>VZSZ01007849.1:256026-355182 GCA_013398815.1 Ibidorhyncha struthersii
AAAAAAAAAAAAAAATATTCTTAAGATTTCAATGTATTGACTCATTGAACACATATTTGAATACATACATATAGATTATATGCAAACCTATACATATGCAAAAGGAGCACCTTTCCATATATGGTTGCTTCATATTCTCTCCCTAAAGATACAACACTTTAGAGAAAATCAAAACATTATATCACATTAAATAAAAGGAGCATTTATAAACATTAACAACCAACAACTAGATGCAGATAAAATGCTAACGGTTTCACTTTCCAAATTCCAAGAGCAGTCAATTTGCTTCCTTGTCTTGGTGTGCAAGCTGCATAATTAGATTCTTTATTTAAAAGCGATCATGTAAAATGTACCAATACTCCCATCTATAATAGCATTAGCAGCATAACTTTAATGTAGACATAAATTAATACGCTTAGTTTTTAATACTATCTAATGGAAGAGATGGAAAGTAGAAAAAAAACCTTCTCCAACATACCAGGAAGAAAAATCGAATGCTTGAAAATTGAAAAACGTAAGATGCCAAAAGAGATTCTTCAATGTCTCAGCCATTTACTGTAGAGATCTTTTCTCATTTGCTGATGACTTTGGCAGACCTGGTCTTGTCACCAGTCACTCTGTACTTTGTTTAATTATGCAGTACACCAGCAGAAATTTTCTTTCTGATTGCATAAATCACAGTGCTTTGACACCAACCTCAATAGGGGCTGCTAGAACAATACAGCGAGAGCTATTGACTCCATCGCTCAAGTCCACAAGGTGTATCATTTAGCCAAGAGTGATAATTAGACACAGAATATACTGAAAACTGTCAATAGGCATGTCAATAGGAGGACTCTTAGCATCTAGCATCCAGTGAATCAATGGTGTTTTTCAGCTATAAAAATCAAGAAAATGATAGCTTTCAAATGAATGGTGGAAAGGAAACATGAGGCTCCTTAGGGAGGAATAAAACAGCTCAATTTTCCCTCACTGAGTGGCTCTCCAACTGCCTCACTCAATGGAAAAGGTCACAGAACATTACAGCAAAATATCTCTGAAACAAGATGTACAACAACGCTGGGACATGACATGAAGTACAAGCACACTACAAAGGCCCGTATATCTCTGACCTGACAGAATTAAAGCATGGGTCAGCACATGCCAGACAAGACAGGAATTGAAAGACAATGATTGATCTGTATAGAAGAAAATATGACTGCCTGCATGTATGTATGCATGCACGAACGTGATTATACATACAGAATGTCCCCTCCCCTCACAACAGTTTTTAAAGCCATAGTCTTGCTTTTTTTTTTTTAATGTATATAATTTCCAGCTGAAGTCCAAGGAAGACAAAGCTGATCTATTCAATACTTAACTTTTTATTGACATATGCCTTCCAAAAATTGTACCAGAATTTAACTGATCCTAAAATACCACTTGCATGTCTCTTTTTAAGCAAAAAAGAGACAGTGTAAAGTCACAGTTAAGTACAGTTCTGAATGCTGGAGGATGGTGATAGGAAGCCATTTCTGTTTACTCTCAACTCTTTCAACGAGATACTTCAATTGGCACAAAGAGACAAAGCATTCCAATGGCAAATAACACAAAGCCTGCTCTGAGAACCGGCACATCTCCTACAAAGCCTGCTGTACAACTGCAGAAGAAATTGTAGCCTCTGTACCATGGTTAGTGGAAATGATTACAAATGAAACTGTAACCAAGAACGAACTATAGTACTGACAGGACAGGAGAGGGGAATCAGAACAAAACCAACACAGTGAAGAGTTTTACAGTTGCCACAAATTGTTGTGTTTTCCTTTGGACCCTAAGGGACACTGTCTTTTAAAAGGTAGCTTCTTAGCAGTTGCAAAGCCACAACAGTGTACGATACCTAGCTTTGGACATCCAATGCATTGTTTACTCCAAGAAATCTCACTATGAAAGTACAAATGCCCTCTGAGAAGCAACTGCAAAGTGGCCCCATGGGATTCCACGCTTCTCAACTCTTCAGTAATTACTAGACTGGTTTCTTTGTTAACTGACTGCGATGCAAAGTGATCCCGGGATCTGAAAATCAAGCTCAATTCTTTCCTGTTCCCACATCAGCTGAAGTATAAAACCACTCATAATTTAGCTTAGACTCTAGCTCACACTCTTGTGTGTTCCTGAGCTCCACATAACTAAAAGGAGTTGGAAGCAGCCACACCATCTGCCCATTGAAGCCATAAGAGGGGCATGTTCATGACATGACTGAATGGATCTGTTGAATAAGAAGCTGCCATCTTTACACTCACTCTTCCGTAAATGCTCTTTAAATATCAGTGTGTTTCTTTCAGTATCTTAAACCAGAAGTATACAAAACATGAAGCCACAAGTAACATAAATCTTAACTCTTGTTGACAGAACTAACATTGAGTAGATTTTCTTCTGCCTTTATTTATTTGAAAGTTCTAGCACTGAATAAAAGATTAGCCTTTCCCCCCACCCCCAGCAACAAATTACTATGTGAGAAATTCGAGTTCAATGTCAGACGAAGCGCTTCATCCTGGAGGTGCTAGCAGGGAAGAGAATGCCACCAAGGGTAGCAATAGCACTTCACAGCCAGAAAAAAAAATTAGAACTGCTCTTTTACACAATACAGCATTCAAGAGATCTTGTCGTAGACAAAATGTGACCACAACTCATCTGGTGAAAACGCAACTTTAAGCGTAAACCTTTTGAATGTTTATCTTACTTCATTCTAGCAAGCTAACAAGCCCTCCTTGTAACATTAGACGAGCCAACACGACTACCCTAGGAATCAAAAAAGGGCAACTGAGCACTGACACTTCAAACAGAGCGTAACCTCAGGGAAATATCTATTAAGTATAAAAGGACAAGATTTCTCCGTAATGGGGATAATTTAGAAACTCTCCCCTCATACACTTTCATGAACTTCGACCAAGACTTAAAAGTCGTCTTTGTAACACACAGCTACACACCTTATAGAAACGCAGCTTCTTTTTTTTTTACATTTTCACAGTGCCCTTTAAAAACACTAGAAAATTAGAAGGACAATCGAGCCAGCAATCCTAAATATTCTAACAGTATGAGTAATCTTGTTTAAATCCTTGGGTGAGAAGTATTCCAAGAAGGGAGAGAAAATTCAAACCCAAAACAAGCAAATAATAATAAAAAATGAATCACAACTGCATCAGGTAGGAAGAACCATCTGTGTTTTTTAAACACTCTCCCAGAACAGTGCATGTCGTCTAATCCATTTTCATGGATTTTTAAAACCACAGATTTTTTTGCTCTCTAAATGGTTACCCTCTACAAGTCTCCAAGTAGTACTTTTACAATTATCAACATGGACGTTGTTTTTAACAAAACACATTTAATTACTAAGGTTGTGGAAAAGCAGTAACCAATTTTTAATACACTAGAAAATGAGCAAGGGTGTAGATCAAAGGATTTGAAAGAGCACCTGCTGCAGAAGCTAGATCATCAGCGAGGCGCTAAAAGCTACCAGAATTTAGGGAATAGTTACAGGAATGTAATATTTTTGTTGATAAGCCTGCCTATAACTTTCCTCCTCCTCTTCCCCAACCTTTTATTCCCAGTCTTACACCTCACTTTACTTTCTCCTATAACTTTTTGCAGAACTGTGTTATAAATTCAGTTACTGAAGTGACCTGGGTTTTACAAAGCCTTTTCTTGTTAAGCAATAGCATTTAATTGGAGAAAATTCAGCATTTTGCAGTGGTAGGCCCATGGCTCAGAAGACAATACAGCCTCTTACTCCCTGCTCTCCAAAAACAAAACTGAATCAAATAGATCCCAAGCTGCAAAGTTGGGTTTATTACCTAGAGGTAACATCTTGTCCTCAAAATATACCTCAGAGAAGATTCCCCCACTGATGAGATTAGAGTCCAGTTCCGAGTCTTGGTAAAACAAGCCTGTAAAATCATAGTGTTCTTTATTACTGTTCCTGTTATTTCTTGGTTCTCATATGTTTCTGTCAGTAGAAATCAAAATTGAAGATATGGTATAAACAAGTCGGTAACTCAGCATTTTAATCATCCTCAAATAAAATAAATGTTCTTTAGTTTTACTTAATTTCTCAGATGCTCATAGTTTTTTCTAAAAACTTATGTCATGTCTATACAAAATGGGGAAAACTGGCTGTTCCTACAGTCTCCTCTGCTTCTCTGTGAGAGATCTGCTGAAAGACACTTTATCAATGCAAAGGCATGTTTCATGACAGTTACCAAATAAAGCAACAGCAGTTTCAAAAATCAAAGAATGTTCCTTTGGGACCAGCATTATTTGCATTTTCATAATGAATACTTAACTACACATCTGTGCAACCCTTTAGGTTTTTTGGTAGGAAGTGATCTTTTGAGAGGACTTTGCCACCTTCCAGCAAACACTCAGTCAGCCTTTGTTGGGCTGAATGAAATCAAGCTTATCAGTTAGCTTTCAACCTCATTTAAACCTCAACATTTATAAACCTCAACAGTTTATAAAAAGCCATGTGATGAATTAGTGATTGAAGTGACCAGATTGTTAGGCCAGGAACTGCCTTAAAATCAGAGGGACGCTGCTGAACAGGAATTTTGATGAGGTGCTACAGTTTATTGCCCATAATTCATCTGCTAAAAAACGAAGTATTCAAACTTAGTATTGCATGTACTACTACCCTTAAATAACAATCAGGCTGACTTATTCTGAAAACTGTTCTCTTTTTTTTTCAATAAATGTATGCTTTTCAGTTTATAAAAGAACAATAAGGATGACAACATAGACACACGTACATACAGAACTATCTACTAATATGGCACCTACAATCACTTTGTTAAAAGAGATTGAAAGAAGGTATGGTGTAAGAAAGTTCCCACTATATTTAATCTGTCACAACTCAGAGATCAATGAATTTAACATGGGTTCAAAATATAAAAATACTGCTTTAAAGTGTACTATGGATACCACTTACACCCCACACAACATACATCGTGCCCAAATTTTGCTGTACTATACGGACACACACGTGCACATTCCTGTTCTAAATAAGCAAGAAATGGGAATGTAAAGATTCCAAGAAAGAATTTTGCCGTGCTACACAAAATTATCATTGGTATTTAAAGTTTCAGTTGTTTTTCTTGCCAATGTGTAAAACACAATGCTATGAAGACACAGGTAGCTTTGCAAATGCAAACTACCAGGTTCACATAGTTACTATTCATTTTCTTTTGCATCTGACACACGAAGCCCATCTGACTAGTTTATTTAGGATAATATTTTATCAATTATATTTTAGGATTACCAATTTTAATTCCAGCTAAGATAACTACTTATGTGCTTTTACGAAAAGAATAATATACAAATAATTTTTCCTTCTTCAGAAGAAATCCTCACAAAAGCAACTCTGTCCTTGACAATTTTCATTTTATGTTGATAAAGCAGTATGTGAGATGGAACAGTTAACCTTAAAAGGAAATAAAACATAGTTCATATTCTTTTCTAGAATAAAGGTATAGTAAATACAAATGCTTATATGAAGAAAGTATTAAAGATATTAGCATTAAAACTGAAAGCCTTTACCAGACCTAGTCACGTTCCACATCCAGCAAAAACAGTCTATGTATTCACAGTTTTTTATAGGCTGCTACAGGTAAAACATTACAAGCTCTTACACACACAGTGTGGTATTTTCATTCCATGAAATTAATTACGAGCAGGAAATCTAACAATTATCAGTTGTTTTCAAGGATCCATCGAGGAGCCCCAAGGGTCATGTCAGGCTGGGCTGCCTACATGCGGTTTTCCCAGGTAAACTGAAAGGGGCAGGGTCATCCTGGGAGGGACAGAAGGTAAAAGTAGCTCGTTTCCTCTCTTAAGATGTATTTATCCATAATGCCAAATATATTTACATCCAGAAAGTTTCAGTTTCATCATAAGGGCTAAAAATACATGGATTTGCTACAAGAAGATTTAGTCAGCTTCAGGTGGAGCTTATACACATAGCAGAGCTGATCAAACCTTCCACAAAAAAGCCAATGTCCACACTTGGGAGGAGGAAAGGAAAGGACCACCACCACCAGATATCCATACTAAGTCAAAATCACACAAATGAGTATTGAAGGTCAGTCCAGAAGAGCCATCCTCAGAAGAACCATTTAAGAGCAGGAGAAAAAGTGAGCAGAGTTGGTACAGTCACTTCTCTTAGAAGATCAGGCACACACACACACACAGCTGCAGCACTACTTCTTCTGGTACATAGAAGTGAACAGCCATTGCACTGAGAGGCACAACAGACCAAAAAAAAAAAAAAAATCCATTCAGATTGAATAAGCAGCATTATAGCATTATAAACAGAGTAGAGACATTAAAAGATATTCTCCAAATACATCAACAATAAAGCCATTCCAAGGTTCTTCCCAAACTAACTATTCTCATCTGCTAATGACCAAAAGCAGTTTTAGTGCTGGGTTCTGTTATCCTGTCCTCGCATGCAACTCTCAGTAAGTTGTGAAGAAGTGCAAACATCTGAAGGTAGAACATGTCTCATATGCAGCACAGTAATTTTAAACTACAGACACAGATTTTACCAGAGAAGGAGCTCAATGAGCAGTCCTACCTCTCCATTCACACAGGCTACTTGTCTTATTCTTGCATCATGTTCAAGTTGTTGTGCAATACTCTTCCCAATCACCCCCACCATCTCCATTCATTTTGATTTTTTTTTTCCTTTAAGTTCTTTGTCACCAAAAGGGAGATTATTCAGCAACTTCACTGCTTTAAAGAGCTGATGAAATTTCATATTGCTAATGGCGCTATACCCCCAAAGAACAACAGCAAAGTTAGAGAGGCAGGGCACATTGCATAAATTCCACCAGCAAAACTCAACAGAAAGGTTCAAGAGAATACCAGAATCGAGGAAGGATATTTACCACTGCCTTTCACTCCTTTTCAAATTAGACAGAGGCAAAGACAGCATCAGAACTGCAAGAAAGAAGCTGTGGAAAATCTTGGATTAATAACAAGAAGCCTTAAGTTTTAGATTTTGTCATGGAGCTCTCTTCGTTGATTTCAGATAAAGATATGCAATCAAAGGTTCAACAAATAACTGATAAGAGAGATGTGATAGGATTACAAGTCTGAGCGAAACTTAGCAGGATACTGGCAAGAACAGTTATTAATTAAAGGGACAAACACAATAACTGATAGAATGTAAAGAAAGGCTATGGAATTTAAGTACTCTGGCAATACAGTAAACTATTGCATTGTTTGCTGAAAATGAGATAAAATCTTAGATAACATTTGGTATATCAAAAGTCCATCATGGGCATGTAAACAAAGCTGAACCACAGATTAATAAAATTGCTGCTGTCATTTGGATGAGCAGTTTAGTCAACAGCAAGATCTACAGCCAAACTGGATGCTTCTGACTTGTAACACCAAACACAATAAAGAGGACAAAAGGTTATGCACTCGGGTAGGATCAACAAGATCAAGCTTTTGCCACATGTGCTAAGAGGCCCAAAAGAAATACAATTAAATTAAGAACAACATGGAAAATAAGCTTCAACAATCATTTTGCAACTACATACTCCGTTATTTACTACTCAGTGACAATTACTCCAAACTCCACTTTAAATAGTCTTGCAAAAAAACCCCACAACCAAACATCAAAACCCAACCCAAACTATATAAATGAAACAACATCACAGACAGAATGGATTCTCTTCAGCCGGGTTCACACCAGCAAATCCCATAACCACTCGTATCTATCCACAGCAAGTCTGAAAGCCAGGAGTATAATTGCCTCTATGGTTAACTAAAACCTGTATCTGCTACAAAGCGTAGATCCCAAAATGAATGCAGAAACTGAAACAAAATCCAGGTGCACAAGAATGATTTGGCAAGTCTCAAAAAATATGCTTAATATAAATTTACAACTTCCAGTGATGTCTGTGCATGTACTTCATAATGCATGTACACTTGGTTTCATTACTGCTGCACATTCGGATACTTGAGAACACATTGCCAGGAATGAAGCAATTGTACACGTCCAAACTCCATTCCTACCTAGCCAGATGTATATCTAGTTATCCAAGAGAGCTAGCTGGGAATTACCTTTGAGAAATGTAAATGTTACAATTTAAATAGGTCAACAATGTCCTTTTAAACAATTGATTTGATGTATTGGGTAGACAGGTAGTGCATGAAGACATATAAAGTACATTTTCAAACACTTTGATACCTAATCAATAAAATTAGGTTTTCCAATGGGGAGTGGGAGGAGGAGGGGAAGGACAGAACCTTTTCTTTGGCATAGCTTGTATTCTTATATTTCTCAGTCCTGCTGGCTCAGGTCCTGTACTGGAGGGGGTGGGGAGGCAGGGTGTGGGATGGCAGCAGCAATTCACATAATCTAAATAAAGCTTTTTACAAATAAAGATTAAAAAGCTGAGAACTGATCGATTAGCCTCATAGACACGTATTTCTCTAAAACAGGTCTTTTGCAGCATGTGTATATATATGTTTGGTTGAACAGGTCCTCACACACAGGAGTGTCATCCAGCTGATCGCTTGGGGCAGGGTGGAGGTGGGGAGGTGTGCATGGGGGTGTTACTTCACAAGTCTTTGAACATCCACTCCAAAAATAAAAACTAATCTGAAGACGAGGAAAAAACGCAACTAAGTGATGTTTTGAACTGTATCCGGAGTAGGCAACATGTCCTAGCCTTAAAACCAACAATTTCTCATAGTGACCCAAACTGGTATTTATGAAGAGATTTCTAAAGCACAAGAAACAGCCAGGTGTGATTTGCCTCACTCCACAGCTTTAATTCCAACTAATAGTAGAGACAGGCACTGAGCTTCCGCTGCTGTCAATAGGAGCAGCACGTGCTGGGCAACATCACAAAAGTCTAGTAATGTATGCCCCAGACACTCCTGAAAACAAAAGAAAACCCCAAAAAATCACTACATAAAGAGAGGGGAAATAAAGCAGACATACTGACAGAGAATGCACTTTACTGTGACAATAAAACCTCCAGTATATGAGATTTTCCAATACTTAGGGAAATTACCTCTATTGTTATTTTTGAAGCAGATAACAAGATTTAAATCTCAAGCTTATACTTCTAAATCATGCAGCTGATTTTTGTCTTTCAAATCAAAAGCTTCTGCAAATTTAACTAAATGATATAGCTCCCTCCTAATTCCTTTACTAACAGTATTTCTCTTGCAGCTCATAAAATCTGTTACATGTTCAACTTTTGAATTTAATTTGCATGGTAATTGCAATAACAATAATACTTCATCATTAGGATAATATAGGCTAAGATCCTATGTAATTTGCACTTTTTAATGGAAACTCTGAGACTAAGGACACGGCTAAAATACTATATATTAATTTCAATATAGCTAATACCCCCCAAAATCCCCCCAATTTACTTTTCACTGACAATGTTAAAAGAAAATGATTTATGCAGATCAATCACCTAGCTCATCAAGTCATTCACTGACAGCCAGCCTTCATCATTGCTATTTAAAAGGCACTGCTGACAGAAAAGACCGACTCTTTGATTAAGGGCTCTGTCTGGCTAACCTTTTATTTGAAGAATGATTGCTGCTGAGTGACAAATACTTTCCCATTCATTTCAAGGAAAAGATATTGACATTCAAATTCTGATGTCTACACTGAGCAGATGCCACTGTTGGCAAGTGGCTTGATAGCAACAGCAGGTACACTACTACTCTGGGGGGTGAAAAACGGCACCACTGGCTCAAGTTAAAGGCTCTCAACAAGTGAAAGCTACAGATCTCTCAGCCAAATCCTCTCTCGTCAACAGTTATCATCAAAGAACATCTGTTTGTTGTTTCTCCCTCGTCCTCTTCTTCAAAGTGTCCTAGCCTCACCTTGACCCCGCTTTCAATTGTATTGGATGTTATTACTAAAAATAAAGACAACTCAGCAGCGAAGTGACCCTTTGCTTGAGAAGGGCCTCCTCCCTTACACAACATCCCCAAACACCAGTCGGGGAAATCCCAAAGCAAGGGCTGCTGCTTCCGTACTAATGCGATTTCTGTTGACAGTAATGTAAAATGGAAGTTGCATTTGCAGTATCACGTACAAAATCAAAGCCAATATGTTTGTTACTTTAAGCTGATCCTGCTGTCACTTTCTACTTTATTACTTTATAAAAAATAAAAAAGGAGGGAGAGAGGGAAACAGGAGTTGAAAGCCGGCCAAAAGAACCCAACAGATAATGTGCAAAAAGTAGTGAATGCCGAGTTCCCACTTTGATGAGAATCTACATCTATAAGCATCATAAAAAACCAATTGTTTATTTTTCCAAATAAAAATAAGAAATCAAGATACATACACCATTGTCACAACTCTCAATACTAATTGCTTTCAGAAATAAATCTATCACACACTGAAACAATTATTTCTTTACTTGAACATTTGACAGTTCTAAGTCAGATTCAGCACACAGATGCGTAGCATTTAACAAATGCTTTTTGATGCTATTGATGAGAGTTCCCCAACTTTTCTATTACAAACAGTAATGCATATAGTGATGTTACAATCAAACCTAGTTAATAAAGTAATATAAACAATCCTCCCTGCCAGTACAGTACTCCTCCCCAACCACCACCCCCCCCCAGGGTGGGCCACTGTGGATTAATATTCTGCTGTATAATAATCTTTATGTCTTCCTGATACTGAGACTCAATTTACTCCTCTGGTGTACCACAGAACTTGGGCATATCATTGTATTAGGCAGCCATATCAAGCAGTTTGGGGGGGGGGAAGATGGTTCACAACAACAAAAGCATCTCTTTTGGAGTTTTCTAGTCAGGTAGCTAACCTCTGTCACATAACTTCACAAAAACACACCAGCCAGTTAGCAAGGCAGGAGAGGGAGAGAGAACTAACGTTACTGCCAGAGAGAAAAGAAGGGCTTGGAGTAGGAATCCTTGCTTTTTCTACTGTACAAATATGATTTGCTTCCAAGCTTCTTCCTGTTTCTGAAACCCACAGGGCAAGATCAGCAACAACAGAAACAGAAGTCATGCCTAGCAGGAGGTAAACCAAGGAAGCCTTGCAAATCTAGTCAGACTAGATGACCTTTAAAGGTCCCTTCCAACCCAAACTATTCTACGATACTACGAAATCCAGAGGGTGAACAGCACTGCAGAGGCAAAAGGAGAGTCTCATTTTGCCTCTCCATACAACAGAAAGGAAAGAGACAACAGGAACAAGGACAGAAGCACCATCCCCTTCTGAAGATGTCTGGCAAAGGTGGGGGTGGGTATTTATTTACAGTATATCTACAATATCACCAAGATGATAATTGCCATCTGACCTTTCATTTTTAGTTGCCTACTGATTTGCGGAACAGGTTCCATGCTTGTGGGAAAGAACAAAACCAGCATGCTTATTAATTAAATGGTGTCTTAGCTGTTTTGTGATTTTTCAATATTTTGTTCTAACTATCAGGAGCAATCTAACATTAAGAACTAACAACCTATAGAGAGAAAAAAAATCTAGCATTAACAGCTGTGGGTGTTTGGCTGTAGATGTGATCTACTTGGTCTTTGCATCCTACACAAGAAGAGACTATGATATAAGAACAGCTTTACTGGGTCAGAGCAAAAGTCTCTGTAGTCCAGCACCTTTTGTCCAACAGTAGCCAAAAGGGTATGTCTGGGAACAAATTCAGGAATAAGGCAACCAAATATGATGCTCCTCACCATGATGCTCTACCAACTACCACTTTCCACTTAAGAACTTCCCAAACCCAGTATGGTCTGCATGTTTAATAACTTTCAACGGATTTTTCTTGAAAAACTTTGCCCAGTCGCATCTTCAAATTAGGCAAACTTCTAACATCCACAACGCTGCACCACTTTCACTTGAACTTGGTTCATAGTCCCCCCTCCCTCTACTTCTTCTCATCCTTACAGATGAGGACACTGAGCAGTTTGCCTCCCCTTCTCTATGCTGGCTGTGATTTCATAGGCTTATGTTTCACAGACAGTGGGAGTCTCCTGTATTGCTTTTCCTATTTCTGTTTAAAAAAAAATAATAATCATGCCAAAGCTTAATATTACTGAGGACATCCTCCTGAAAAGTCATTCCCACCGCATACCATTTCCAATACACAAATACTGTACTTATGGCAATAAAAGGAGAGCACCAACCTTACGTCTGAATTTGTCATAGCCATATCTCAAATTATTCATAAAGTGATTGTCATGAACTTGCTCTCAAAAGCACAAAAATGAACATACTGAGATAAATATGAAATACACCCAGTTTGTAACCAGTATGAAATAAGTAAGAATAAGCAACCATGACTGAAAAAGGACACACAAGGTACTAAAACATTAGTAAGAAGGAAACAGAAACTGGCTTATGGACAAACACGTCACTGCACAAGAAAAATTTTGGCTCTACAGATCAGAGAAATTAAGTTATATCATTCTTGCAGCTGGGTTGCACTATTTCCTTGATTACCATTAACACTTGATGCTCTGGCAAAGGTGCTAGTGCAAAGTGTTCTTATTTTAATAAAGATCTTAAGTTGATACAATCTTTCTGAAAAAGGTATGGTCAGGTATTGATAGTGGAGATGGTGACAATATTTATTGGTTGGAATGCCTGAAGCAAGCAATTGATCGCAAATACGTAACAAAAATATGGCTGAGCAGGACCTCAGTTATTACTCCTGCAACAATTTGCTGGCTGCCTTTCAGAGAATACACTGAGGACCAGCCACGACATCGCCTTAGTTATGAATCCATAGGTAAAACCTAGGAAGAAACCAAAAATCTATTGCCTCCTCTCTTGGTAGAGAAGTCTTCCAGTGGCAATCACAACTTCAGCCACATGAAAAGCTAAACCAGTTCAGAGGCAATTGCCCACGTCAAAAGTTAAAAAAAAAATAAAGGAGAAAAAAGCAAGCCTTGTACTTCCTTAAACTTCACATGCAATAATTTATTAAAAATTATGGTTTTGTTCATGCATCTAATAAAGTTCAGGCCTGTAAGTCTGTGTTTGTTTACCATTATTTAATAAACTACTTGATCATACTCTTTCTCTGGCATTTTTCCATTTTAAATAAAGATTAATCTGTGATAGAACTCTAAGGCTGTCACTGTAATCAAAAGAAAAAAGCACTTTCAGATTTTCATTGGCTTCACTGCATGCTCTAGTAGTATCTTTTTTTTTTCTTAAGCATATTTGAATGAACTGTTTGAATATGTTTACTCTTTCATCTCTACAGCTTTGAAAACTTCACACTTTGTATCTGATCTACAACAAAGCAATAAGGACTGCAGAGGTTGACAGCATGGACATAATTAAAGACTACCATCAATAAACTGCCATGTTGAACAATACTGACTTATAATGCACTCCAAGATCAACCATTTACATCTAAAACTATTTCACTGAGAGGTCTGAAAAGGAGCAGCTTGGATTATTTTCATAAAAGATCCACAGAAAGAAAAATGAACTTCTATATAACTCAGTAAATAATGCTAAAATATTCCTGCTCTTTACCAGAAGATTTAGGTTTACATACTGGATACACATGTAAAAATGTAAGACTTTGTAGATGTCAGCTCTAAATAAAGATCAAGAGAAGAAAATCAAATCTACATTCACTCTATTTACATAATCAGTAAAGTGTTATCAGATGGATTATTTGACACTTAATTCATATATGTCACATGTACTTACATACTGTACATCATGTGACTAATCTAGTTTATCTCAGACAATTAAGACTCTTACTTGGGCAATGTTATTATCGAAACTTTAATTGAGGAAAACTGGAGATTATTTAATGCTGTGAGAGTATTGGAACAATCTGACTCGTATAATTTACAATAGTGTCCTCCCCCAAAAAGGCAATCAGTACAGAGTGATATACTAACACATCATGTCTTCTGTAACAGAAAAATACAACCCTGCAAAGACAGAGGAAAGACAAAAGTTAAACAAAATCTTAAATCTACATTCTGCTAAGCACATGTTTTTGTGCAGTGATAGATGTAACCAACATGGACACAGACATAGCGTTCAAAACCACAGAAAAAAGCTTCCAAACATTCATAGTCAAAACAAACCAGGGTGTTTCTCTTGTACCTTTCAGCATGAAGTAGATGAAAATGGAGATTCTCTGTCCTGAAGAGTATCACAGAATCAAAGTCCAAAACTTAAGTCATTCAAAATTACTGCACACAAACAACTGGAGATAAACATTTATGCGGAAGTGAAGGTCACAGTAACATGTCCTTAATACTACTTTTAAACAGATAAGTTATGATAGCTCTATTCTTTTCTGACTACACATATTAACCTCTGCTTCTTGGGAACAAACAGTAAAGAAGTGGCTTCACTTTATGAATCAATTACACCAGCTCACACAAGCTGCTAGCTCACAAATGTCAGTTGTGCAGCAAGCAGATACAAAATATTTTCAGGGACTACATTTTGTTCATTTTTATGCCATGGCTTAATTAGGCAAGATACTGTTTTGTGTCTTAAACCTACTCATCTTCTGTTTTGATCTCATTCAAAAGCCGCAGTTGATTTCTAGATGTCACATCACAAATACAGGTGGTGCTGCATCTGAATGCTCTTTTGTTTGTTCTTAAAGTGGGACTTTGTAGCCTTTGTAGTTCAGACTTCTTTAAAGAGCCTTAACTTGCCTGAAATCCAACTGCATCATTAAATACCGAGAAGGATTTAGACTATTTCAACTCAAGCAGCATAGTTCTTTACAGAAATCAAGACTCCTAGCAGATATTTAGGACACTGAACATTACTCACGTTTTATATGACACAGACAACATCTGCATGGGAAATATTGCAATTAATAAATGTAAATAATCTGGGGTGGTTTGAATGGAAATGCAGTGTAATAACAAAACTGCCAAAGTGCTGCAGTGCAGGTGCCATTTCCTTGTCAGGGAATCGGGAGGTGGGTGAATACAGAATTAAATAGGAGACTCCACTGACCATCTGAACAAGGACAGATCACACTCCGACCAAGTTTTCTCTGCTATGCAGCCTACAGATATAGTATAGAATCATACAATGGTTTAGGTTGGAAGGGACCTTTACAGGTCATCCAGTCCAACCTCCCCCGCAATGAGCAGGGACATCTTCCACTACATCAGATTGCTCAGAGCCCCACCCATCCTGACATTGAATGTTTCCAGGGATGAAGTAAGGTGTACTTAAGTGTTTTATGGAATTGCCTGCTACCAGGAAAAGTGTTAATATCCATCTGTTCACTTTGGCTAGGAAAAAAACAAAAACAACCAACCAAAACACTAACCTAGCTTATTCAGTCATCTTCTGTTGTGTTTGCCCTGCAACAAATGAGGCCTGCATGCAACGGCCTGATATAATTATGACACTGTTTCTATTCTCTTTTGAAGTTTAACCCCGAGTTTTAAAAAAAGTCACAGCAATGTAGGCTGTCTTGGTTTTGTTCTGTTTTTTTTCCCCTGCATTTTGGTTATCCTATTTATACCAAATAAAGTAAACTTTAACATTTACTCTGGTTATGGGCTTATGAACAAATATACAAAATACAATTTATTTATTTGTAAGCAGCATTCTAAGAGATGTTTCTGGTCAAAAATCCCCAGCCACCTGAACAAGCAAAATATTGATACTGAAAGTAGAGGAACTTCCCAGTTTCGCAAGGATTCTCGGCCTTTTTCAAGATGCACCATACCAGGCAACATGGTAAGTGATATTGATTGAAAGACAGAAAATTAAACAAGGAAATGAACTAACAACTAACAGCAATTCATAAAGGAATTCTGGGTATCATTATAAAACCCTAATTATCCTAAACTTTGGAGAAAATATTTTGACACAGAAAGCTTGTAGTGAGTAAAAAAAAAAAAAAAAAAAAAAACATTTATCTCTTTCATACTTGTAATAATGCTAGGCCAAAATAGGAACAGATATAAGCATATATAAGTATAGAGAAGATAGATTTGTAACAAAACAGAATTACAGCTATCACAGCAGTTTGTGGATAAATTATTAGGTTTATTACTCCTAAAGTAGTCTGAATAGAAGTGTTCCAGCTGTTACATCTGATCACCAGCACACTGCCAATTTTCTCTGCCAGATAGTCCTTTTATGCAATGGGGAACTTGTTGCAATTAAGGGATTTTCTCACTTCTTTATAATTCTGTGATTTAAAATGTTGTCTTAAAAATTCAATTGTATGAACCATGTTCAGTTCCTTTTATTCAAAATTTGCTGCACACAGAACCGAAGGAAACCGCCTAATCCATTTCCAGTGAGAAACCCAAGTTAACATCTTTCTAATTGTGCTTGCTGCATTAGTATGTTGCTGCTGGTGTGTCTGACAGCAAAGAGCTACAGTAAACCTTACAGCATATTTGTGGGAAGTCTTTTTAACAGGATGTTTTATGTTACAGTAATCCCTCACTACCTTCAGAAACATATTTAAAATTACAGGCTATTCCACCAAAAATAATATGTTATGTTTTTTTCCTCAAAACCCTTCGATTTCTAGAACAAAATATCTAACACCAGAAAACAGTATATGCTGGCCAGTGGAAAAGCACTAACCCTCTCGTATTCTAAAACTTCTCATCAGTAATATAAACCTATTCAATTGCAGAACTGTATCATCGTTACATTTACTCAACTCCTTCCGCTCTACAGTATCTAAAAATACATTACTTATTTCAAAAGGAATAGAAAGATTCCATCTACTAGTAGAAGGTGCAACAGCACTAAGGCTGGTAGAGCGTATGTAACAGTATAGTAGGGGGAATGAAATGGGGAATGAAATGGGAGACTAAGGAAATGAAAACTGACTGTACAGAAAGTGCTTAAAGAGGTATGATTTAAGTATTTGCTCAGGGTATTTAATCAAAACACGCCTGGTTTTTTTTGATAGCTTTTTGAAGAGTGATATATACCCAAATGATTACTCAGAATACCAGTTAAAGACAGCACATAGAAAACAGCCATCCTCCAACACCCACTGAAATGAACTTCTAAGAGAACAGCTCACCTACCTAATCACCAGGGCAACCTCCTTCAGAAACATTGGCTTTCCCTAAGGGTTTCCCTTCACAGGGCTAACCAAGCCCAACCTTTCTTAGCTGGTAGTATCTGACAAGACACCGCTCTACCACACAAGGTGGTCCAGCAGGTACATTTTGGGCCCAATCTGCAGCAACTCTGAGCTGCATTCCCAGGAAGAAGATCAGGGAACATTCCTCAAACAAGAAGTGATTTGGAACACGGAGCCACAAATGCCATTTTGTAGAGCTCTCCTACTGATTATAATACACAACTTACACAAAGAATTGCATGTTCCTTATCAGTTTATAGTTCTGGATGTTCAGATTTTTCCGAAGTGGTCATAGAACTCTGAAAATACCTCATACGCTTACCCATAAATGTACTTGGGCACCGAATCAATTCAGGGCCAGAACTACCTTCTGTTCTCCACGTTCACCCATCTCCTAATTCCCTGACACAAAAGCAGCATTTACACTACAGCCCTTCTGCACCTCTTCAACCTTCCAAGGCACGAGGGATCAACTGACTGCCAAACAGCTGCCCCAGTATACAGAGAACCCATTGCTACACTAAACTATACAGTTCATATATGAGGCAACCCCAGTCAGATAGCAATCTCCCTCCTTCAGTTTATCAAACTAATAAAGATTCTTTAATTTGTTTTAGGTACTAGTTAGTTAACATGGAATAATCAAAAATTGTCCTACTAAAATGAGATCCTCTATCTACCTTCATTCCCTAAACGAAACTCAGCTTACATCGATTAAATAATTATTTTCTCATCTCCTCCACTGCACCTTCAAACAGAAAACATACACTTGTCTTGGCTTCCAGCAAACAAGTTATTCCATGTACAATAGCTGTGCTGAGATCCACATGCTCTGCTCAGAAACGTCAGCTTCAAAAAACAAAAATCTATATTTGAAGTATTATTGAACTTTGATTGGTCCACAAGTAAGGAGTTAAAGCAGGTGATATTTCAAATAAGTCCACACTTTCAAATGGGCACAGAACAGAGAAGGTGATGAGAAAACTAACCAGAGAATAACTCCACAAGCCCTGACACTTGGTTCCTCACCAGCAAGAAATGCTAGCATGAGACGTTCTTAAAATCAGCTGGTTTGCCATTATGATAAACCAGACTGTTACTAACTCAAAACAGTGAAAATACTAAAATAATAGGTACATCACTAAGGGTCCGCAGCTTCTTAAATCTTTGGTCTCTGCAGAGACTTGCTATCACTAAAGAAAATAAAAAGTTAACTGTAATTGGTAGTGGTAGGCAAATCAGAGTCTGCAGAAAGAAACCAACTCTGAATAATCTGCTAAGGGTTTTAAACGTTGTTTGATAAAGCATCTTTCAAAGACCATAAGGAAGACATCACAGTCTCTTCACTTTCAGTGAATATCATTGACAAATTCAGAACCTGAAGATTACATATTATTTATACTCGCATCTCTAGAGATATCATTGATTATTAAGAATCAGAGCTCCCCATTCCAGTGGGATTTCTGGGCACACACAGCTGAAGCGCTTTGCAGAAGGGTCACAGAAATATTAGTCAATTGGAGAGCAACAAGGAGAATCTCAAATACCTGATTACCAGTCAAGTACCATTAACTATGAAGGTGTGTTCGCTGTCATTCACTATGTTTCCGTACTGCAAGTTTGCTCACATGAAATCCTTGCTCTGAGCTGTTCAGCAACAGTTGTTCCAATTAACTTTCCATTGTTTTACACATATCCGATAAAGACTCTCCAACATACCAAGAAGTTGTGATAGATATTCAATTTTTGACTGTTAGTACAACATGAGGGAGGAAAGAAGAAAAAAAGCATTGAAGTGTGGTGGGTTTTATTTTCCTGTAATAGAAACTGGAAATACGTGCATTTATTTATTTACAGAAGGAAGGACAAGGCATGTCTCACATGCGTGCTTCATTTTGTGGCTACCCTACATTGTACATTGAACACCTACTTATTCTATGGTGTTTCCTTCCCTGTTGAGATAACTGTAACAGACAGAGGGTCATGTAAATCACTACTTTGGCATTGCAAAACATTTGACAGTTTCACCTGCTGCCAAAATGAGTTTTAGGAGTCCATCAGGAAATTTTCAGAAATTTCTTTTCATTTGTCAATAACATGCAAAAATCAAGTGAACCAAAAGTGTTAACAGTCAAAACACACATTAAAGACTTGTCTTTACGAGATACCAAGTAAACAGAACTCATGACAGATTTTCGGAGGTATCCTGACACCAGTGAAGACTCCTCTTAACACTCTCTAAAAATGTCCCCTTTCTTCACGCACACTGGTTTGGTCTTTGTACATGCTCCGTGCAACGAGACTACAGCTTTCTAAAGGTAATATCACATTAATAACAAACAAAAAGAAAAGAACAAGAAACCCCAAACCTAGACAACAGTAAACTGTACTAGTGTCACATGAGATGAGCACATGATGTTCTGTACGCCAGGACTGAAAAAGGCATATTCGTCATCTGTAGTCTGCTCATGTATTGTACTTGTCTTTATTGCCTGGACAGGTTTCTCTCCAATTTGAAATTAATTTTGTATTCATGAGTTATATTTAAAGTAGCTTACATCAAAGTATGTCCGAAGCAACAGTGTCCCCTTCAAACACTGCTGAATGAGTTTGAAAAAGCTGATTCATCAATCACACTTCTACCACTTCCTTAGTTAGACCATAACCAATTCATGGCAAAGTAACGCATTGCACAAGGAGCACAGGATCACCAAGAAAGAAGTTATCACAGCACAAATGAAAGGTGAGCAAATATGTCATTAGGAAGATCTACTTCATATCTTATTGCCATATAACAAGGAAAAAGTTTTATAAAATAAACAGCACTCTGCCAAGACCTCCTGGCAACTTCAGTTTTGTACATTGTTTTAGAGCACTTTCAGATCTTTCCAATCCTGTGTGTTTTAAGTACCTGCCTGAAGGAAAACAGCACATCATTTTCTTTTAAGAAATCAATCTTCACTTTTGATGCAAGATTCTAATTGAAAGAAATTAACTGCAATTTAAAAAAATCAACTCTGAAGAAATAATAAAATTACAGTATGTCCTGGCCATTAAGAACCTTACATACAACTTGTGAAGCTGTTATGAAACTGTATTTCCTGAATATATGGGGAATTACTATTTGCTGCCAAAAGCATTAATATACACGTAGTACACCGGGACTGTTCCTTCTTGGGTCGTACTGTGACAAAATAAAAGGGAGGATGAGAAAGATGGGTGGAGCCAGATAAAGTCTAAACTCACCTCCTTTCTCACAACGCCATGGAGGAGCGCAGTGGAAATTCCCCCCACCCCTCCCTCAAGGAAGTGACATGATTTTAAAAAGGATGGACAAAATTAACGGTAGGTTTTTTTCATTTAAGAAGAAAAGAAACCACAGAGGAGCTTTTTGTCAAGAATCGACTATCGCATGAAACTATGGGACCAGACCAGGACAAAAAACTGACTCAAGAAGCTGAAGGAAAACCATAACAGAATTCCAGTTTGCCAGAAGTCACTGGTCTGAGCCCAAAGAGCATTTAAGAGATTGAAGCACGTTAAGTCTGTGTTGAGTATATAATTTTGTCCAGAAAACACATCTCCAGCATCACTAATTAGGGAGCAATCATGTTTTACAGTACCGTGCAAAGCTTTTCTGCTTGTTTCTATTAACATCTACCTCTGAGGAGCTAAACTATTGACCCAGAGCATCAAGAACAGCTGCAGTTCTGGGAAAGCTGTGTTTAAAACTGTGGGAGAGCAGAAAGGGTTGGCGTTGGTCCCAGAGGTCAGTTGCTTCACCAGAGAAGGTGCTGCAAAAGGTTTTCCACCCCAATGTCCTTGTAAGGCTCCAAACATTGCTCAGGTCCCACCAATTGGGTGCGGGCAGGGAGACAGCAAAGCCTACAGGCACCCCAAGGAGCTCTGCCAGCGAGAACAGCGTCCGCAGGCATTCACAGCACCCGCTGAACCGCGGTAAGTAGATAAATATCCAAAGTTATATGAATCACTTGCAACTGAAATGTGAGCTACATTAATATGAAAAGAATACTAATAGTTAAGCAGAAATGACAAATTCATCAATCAGAAATGGAAAAAACAACACAGGAGCATAGAAAAGTCATTAGGCAAAAGTGAAGCATTCCGAAAATACTGCTTAATTGAAAGCTCAATGCAAATGAATACCCGCATTTCCAAATCTGCATATGCAAGGTGTTAGCTTGTCAGTTTAATCCCACTCCCCCTTCACTCCTCTGCAAAAATAGTCCAGTTGATTGACTAGGGCCTGTGTAACGTATAGGATCAGTACTCAGGAAGAAGTTTGCTATCAGTTTTAACAACATCATATTTTTAGCTATCAAGTCCCGATGACAAAGACATACAGCTCTGATGGCCAAGTATTAAATACCACACTGGGATCCTTCTCTGTAAAATAATAAATATAAAATAAGGTTTTCCAGCCATGCTGGTTTTCCCCATTTTCCTTTTTAGAATGTGTTAATTAATAACAAAACACCACCCATTAATAGTCAGCCCTATATGAAGGCATGAGATTACTTTCTATCTTTCTCAGTATCAAAAATATTTTCCTCCTATTAGCTATAAATATTTTTGGACATACTTTTGCACATTAGGAAAGCCCCATAAAGTATTTCTAGTAAGCCTCAGTAAATAAGTTTCATGAAAGTCTGAAGCTAAAACAAAGCATCAGCCTATTGCACATGGTTCGCTTATTATTATTTTGGCTGATGTTAGTAACACTAACAATTAAAAACATTTAAACACACAGGTAGCATTTTTAACTTACAAATTACTTGCTTCAGAAAAGAAAAAATACAACTACTACAGCATAAAGAAAAAGCTGACTATGCAATCAAAAGCCCAAAGGACCCAATTTCTTCATGAAGTACCTGATGGACATCGTGACAGTCTGATTACCTTCTACCACCAATTTTTGGAACATGTGAAAAATACTGTATGCTTCTTGCTGGTATGTGGTCCAAGATGACTCATAAATCTTCCTTTATCTCCTTCATGGTGTTAGCAGAAAAGGATGAGTTGCTTTTTTCCATCTCATTCACATGTCTTTCTGTCTGTTACCCGTGCCCTTGAGCAAAGATTACTGATGCCCTGCCTTTGATATATGACACATCACATACAGCCGCTTTTCATCAAGTGAATTAACCTGAAAAAATGCAAACCTACCTGCCAGTTGCTTCCCAACTTTCCACTATTCCTTTGTGTACCTCCTTCCTAACATGCCACACACAAAGCATGCAAGAACAAGGTTACCAGACACAGAAAATTAAATTGTTATTCAGTGGACATTGACGTAATTTATTGAAATACCCTACTTAATATTTACCTTCATAACTGATTGCAATTGTAAAATATCCTGTTAGTCATATTTTCAGCCTGAAAAATGTACCTATTTAAAAATCAGAGGATGAACTACCTGCTCAGATCACCCCAAATTATTGCTCTGAGTCATGTATAACAACTGCGATTCATGTGATGCATTACTGATACGGCTCTACAAACAATTCTGCAATGCTAATCAATACAGAATGATCAGTCAGTATGCTGCGTATTCAGTTTGGGTTTTTTCCTTACAATTTAAAATATATTTTCATATTCCAAAAGCACTAATATTTTAAAATGTTAACTCCCTTCACAATGTTTGAACTGTTCACAAGAGTGATTTTTAGTATACGAAATTAAAACTCCATTGCACTCTTTTGTTTTCCTTAGTTGGGTTCTTTTAAGAAAAATGGACAATAAATGCATGTGTGGTGCTCTCTTTTCTGCATATACCTTCAATCTTACATTTTAAAGATGCCAATTCGATAACTACTGTGCTGCTAATTAGCAAGATTCACACACTAACCTCTCTGAGACTTTTTCCTGCTTTGGAATTTTTTCCACTGCAGATTATTAATTAGTTTACATTTGTAACGGATTACTGACAGGTTCTCAAAGAAATTTAAGTCCAGGAGTTCCTAGATACTTCAACATTTTTCAAGCCAGGAAAGTAAATTCCCAATATTACTCTGTTCCACAAAACAACACTCTTGAAAATACATATGCTGCACCTTTCATAATGAAAAAGATATTTTTTTCTTCTTTTATCAAAATTGTATTATATCTTCTAATGAAGGCAGTGACTGAAAAATATAAACATTGATATATATTTTCCAATGAATTGGCTTAAGAGTAATGTGTAAAAATAGGATTAATGGTACAAAGCATGTACTATATAAAAATAGCCTGTAGAAAGAAGCATTAAGCAATTACAACTCTAGCACTGAAGGCTCCAATATTATAGGGTAATATTTCCTTAATGTTAGACTTCATTAACCCTAAGATAATCTCTCATAAATTTTGCTGATTTTTTAAGGAGAAAAAATAAATTATGTTTATTAAACTACTGAATATGTTTATGAAAACAAGACATAATCTAGTGCTATAAACTTCTTGTCTTTATCTGAATAATCAGGAAGCTCATAAATAAAATATCATATAACAAAGTGAGTGTTAAAATTCATTACCGTAATAGCTATGCTCATGATCTATTTCATTAACACTCCTCCTTTCTTTGAATAAATGGGTTCTTTGGTCTACCAGAGCAAGGCCATTTACAAGACAAAATACTAAGCTGCTTTTTCTCATTTTCCCTTATCTGTTCTATTCCCAACTTTCTAAATTAATTCTCCCCTTAAATCTTATTGTTCCTTCCAGTGTAACTCACAGCACATTAGAGAAACTTGAAAGAAATATAAGCAAAGAAATGGGTCTATGGAGTATAAGTTAATTAGGAATCTAAGTGACTGGTGATGAGACTTGACGGCATATGGCTTTGGAATGAATTTAAGAAGCTTAAGTTCATTTAAAAATAAAATATAAATATATCAGAAGTTCAAAAGAAGTCATACCTCAAATTAAGCCATACTAATGTTTCAGCCCCAACATCAGCTAAAGATAACAATATATGATGGCATACTGATTTTATCTCAAAAGTTTGTTCTCATCAACATGGATCAAAAGCACCAGTAGCTGTTAGTGAGGCGGTAATACAGACACAATTAAACAGTAGCAACTGTAGAAGTCACCATCTACAATCAAGTATGTAACTATGGTATTCAGCTTAACACGCTACTCAGTAACCCCATGCAGAACCTACTTTTCCATCCTCACAGCAACAGACCATCTTCATATTCATCAACCTCGACTTCAGGTTTTTTATCTGGTTCTGCTCGTTTCATATAGAATATATAGGACACGACCTAGATAAATCCCCTACCATAATAATGGGGCTGCAAGAACAGATCCCTGGGAAAGATCACGCAGAATAGTTCTGAGCTATAGCGCTGGGAGATTTCCAGATGCTGGAGCCCCATGATCCCGTGGGGACTGGAACCGACCTGGGCAGACAGGAGGGGCCTAAAGGCTTTGTACTGCCACACGCCTCCCTCTCCATAAGGATGGGGCAGCGGTCTTGCAAAAGTTCATCCTCAGGGGAATGTTTCAGTTGTTCCAAGGCTTTAAAAAGATGCAAAATGTGTAACTCCAGTGACTCAAGAGGCCCTGTCTAGGGCAGGAAAACGCAAGAAAAGACAATCACACTCTCTAAGGAGAACTTGAAGTGGTTTATAGACTGAAAAGTAAAAAAATGTATTGTTAGAATAAGCAGCTACCAAAGGAAGGAAGGAATAGACATATAATGCTTTAAACAGATTTCTTACAAAATGTTTTTGTTTTCCACTCACGGAAAATCACCGCAACTACTCCTGATGCAACTACAACAAAGTGCAAAGCAGCCCAGTCTCGGGAACACAGTATTGGTACTCAGAGCACCACTATCCATGAGCAAAAGTAGCAGCATCTATGAGAAAAAGCATCCGCTGAAAAGTGCCATTAACCTAGCAGGTGCTTCACTTACAGTGCTCACTGCCTTCCCAGAACTCTGAAGAGAAGGTGGGGGATAATACAGCACATTACACGTGCATTCTAGGCCTGCATATTCATTTATATAGCTTTTCCCCCACACACTCTGAACAGGCAAATTTGCCACCAGAGGACACTGGTTTATGAAAGGAAGTTATATACAATTAAATGCAAAGTGTAACAATACCTTTTATCAGTCCAACTGTTAAAACTGCAGGAAATAAAAAATAGACGGGCTTTGCAGGCTCTCCAAAATCATTGTTTTTCAACTTGATCAACTGGATAAAGAATACATTGCAACTTTTAATACTTTTCATGTTAAAATTTAACCTCTAAGTCTAGCTGCACTTGATTATCGTTATAAAAATCTTAATACAGAGCAGCAGGTTGCCATAGCAAGCCCTAACATACAACACAAGCACCCCTCCGCAGAATTCCTTGATCATATTGTTTTCTGTATCACCTTCATCAGTCTTGTCTGAGCAGTCTCGCAAGGCATTTGCTTTCCCCTGAATCCCATATTAAGATATACCTGCATTCAAAACCCACATGCATGGCAAGGGTGTGCGCCCTTTTACCTAGGGAGAACACAGGTGCTAGACTAGAAACACGCAAACACAGTTTAAGTATCAGCAATGGTTTAGGTGATTAGGTAGAAACATATTTTGAGAACATCCATTTTACAAAGAGTCAAAAATCAAAAGAGCCCTGAAAGCTTTAGGAGTCATATTTCAGTTAGCGTAAAGTACTCTCCATTCTGGGAACTCCTGAAACCCAGGAATACACAGCAAGATGCAAAATCATCTATATCACTCAGTTTATTTGTGCACCAAGATAAAATATTGGCTATAGAAGATAAAGCATTAATAAATTATTAGAAGCTGTTAAAGGTATTATAGATAAGCAGTATGTGCATTATTGATCATGTAATGTACTGGACTGTACAACTAGTTGGTATAATGGATTGTTATCCATTCAATTACTAATGCTATGAACTACACACGCACCCTAATGTGGATGGTTACTCATTTTCTTTGTTTTCAATACTGACATTAAGCAGCTGAAAAGCAACAACAAAGTTTTCAGGGAACACCAATATTTTTCTTATTGAGGTATCTGGGTTTTTTTCCTGCTAGTTTGGTTTGTTCTTTTGGAGGGATTTTTTGCCAGCTGCATCTCCAGGAAGCAACATTCTGCCTGCAAAACAGCTCAGGGAAGTACTTGAGTCACCACCAGCATGCAAACCCAGTATGGAATGTGCTGGTCTGCATGCTTTGTAAAGGGGAAAGGCTAATGACAGTGCTGAGAGATCGCCAAGGACTATGGCACTCGACCTTTACTGAGAACCATCCAGAAACAGCTGGCACCACAGTTGCAGAACCACTTGCAACGCAAGGACCAATGACTTTAATAACGCATCTTTGCATTATATTCACCACCGGTGTAGGTGGGCTTGCATTCAAGTTGGTCAAAAGAGTTCTAGAAGGAAAGAAAATTAAAAGAGAGCTGAGTCGTCAGTGACAAATCACAACTGATGAACGAGCTAATCTACAAGACTTTGCTATACGGGAAGTCTATCTCATTGGACACAGAAAGCAAAGAGAAAAGAAAAAACATGAAAGGGAAAGCTTGCATTAAAAATATGACTTTAAAAAGATTGTGGATTGCCCATGACATGTAATAAGTCATCTGTCTCTCTTAATAAAGAGCAGTCATTATTTACTAGTGAACTAATACCAGTAACTGTGACAAGCAAAACCAACAAAGCCCATAAAAACATTAAAAAGCTGTTCTATGCAGTTAGGCTGCAAGAGAACACATTCAATGTTTTAGATGAAAAAGCATTTAGGCTTACAATCTGTTCTAATACAACCTCCATTACGTGCTGGGAAATGAAACAAAGATCAAGAACTCATCCTCATCCCCAACTTTTGCAGGCAAATTAGAAAACATGTTCTTTTTTAAAGCAAGAATTTAAGTCATAGGAACTTGTTTAATGCTTTGGATTTGTACTTATGAATGTTATAATTAATGCGGCCTTTCAAACTACTAATGTTCCAATACTACATCATCTTTGGATACTGGAACTTAAAGAAAAGTCTCATCTCCTCTTCTAAATATAAAGCATATTCCAAATTCAGGCTTTCTGTAGTCCATTATCCATGTCTGCTGTTGCCTCAAGTATTTCAATCTTCATGCAGGTGATGCAGTCAGGTGTCATGGAACTAAGAACAAGGATACCTTTACGCTGCTTTACTATATTATTTTTCCACGTCAATAGCACATAGGTTTTATCACTGCTAGGAGAATCCTTATAGAAATAAACTGTCAAACAAACACCATATCTCTAGGTAATGCCACTAAAGCTACACTCGCAATGTCTTAAAAAACACAGGATTTATTTACTAATATTTTAGGATATTAGTCTCACTCAGACCTGAAAAATAAGAAAAGCTTCACTTCAATATAATTAAGGTAGTTAAAACTTTATATGTGTTTCATGTTTCCTTGGCTTTTGAAAAATAAACTACTATCTATCTTAGATAGTGGTTATTATCACGTCTCATAATTTTTCAACCATAGTAGGATATAGAATATTTTTCAAGTGATGAAATGTATCTAACACGAATAAACACTGGGATTAGAGGGTTTTTGCTTGAAAAAACAAGTATGACAAAACCCAAAACAGTTATATAAAAATGTTGTTTCAACTTTTAAACCAATGACTACTGGAAGAATCTACAACTGCTTATATTAACTTGCAGTTAAAGTAAGAAAAAAAATAATCACCAATCAACTATAATTTATTTTTAGCTAATTTTACTTGGCATGCATTTGAGCCTGTTCCTATTATCCATTTGTCTTCCATACAAGGTTTTCAGCATATTTCAATATGCTTTTCCTAATAAAATTCCCGCTTTACACGTTTAGGAGTATTACAATACTATGATTTTCAGAATCAGAAAGGTCAGATTGCCTCCTATAAGCAGACCAAAGCTTAAAAGAAACTTACAAGAGTAAAGCTTATCTGATAAAGGTAAAAAGTGATAGACAAAGCAGATATTTAATCAAACCACTGAAGCATTGCTGTAAATTTATATATCAAATCTTCAAAATTATTAACTCTGAAAGAATAAGCAAATGAATATATTATCTGGTGAAAAATTCTGCTGAACAGTTACAGAATGTATTAGTTGATCTCTCACAGTGAAAATTTTTCTAAGGTCACTACCTAATTGAAGGGGTGATTCCAAAAAAAGTTACCAATCAACCAATCAAAACAATGCTTTGCTACCATTTCTGAATGTTGTAATGCATTGGGAAAAACAGAGAAGAGCTTCCTTTAAGCATTCAAAATTTACTCAAGTAATACCATAACTAAATCTATTTTACAAAAACAGGAACCTCATTTTAATTAACTATAATTTTAATCTTAATAGTGATTTTAGGCTCTTAATCGAATTATTTTTTTCCAAAGTCATTTTACTGCTAATAAATGAAAGACATGAAAAACTAAATTGCATAATAAAGCATGAAGGGCATACAGTTATGAGATACCATGCCCCTGAGAGAAGCAAGCAGTGTTTTATGTTCAATGAAAATCTTAGGAGCAACATGCAAAAAAATGAGATAATACTCTTCAAACAATTAACAACCACATTTCAGAAGTAATTTTTAAAATATTACTATTTCTTAAGAAATGAGAAAAGTTGTAAATCAGTAGCACAAGCAAGCACAACCATCTTTTCCTTAGTGGTTTCCAAAATACTTAAAATAATTACTGGAATCTCTTCTTCCCTGTCATTTAGGCCCTTGAACAATTGACAATTATGTAACTAAAAAAGCACTTGATTTTGGCAGCTAGTAATGCCCCAAATAGTTTTGCTGTCGACATAGTTTAATAACTCACCAAATAACATCAAAAGTATTTTTTACCTCTTACTAAGAAAAAAAACTCTTTAGAAATTTCATGGAAAAAAATATAAACCAACCATTTTTCACTTGTGTTGAACTGCCAATGAAACTATTTCCTTCTAAACCTAAATTCCACCTCCTGGCATGAACATATACTTATTTTAGGCAAGCATGTTCAAGTGAGGGCAGCAAACCTGAGCTGAGAACAGAAAACTTGTCTGGCACGTGCATTAGATCTGACTTGAACTTCAAAGCTGAAACGCAGGATGATGCGGTGAAGATGTTTTTCCCTCGCGAATGCGAGGCAAGCCTGTGGCTTCATTTCAAGCGACGTTTAGGGCACGCATATCCCCTGCAATGGGATGAGCCAGGCAAGGAACAGACAGCACAAGGCTCACGGCACTAACACAGAGCACTGATTTGTCTCATGTCAAAATGCTAGGAAAAATTAAATTTAAAAACCCCACATTCAGAAGCAACTGAAGAACCTGATTATTCTCTACAGCCTACACACCCAGATAAACTCAGCCTGGCATTTTAAAACAACTGCACTTTATCAAGGGGTTCTCAAGGTTTTGCTTAGCATGGTTTACATCTCATTTCTGACTCTGTCCTCTTCTCTCCCATGGGATGTTTTAATGGCTTCTAGAGATGAACTGCAGCATTATTTTTATATAGCTTGAGTTTATAAGTAAACTGGGAAACACTGCACCAGACCAAGCGTGCAAGAGCGCAAACGCAGAGGAGAGAAATGCACATTTGTCAGCCCTATGCACATCACCCTGGTTTTTCATGTATCAGCCAACCACTTTTTTAGGTTACCCAAATAAGTTGAAGGCAAAACAGTTATTCACCAAATCCCAAAATACTGGAACTTTGGGGTATTCAGTGAAACTTTCAGGAGATCAATTTAAAATTAATAAAGTACTCTTTAAAAATTCACTAGTGACCTTCTGGGGCTTTCTGCCACAGGAGGTTGTGAATGCAGATGGTACCAGCAAATACAATCTGGAATTCTACAAATTCATGGACAACAGAGCAATAAATGCATATACTGAGGGATGTACGCTCTAACATCCTTAATACAAGGATGCTGGGGAGCTGGACAAGAGAAGTGGCCAAACCTGCCTGTTCTTCCTAAATAGCAACTTGTTGCCACTGTCAGAGACAGAATGATGACCCAGATGGAGTTGGCCTCAGTGTTATGTTTCTTAGGAACTAATACTACATGCATGCAAAGACCTGAAACTTTTTATTTTCAGTGCATTATGGATTTCTACTCAGGCATGAGTAAATCAATATTCAAATATTACATCTGAGAACTTCCCTGAATTATTTGTGCTTAGATAAGATATTCCACCCTCACAGCTGCCACTTAAATTGGTTCACTACTCTACAGTAAGATATAATATAACTGTGGTAATAAACTAATGCCAAGTTTAGGATTAGGACTAAGGAAAACTTGACTCATTTAGAACTCAATGGTTATAACAGAAGTGGTAAGAGATGGACACCAGCAAAACCCACTTACTTTTATCACAGCCGTTGGTATGATAAAGCCCCTTTAAAAAGCATGCAGAAGATGTAAAGTTTATCCTCCCCCTTCAATGAACAAAGCAAAAAACAATGCCCACACTGCCCCATTCTGCTGAAGGAATATAAAGCAACAGAAATCTTCCCACTGTCACACCAAGGCAGCTTTGTCACCTGAGCAAACTCTTCACAGTACTTAACACTGTGCAGTATAGCTATGCCCAGAGAAAACAGGTAAAGCTTTATCAAAGCCAGATACAGCAGCTAGCAATCATTTTGGCTTAAGAATCAGCATCCAACAATTCCTTGTTTGCCAGACCAACAGGTAAATGCTCCAAGAAAGAGATATGTGAAATAACAGAATAAAATTAAATTAAATTATTCTTGGAACCTTGATCAGCAACACCAGAACCAATACTTCTGTGCTTGCATGTAGACAAGATACTGCACCAGAGTATTTTGAGCAGAATAAAAAAAGCCAAGTAAGGTGACTCAGGTGCCAGGATTACCCCAAGTGTGCCAGTGTTTCTGTGATAAGTTGGGTTTTGTTCCTAGCTCTTTCTCTGCATGGACATACACGATGTGTGCGTGTGCAGATGACACAATTTAAAGAATGCAGGAACCTTTCCTGATGGGATGAGTAGATTTAACAGCAACAAAAACATTATTGCCAGTAAGATTCTTCATTTTTACACACTACTGTGTATTTTTTATGATTCGTGTCTAAGATCCTGTTAAATATTTAAACAACAATACAATATCAGTAAGTAAACTCTTTAAATCAGGCATCCTCTATACTATATAGCAGGAACAGATGTGCTCTTATTAAGGCTATATTGTAACTCAACAATAATTTGTCATATTTGACATATTGTTAAATTATGTGCACCTGCCAGAACTGTAGTAGCAATTACAAACGATATATATACTACTTTTACTTTAAATACCTAAACAACTTATGTAGATGTGAATATGATGTATGGAAAAATTGTAATTTCCTAAATGTCATCACCAAACAACACCTAATGTCTCACAATTTCTTTTTATGTATATTTTATTATAGCACCCAACTGTTTCAACACTCTAGTGGCTGGACTTTAATGTGGTTCAAGCAGCCCCAAGTAACATCACCAAATGTTTAACATCTGTGAAAGTTGGACCAACAAATGCTCATATTTTTGGGAGGTCATGCTGGCCAGCTTTCATTAACAATTACTTTAAACTTCAGTTCTCTTTATAGCTTTTTAATTCAGGAAGGACATGTAAAGTTCACCTTAGTTAAACAGTTAAGTTTATTCCAAACTCAAATAACAGTAATCTTCAAAATATTTACAAACTTTTAAAAGTTTATTTTCCTTCCCCCCATATTTGGATCTTGTTTAATTAACCCATTGCTTTAACTCAGGGAGACGACACTTCTAATTAGGTCTTAAGAGTTCAGCATGTTTCCAGAACAGGGTCAGGATCTCCCAGCTCTAATTTCCTTTTACTTTGTTTTCCTACTTCTGCCCCCACCCAATCTACAATATTCACACTAGATTTATGATTAATTTGCAAAACTCCTAATGGCCTGCGTATTTCTTATTGCTGGTAATTCTATAATCATGAACCATTGTATCCTGAAAAAAATCTATTCAGAGCTTTGAATTTTTCTTCCGCACTCATAACATGTGAATTTTGGTGTAGGCTTCTAAAACAAAGAGCTCCACTATGGGGTTGGACACCTCAGTGGAAACCTGTAGGCCAGGACCCCACGGGACTCGGGCATGCAGGAATTCCAGGGAGCGGATTTCAGTGCAGGTTCAGCACTGTGGGGTGTATAACTACCTAATCCTCAAATATGCATAACAAATTCTTAAATGTGCATAGCTCATGGGAAAAAGGAAATAAAGGCTCTTTTAATAATAGCATAAGTATAGGAGATGGTGATTAAAAGAACAAGATACACAATCTATTTTGAAGATCAAAAAAACCCAGTAATTTGAAAAGAGAAGACATGAGAGAAGACACCACTAATAATCTCAACATTGCACACACACTAATTATCCCTATGAAAATCCAAATCATTTTTCCCTTCCTTCGCCACGTCAGCTTCACATGACTTACAGCTTTAAATTTTTGCTGTAGTCTCTCTGTTTTGGAAGGAGATATAGGAAATAACCCGTTGGAAACGTTTTTTATGATTATTTCCAGGTTTTAGCAATATTGCCATCTCTTATTCCTTTCTCCATCAGGAATATTTGTTTTTCACTGCATTGTAAGGCTACATATTCCACTACGTTCCATTTTAACAGTACGTAGCTATACACACCTATTTCAGAGCACCACAGAGGAAGCTTTGATGAGGATAAGTGGGAACTAATCTCTCTTTCCCACGCCTGCAACTTGTAGAGATCCCACTCTGTAGACTTTCCAGGGCTGCAGCCATACTCTCCGATCAAGTAATAGCTTTACCCTGCTGCACTTTGAGGAGATTTCGGAGCAGGCTGCTCCCAGCCTACCACGTGATGCCAGGGAGACTCAGCTTCTTTCTCTAACAGTTAAGAATTACAACATACGGGCTGTTCTGAGACTCAGCTTTGCTCTAGGACCTCAGACCCTGCACATCCAGATGGGGACCAACGTTTAACACACAGCTTGTTAGCGGCTGCTTTAGTGTTTCTCCCTTTTTATTATTTATAAAGAGCACTGGTGCAGATACATTGGAAAAGAAGGTGAACATAAAGCTCGTTCTAAAGAGCATAAAGGTATTTCATTTTATTTTGGAAATGTTTGCATTATGTATGGGTTTACACGGAGGGCTTTATAGACTCTCTTAAATGATTTACCGTTAAGGTACATATTGATTATAATCTCCAGTTATTTAAAAGGAGACCTGTTTACCCCACAGCACTTAATACATTGCGACATGTTTCAACTTAACAGTGACACTGGTAAACAAAAGTTACTGATCTACCTACTGAGTTATAAAACTTGTAACACGCTGTAAACAGCTCTGTCATTTTATTTAGCATATTGCATTGCACGAGCTGCTTTATTTACCTAGCGGTAAATCTTTATGTATCAAAAATGCTACAGAAGGCACAACAAATAAATTACAAACAGACACTAACATCTGACTAGTTAATCAAACAAATAGGACATGTAACAAAGAGAAAAGCTATAAATATTGACAACAAGCTGCTTCAGTCACAAAAACATTCAATACTTCAGTTCTCAAGTGTGAGTTTTATATCAGTCCCCTGGAAACAGTTTGTATCCTCCAATAAATTTTTACAGTTGATTCACCTGCCTGATACCCTTCAGCCATTTCCTTCAGAAGCTGTCAAACCCGCCAACAATAATATATGGCCCGACCAACAAGAACAGCTGTAGCCATTCTCTCTGCTGGTTCCTGCACCCTGTTCTGCATAAAATAATACATCAAGATTAATTGATTTTCCGTCAGTCTCACAGAACAGAAAATTAATTTTCATGTAGCTATTTTCTCCAGCATATGAATTTTGAACATGGCAAGTAATTTAAGTTTTTAATTATTCATAAGCAGAAGGAAAAAAAAAGGAAGAAAAAAAAAATCACAACACATGACAAATTGAGCCCTTGAAAGCCCCAAGGCCATGGCCTGGACCTTGATTTGTGCTGAGACAACAATAGCATTCACTAATGCCTATATAAATAATATATGTATTAACATACATCTTAGTACAACACCAATTTCTCTCACTCTGACCCAAGACTACCAGGTCATACAGCAGCAGTTTGTCACAGCCCATGCAGTGGCACACATGTGACACACTACAAGAAAAACATATAACATGTTAGCTATGCTGGATTGACCCCGGATGCCTCCAGAGCATGAACACACCTGTAATATAATGGGAAGGTAATGGTCAGTGTTTGAGGAGAAGAATAAAACTTACTAATCAGCAGAGTGTCGTATCCCAGCAAACCTTCTCTTTGCAGGTGACATTGACTTGTGCAAGGAAAATTGCTAATGGAAAATTAAACAGAATAATTTGTCTTGCTCAAGTTAAATCTTTTCCAAATGATTGCTGAAGCCTTAAAGAAAAGCACAGGCCACTCAAAAGATAGTAAGATGTCATAAAGAAGGCACATTTAAGAAAATCTCATTTGCTAAGGTTCAAATTTCTGTAAACACACGTCCTCACAAGTTGCAGAATTCAATTTATGACCTTGAACTGGGGCCAAAATTGTACAGGTAAATAACCATAACTCAAAACATTCATTATAAGATTTTGGAATGAAGTACAAACAACTTATTATTTATTTAGTGCAACACACAATCAATAATGCTAGAATTTTATTTTTTTAAAAAACACCCAACTAATTTGCACTACACAATGCTCCTACAGGGCTTGGGAGCGAGGGCAAATTACAGGGGGGAAATGTACCCATAACTTCAAAAGGAGTGCGCAAATACTGAAGGCACGTCACTGAAAACGTTAAGCGACAAGGTTGCTTTTCAGTGCTCTTTCCATTCTTGGAAAGTTTGGGGAAGCTTTATTTTATTAGTTAAACGTCACTAAAAAACACACCCAAAGTGTTTGACAAGGCGTGCCATAAAGCTACTCCATAGGAAAGTTTCTCTCCATTATCAGTGGCACTAGATAAATTTACAAGGATGAAAGTCTAGGGAAGCTCAGTAAGGTGATGAAAGCAGGAAGCACTGCGACCGTTTTTGGTTATATATATTATGATGAAGTGTTAACCAAGGAACAGAAGGAAGTATAACAACTACCACAAATGTGGTAAAAACGTTCGCTATAACTAGAGCCTCTGTACTGGATAGCAAACTGCATTATCAGATGGCTGGGCACCAGTGCATGCTAGTAGCATGGTATGTAAGATTCTTTCAGTACTTCCATGATAAAGCCATTTCCACTGTTTTTTCCCAAAGGCTCCCAATTTTCCTATTCAGAGAAGGCTGAAAAAAGACGGTTTTTAACCCAAAACTCAGCTTATCTACATTAAGCCTTCAAAAGCAAGTTTTGAACAAGAACCCTACATTCCATTTTCATTAATACAAAAGAGGTTTTCAACACAGGAACCCAAGCTCAGTATCTTCTCAACATAAGTGCCATAAAACTTTGGGTTGGATGGAAAAAAAGACTTGATCTTTTCTTTTTTAACCAATGATGCAGGTTAAAGGTCCTTAATTTCTGTATATTTAGCCTTGTGAATATACGGGTTTCTAATAACAAAATTATCAGCGAATAAGAACAAAATGTCCCTGCCATGCATTTTCCCTGTCAACTGCATTTGTTAACATCCTGACATACTACTGATTCCAACAAAACACCCACTGAAAATAAAAGTTACATTTACTTCCAAAATGTAAAGAAAGTTTACATTGCAAAGTACTAAATTATTCAGAACTATAGTTTATCTCTATTGTCATGTTTGAAAATAATTACATAGAGCTTTAAAGTTGAATTCAGAAAAAATAAAAATAAAAAATCAGTGTCTAACTTCAGAAGGGGGGGGCTGGGAAGAAGTAGCTTTTGATGTATTTGGGTTATTATTTCCTTTTCATATTACAAAACAGTCAAAAGAAATACTGCATTATACTTAGTAATAGCAGCCATTCAACAACTATCTGTTTTAACAGCTTTTCATATCAAATTTATCTGTTGTTGTCCTTCTAATATTTACTTGTTTTTTCTACCCCTTCATTAAGAAAATAACCTTATTGAGAACATAAGGAGCTCATTACGTTCACCGTAAAAATATATGTTTGCAATCCTGTAAATTAAATGTATGATCCAGGGGAAAAAGCAAACACACACACACACACCCCCCAACAAAAACCCCCACAAGCAAAAAACCCCACAACTTTACAAAGTTGATACTGCTGCTACAGATCCTGTCCCTGGCATAGCTTAAAGGTCTTTGTTTCTGTAAATTCAATTGAGTGTTTCTATTTCTAAGTCTAGCAAGAGGTTCTAATTATTGTTAGAAGTCTAATTAGCATTTAGTATTACATTACAACAACTGCAGCAAAATTGTACCCGTTCTCCAATAAACAGTATTCACAGTGTGCAATCAAGCTGCTGTACGATGCAATGAGAATTAATAGCACTGCACGACAATGGTAAATCCTACAACTCCCGCTGTGTGTGTTTAATAATTTTTCACTCCTTCCAGATTGTTCCCATCAAGCACAATTCCCAAGATCCTAATCAGCTTTCCTCCCCATCAATACTACACAGAGATCTGAGCACTGAAAATTATCTGCAATTTCAAAAAGTGCTTTGTTGCATTATTAGGCCACTGACCTAAGAGGTAATGGGTAAATAGTTTCTGAAAAATGTCCAAAGCACAACATAAATTAAAGCTTATAGTCTTGCCTGCTGTTCTTACCAGAGCTATAACTGCAAACTCTAACAGTTTTTACATAAAATTCCTAACTAGAGTATCATTTTTTTATGCAAAAATTAGTACAAAGATGACAACGTTTATATTTAAATAACTTCTTTTACGGTATTTTACACAAATAAGACACAAGTTGGAGAGTCATAAGCACCTTTTAAACGTATTGCATATATATACACACACAGAGCAATCAGAGAACAACCACCATAGTTTTGTCTGTGTTCATGCACACAGAATATGTAACTCACTTCTGGAAAGAGGAACACACAAGTAACCAGACACGCAGAAATGGAATCACTTTTTAGTTTGCTTTTTTAGCCAAAGAAATATAAATCCTAGCCAGATTGCTATATTGTGATGGTCAGATAAATTCAAAATTCACCACGTTTCTTTAGAGCTTATATATTTCATACTCGCGTTTTTCTGGCAATTAAGATTCACTCAATAGAGAAACAGTGGCATTAGAGAGGCAACGTATTTCTGTAGGAAAAATGCCTGATGCCTCACTGATACATTAGCAAGGTACATCCTTCCATACGCCCAGTTAAATGGACTCACTTCCGATATAAAATTGTAGCTGTGCCAGTGGTGGGGCGCAAAGCAGCCAGAAACCCGACTTGTAGGTCCATATGCTGGTTACTGCACACCAACAGACATTTGATATTATGAAAGGAGTTGTAAGTTTGGCAAAGCACTCCCTCTGGCTTTGTCACAGTAATTTGTTTCAGTTAATGGAGTTTCAGCCTTTCCCCATAATCACTACCCCTTATTATGGAAATCTTATCTGTATAATAAACTCATCATCTCACAGGGGACTTCTCCCTTCCTTTCACAGTTTGTCAGTGCCAGTACCATTTAAGTTTTACCTGGTAGTCAGAAAGTAATTTTATTTTACCTGGTTACAAGGAGATATAAAACACCATAGCATTAATTACCAATTACCACTACCTCTGACAAAATGTGACATTATTATTTATCTTCAAACAAAAAGAAGATTTGTTAATTAATTCCCATAGCAAAAAATAAGATGTGCAAAATTCTTCTGCAGTAATTTGCATCTGCTTCTGATGAGCTGATTCCGCACTTGAGGATCACACTTGAAAAAACACCACATTATTACGTACCTGGACACAGTGACAAGTACGTAGCAGGGAGAGGAAGGGACAGCTCGAGACAGAAAGCTGGGAATTGGGCATGAGGAAAAAGAAGAGAACGAGTTACAGGATAGCTCCACTGTGGTCTGAGATGTTGGTAGCCTTTGCAGAAAAAAAGCAGTATTTCTCAAAGTCTGTGTTATGCCAGTTGAATGGGAGATGCATCAAATAGCAACAAGGAATTCCATATTTTTGGGTTAGGCAGAGCCAAATATGGAATGTGAGATGTGAGGCAGGGCTAGCATCAAGCTCTTTTCCCCCAGCAGGCAGCGTTCATAAATACAGAATCAGTGAACTGTGAAGGCAGCTTCTCCTTCTCAATAGGCCTACTTCAGAAACGTGGACTTTTCAGTCCTGTCTGTAGAGAAGTTTTCCTGAAGACCTCCGAAACAACCTTCTTCTCTAAAATTAGTTATGTGTAACCACAGAATAGAACATCTTGTTTCCATACTGTAAGTGGAAGGCACAAAAGCAGCTCAACCGTACAATAGGTGGGGGAAAAAAGGAGGTTCCACATGTGAATTCCTCACGTGATTCATGGCACCTGGAAACCTTTAGGTTGGTTATCACAGATGTCACACTGTTAGTGCAACTACTGCAATTAAAACAGCACGATGAGTTTATCCAATATAACCCAACTGTTACCTTTACTACACAGCTAATGATCACTTGCTCTCTAAGACTTTCTATTTTTCCCCCTCCAGGAACCGCATAAATCAAACAAATTTACACCGCACAAAACTGAAACCCACATAACTAATTTTGTTATTAGCTGTGGATACGAAAACTGCAACAGCCAGATGAGAACATTGGCACAATTTTTATTCTGCGCTGACACTTGTCTCCATGGAAGCTGTAATACGCTGTTGTATTGGTGACTTTGAACTCCCTTCTTGGCCGTCACTTTGTTTGACTGTTCATGAGCTCTCCAGGCAGCTTTGTCCATTACATCTTATGGGTTTCTTTCCCCTGAACGTTCAAACCTGCCTGTAATTCAGTGTTAACTCTTTTCCATATATTTTCTTCTTTCTTTTTTGGCCTTTAAGTTGGTGCATCATCCCCAGTTTTGAAGTTTTGATACACAAGCAGGGATGCCTGATTCATTTCACTTAAAAATATGAACCCAATAGGCTTAATCCAGAATCTCTGGCTCTGAACCGGGTTACCGTATGTTGTATTTGATTTGTATTTCTATCAGAATCAACCCAAGCATCCTTATACACACCAGCTATGAACGTGATTTATAGCGAGTCATTCAAGGCAAAGCCTATAGCTTCCCTTCACCATTTGACGTTATCAGATTACTTCAGAAGCTGGAAGCAGCTACCATAAGTAACAAGCTGTCACTGTAAATAAATCACTCCCTCAGAAATAACAGTTAAAAATATAGATTAGCATGAACAGAGGTCAGTATTTTAGGCTTGGCTTTTGTTTCCCCTCTCAGCCAAGTCACAAATCAACCTTTTATCTGACCAAAAGGAAAACCAAAAACAAGCACAACGCTTTTCATTCGTAACCAAGACAGAAATTAAAAACAAAACAAAACAGGTAGGCACCGTGCCTTTGGCTAGCCCAGTTTAACCACAAGAGAATATAGGCTTTACTTAGAAACAGCCATAATAAAAAAAAGCAGTAGCCAACAACTTGAATAAGTTAAGTATGGTTATTAGGACTTACCAGTTTCCAAGTATTTTAAATAAAAATCACTACATGACACTTAATATGTGTTTTGGGAATGACTGGCCTTGCACTTCCATTTTCTATATGATACCCCTGCTTAGATAGCATTCTTATTCCCAGGGCTACTGCATGCCACTAATGTAAATCTACAAAGAGGTACTTGGAAAGCCCATCAACAGAAGTACCAATGCGCTTTGCTGCAAGAATGTTAGCTTGTAATATGGAAGTCCCGTCAGAGTAGATTGAAAACTAGTACATAAACCCAACCTGCCCCCCTCCCCCCAAAAAAGAGTTCTTAATTTACCTGTTCTGTTTTTCTTTCTTAAGAAACACTATTTAAAATTTTAAGACATTCAAATAACTGTCTTAATATTATAACGTCTTGATTTACCGCAATCTCATAATAAATTGAATTTTTAAAAATCCAAAATTTAAACACATTTACTACTCAATCCCTTGAATCAAACAAGTCAAGTGGAGGAAGCCACCAGCTAGCACCTGGAAGTAGAACTTGTTAAAAAGCCAAAACAGCTTTTGATAGACTATTAGACAATGACAGAAATACTTTCTTCTATTTGACATGACCTAAGAAGTTATATTGAGTACTTTCTGATCAATGAGCAGCTCAAACTTTAGAATGAATCAATGGTAACTTGAAAAGCAGGCTAATTTCTCTCTTTTGTTTCACCAACAAATGAAATTGGAAACGGTGAGATCCACTAATTCTACAGTTTAAAGGAACAGTGAATAAAAACTATTGAATGCAGTTCACCACGACAGGTAACATTACTTTCCTGAGGCTGTTTTTTCCACAAAAAGCATGATGACATAATTTGATAAACTGACCTTTATTTGTTATATATCTATCATTTTAAGCTAGATTTATGTAACAAATGAGTGCACAAATCAAAATGTAGCTTTCATAGATTTCCAATTCAAATCCCACCAGTTTTAACTATTACAAGAAGCTCATGTAGAAAAGAAGAAATGTGTCATTTTGCACGTCTTCATTTTTTTTTTAAAAAAAAAGGTTGATTAAACATGAATATAGCACACATCCTCGTACTTAGCTCCAAAAAAAAAAAAAAAAAAAAAATTAAATAGCAACAGTACTATAAAGACAGGACTTTGCTCCTAACTAGGATGCTTTCATCACTGCTTCTGAAAACTGCTTCTGCTTTCTTGGGGAAAAACAAATAAAAATTCTAATGGAGAAAAATACTAATTTCAGAACTGTAATTCAAGGGACTTGCTGATTAAATTATCCTAAAACATTTGGGGTCTCACCAGGAGTTGCACTTAGTGGTCTTACCACAATTTTATTCAATAAAGGTCATGTTCAGTTAAACTTATAGTTGTGGTCATTTTCCACCATCAGCAATCCTATGACTGGCAAGATGTCCTCTATGTTTCATGTCAGTCATTTTACATCTAACCAACGTATTTATTTTGCTTTTTGCAGTTTGACACTTGAAAAGTTGTATGTCCACATTTCATCATTACAGAGGACTCTATGTATACATCTCCAGAAAGAAAGCAAGAATCTGAAATTCTAGAAAATAAATTTGTTCATTAAAATACTCTCAATGTTTTTGAAAATGTGACACTATCAGCTAGAAAACGTTAGAATTTGGAAAAAAAAAACTCATTTAATTATACTGCTTTACACTACACATCTGAGTATCTTTTTTCAAAGTCAGTACAGCACAAACATGAAAGAAACTAACTGTGAAAAGTAGATCTCCTACAGTTTACCACTCTTTGATATGTAAATAGATCACTGAAATCCTTCTTTATTATTTCCTCTACGGTTATGCTGAAAAGGCATTTTTTGCTATAAAAGAATGTACTACATTTATTAGCACATGTACAGATGTATGCACAAAATACTGTGTGAACATAGCTGAAGAGAGGAAAAGATGACATGAATGTATCATGCCTTCATATGTAACTGAAACACAAAATCTTTGAAATAAATTTAAGTTTACTTTCTGTGTGTGCGCTCTGTGTAACTCTAGTAACACATGAGCATACATGCCAATCTCTGAAAAGTGGAGAACAGTTGAGGGGAAAAAAAAAGCTATAACTGATGGCCAAGATTAACTGAAGATTTCTAGATATTACCGTCTGAGAGAGATGAATCCCATGCAGGTCCAGTATACAGGACTAAATGTGGACAGATGCACTGGATGTTCTAGACTTCAGCTGGGGACTCTGTTCTTAAATAAAGAGAGCATCTGGGTTTTTTCCAGCTCTCGTAAGAGGAACATCAGAATCGAGATAGCTATGCGAATACTAGCAATGATGCCTGGACTACAACCCAAGGGCCAAACCAAATTAAGCAAATTGATTCACTATACATTCTAGTCTACAACTTTTACTGTGAACTTTAAAAGGTAAAAGTTGTCAATTAGCACACAAGGGAGTACAGGTACCTCTGCAGAGACAAGTAATAGGGGACAAAAACAGCAGCAAAGCGGGAAAACTGCAAGTCTTCAAATACTTTGCTAAAAAATTAAAAAAAAAAAAAAAAAAAAGAAGGCAAAACAGAATTATTCTGTTTCACGATCGAGGAAAAAATACTTGTGTCAGTACAGGCAAGAATGGATATCTCACAAGGGTCTAGTGAATAGCTCTACAAAGCACACGACAGCCAGAACATGAACGCTCCATTCTCCTAATACACAGTCAGTCAATTTGCTTATTGAATCAACAACTTCACTGCAAACGCTATGGTATGTTTGGCAACGGATGATTAAATTATTTGATTTTTGCATTTCTAATCTACTTCTGAAGTCTTGTAGCCACCCCCCCTCCCCTTTTTTAAACCTGTTATCCCCACCACATGCCACCTCACCTCTCAGCAAGGGCCTTAGTCATGACAAATGACTCTGTTACCTTGTGCCCATAAGAAATCGTAGGGCCTGGTGTTAGAGCTATCCAGGCATAACAAGTTATTTCCCAGCATGCCCACTGATTAGCTACCTTCCATAACCATAAAGTCAACAATAATCTACCTACATGCCCTTTCTGCAGGTGGTTGACCTATAAATGTTAAGTAAGTCAGTGGCAGTTCAGCCTAAATTACTTGGAAAGCATTATGCGTAAACATTAATGCTGCAGCATGTCCTTAACTATACAACTGGGACTCTATAGTCTGCAAAATAATGTTACTTGATATATTTTTTCCCCTCTGTGAAAGCCTTTTCCCATTATAAAACTAGCCAATGCCCCTATTACCTGATGTTCCATTCTTTGCCTCAAGTCTTTCCCACAAAAATTAAATGCAACGTCCTCTCATTTGAAGCCAACTCCTTCTCTGTTAGCAGAGTCCCTCTTGTAGACACTGAGGGACCCAATGAACTGACACAACCGAATATCAAACACACACGTACTCTGTACACTGAAACTGAAAAAGAATAGTTACCACAAAGCAGCAGGTAAGTATTTTTCTCTGGGTAAAAAGTTATTTTACTTCATTCACGTAGTTTTGTTTTAACCAGGGATTCTTGCCAAAAAAAAGTCTACTGGAAGATTACTATCATTTTTATTTGCTTTACTGTGTACCAAGACACTTGTTGTTTGTTGGTTAACTGTACCACATCACGGACAAAAAATTATTCACCCTGTAACAAAGACCTTGCAGTCTTTCCTCGCAGAGCGGATCCTCCATTGAAGAGACCCTGTCCTGAATGGAAGGGCAGGAAAGTTCTCGCTGAAGGTGCACAAGTTCTGGGTTCCTTGGTGTTCTCTGGCACGGCCTCAGCTCACGCATCTATGCATTTCTTGTGAGCATGAGAAGAAACTCAGTGAAGGGTTAGGCTAGTGATGCAGACAACTTCATTTTACACACAGTCAGACTCCTTTAAGCAAGGAAAAATAACCAATGTCACCTGCTCGGGCAGGAGAGTTTTCAGTGAAGGGAGGATTACGCATCTTTTCTTCTTAAGGAGAACAAAATTTACTCATATGCTGCCATTAGCGGTATTTAATCAATTTCTTACAACTGTTAGATTGCAGTTGGGATCTTATAATATCAAAGACTGAAGTTGCCTAAAATGTATATTTCATTTTAAAAGTATTTCAGTTGGTCTTTAGGAAAATGAACAGAGCTTTATATGGGCTGGTCTTCCTATCAACCCCTATTTTTCTGTAAAAAATGTTCTAATAGAACATATTTTGTAAATTCACCTGACTTCTTCCACTGCCTGAACGGAAGATTTAGGGCTTAGTACTTAAAAAAAAAAAAAACCAAAACCTCACACACCAAGGGAACCACCACTATCAAATAAAACATTATAGTATGTACCATAAAAGCCGTGTAGGAGTAACAGTGGCTGCTATGTTCAAGTGGCAGTATTGAAGAGCACAGAGCCTGTGATGTCGCACAGTGCCCTGTGACTGGAATGATAACAATCCACGTTCCCCGTGCAGTCACTCAAAGCCTTCCCTTTGGGTATTGCAGCACTGAATGCTCTCTGCTATTAACTACAAGCAAGAGGAAAAGAGTGTGTCACCTTCTTGGAAACTCTGAAATGCACAATTGTCTGACACCGTTCCAACATCAAAATCAAAGACTCATCAATTCTTTCAGTAGCTTTCCAGGATTAATTCCTTCACAGAAAACACTAAGGAGATAAGCATCCAGCAGACGTAGTAAGCAATAAGACATATGATTTTGTCAGCACGGAGTTCAACGGCTAAACTCCTCTAGTAGCTTAATTATGAGCACTCCTAAAACTCAGTCTGCAATTACAAATACTGTCAAATTAATTTCCAGAATTGTCTCCAGGTGGTGGAGGTAGATGTATTGTTGTATTTTACTTTGAGGATGACAAAGGGCAAAAATCAGTTTGTGGACTTCAGTAAATATTTCTCCAGAGCAGCTCAAGCAGACAGTTGGTATTTTACAATACGCTTAACTTCAGGGATACAAAGTACCAACACAACCCTTCTATCTCTTCTCAGTTTAAACATCAGTTAGGTAGTCTTCTGAAGGAACTAATTTTTCTTTTTCCTTCCTCATTTTTCCACCAAAAAAAAAAAAAAAAAGAAAGAAATCCCAGCTACTATCACCTATAAACGAGTGAAATATTTGGAATGCCTCAAGGACATTACAACAGCTGACCTTAAGAGGGCAAATAGGAGATATCAAGTGAGCAACTCAGCACAGAGTTTAACCAAAAGCAGATTCGTGGCAGCTTCTTCACACAGGTTTTAAGATAGCTGTGCCAAGCCAGTTCATTAAATCATACTTTAGGAAATGGACAAAAATGACTGCATTGTATTGATATCAGTCTCTAAATTACAGAGTGACCATTTTGCTCACCAGTAAAGCAGCCAAATAAGAGTCAGTGTTCCACCAACCTCAGACTGCAGGGTCATCAGGTACATCAACATCACCCGCACAGCCCACGTCTGGAGGATCCTTCCTACCAAGACATGGGTGACAAACTCTAAGCATTCTAAAATACTATCTAATATAAATTTTGATGCATTGGCGTTTTCCAGCACTCCTACCTTGAAAGGGACAATCCACTTTTTCAATGATATAAAATACATGTGCTGATGAGGATCACAAGATACTGGACCTTAAGCTGCTCTTCATCCTGACTTAACTATGTGTTGCACTGCCACATGAGTATTGATTCCCACTCTTTGGCAGGGCAGTAGCACTCAAACTGAAATCAGCTTCAATGAGAAGTTAGGAAATACTGTGACTCAAAAGGAAACCATTTTCGAACAAACAAAAGATGCCCTTGTACAGCTGCTGAGAAGTTCAGGATGGTGAAGATGGATCATGTGCACAGAAGGCAGTCAAGACTATGCCACTTTCTAAGAGCCACAACTCCCACTTGATCAAGAATGAAGAAAAAAAGAAGTCTCACACATTTAAAGTCTCTCTAAGCTATAACACAGCAGTATTTCCAAATTGTTCACTACTGTTTACTTTTTATGGCAAAAATATGCCATGTTTTTTTACCTTCATTTGGATTCCATGTTATTCTTTCAACAGAAGCTAGGACATTGCTGTTCAAGTGTAAAAGAAATATAAATATTTCTGAAAAAGTAACCTTCAAAAAATTTATCTATCTTGTAATGTTCCTTGTAGGTTTAAAAACCAACACCAAATAGCAAAGCATACACTATTATTACCCAGTACACATTTATTGTATGCCAGAGCTCAAAAACAGTTCAGAAAATGGAAAAGTTACTTTTTTTCCTCTACACAAATTTGTTAATGGGTAACATAATGGTAAGCCATGTTTGCTGGCATTCTGTGAAACATCTACAAATTGCCTCTGCAAAGCATTATAGGTTGTCAGACTAATGTAGTTGAAGATAATTTGGCCTTTCAGTGAATTGAACCTCACAGCACGATTATACTCCAGCACCAAGTAGAGTGTCACAATTATTCTTTCATGCTGAATTACCATATAATGTCATAAGCCTACCTGTCATAAGTCCTGCAGTCGAGCTTGAATTTTTTCTAAATCTATGGTTCATGGCAAAAAAATGAATTTTTTGCTTCTAATGGAAATCTGATTGTTTTTATCAACAATAAATTTCATAGCAAATCAAAGGATATGCTTGGACAAACAATCCGATACTCAAGGTTAAAAAACACACAAATAATAAATTGCTGGTGTGTCATGTTCAATTTTTACTACTGCATTACACTGCAATAACCATAACAGGATCTAAATTGTTGTCAGAACATTAAACAAACCCCCATACTTCACAAAGGCATCCTGCCTGAGTAATTCACACAACGGAAACAACTATCACATTTTCCACTGTCCCACCACCATACCATACATCAGTACAGTTTATGCATTTGGACAATTTTTTGAATAAATTACTTCCATCCTGGCTGCTGTTGCCACTTCTGTTAAGAGTCATATCAGTTTTGATTGTCTTTTTGTCTATACTGAGCCACTGTTTTTTCTGGCTCCTTCCTGCCCTTACATCCTGAGCACCAAAATAAACTATGACCATATCAAATTGCTTAATGTTAGGCAAGTCAGTACTCTAAAAAGAAAGAAATAAATCCATGAGCTCACTTGTCATTTCCACTGTTATTAGTCCTCTTCCCTGCATTCTCTTAAACAAAGTTGGGGGAAGGAGGAGGGGGTGTTTTTAAGGTAACAAGCTCTGACCTAGCCTGAACAACACATTATGTAAATCCAACACGTAGGGTTGGTTGGATCAATATTACCATGCAAAATGCCAACTTCAAAACCTTTGCCTCAGACAAAATATCATACCTGGCAAATGAGCATCAAAATAAAAAATTACAAAAATAGTACAAACAAAAAATAATCATAAGACCTCGATGAGGTTGACAAGTTAGGCTCTTTTCAATACTCAATTATAAATGCACATTTCTTCAGTCGTTCTTATCCTAACATGGAGATACGGTGTTAACTGCATACAGACAGACATGGGACTAACTTTGCACTCTGTGAAATGAGATGTTGGGATCGGAATAGATCAAAATTGAAAAAATACATCAGCTCGTTAACAGCTTATTTATACATACCAGTTTTACCTGCAATTGAAAATAGTTTGGCAACTGATGGGTGGTCATTGTTATACTACATAAACTCAGCATACTTGTGATAATTAACACATGTATTAAACAACTGTACGTTACGTTCCACTTTCATTAGTTAAAAAATGAGTAAATAAAACAGCATTAATGTTTGGAACAGAAAGGGCAGATACAATTCTTTGTCTCAATGCAGAGAGAGAGCAAAAGTAGAGAGAAGGGTGCATACACCCTTCCTCCCTCTGCAGAGAAACATTCGCACTTGGACTGTTTATGCACTGGTTACCATCCCACCAAAACACAGCCTCGCGCACAACTGAAGAACGAGAGACAGTAATCGGCACAAATAAGCTGTGTCTATACAATATAGAGTTAATGACTTACCATCACATTTTACATTGCCTTTAATAGCGAAGTAAATTGACGCAAACTAACCTAAGTCAGATCAGTTTGATCCAAGTCTATTTTCTAAATAAGACCCCCTTGTGATTGCCTGCAGCTCAGCACAGCCGTTCGTACCAGTGACCGTGTGCTGGTGTCCTCCAGACGCAGAGCCAGACTGCTGATGTATTGCTGGTAGAGTAGAAAAGACCTTCTTGCTATCTGATGACAATTCAAAGATACAAGCATTTCTTAGCTCCTATTCTCCCATTTTAAAAATAGAAATCATAAAGCTAACCTCCATCTACCTTCACCTTCTGAAGTGAAAATGTAACGTAACGTATGCCCAAAACGTCAATACCAGACTTATTTTTCCGTGTTAACTAAACCTTTACCAGTGGTACTATTTATTTATAACCTCCAAAGCAATAATAAACACAGAACTATGATTTACTTCGAGTCTTTCTATTATTAAAACACTTTGTCTTATTGTTTTATTGATTTACAATCTGTCCTACTTACTTTTTTAGCATCTGAAAACAATCAAGGCACAAAGCTGCAAAATGTTTAGACATTAATTGTTAAGAGACAGCATTTTATTCTAGGCTAGGGGTTTGAGTCCTCGACTGCTAAGCATTCTGGTACGGAAATGATTTATGGCCTTGTAGCAATAACGATGCGGCAGAGCCATTAACATATTGGCAGACCCCAGGATGGATTATCGACATTGATTATTTCATGGACCACTGATACCCATTTGTTAAGAGAAGCTCGAAGATGGCCTCTCCCTGACTGAAATCTTTTACGAGCAGACAGCATTTTAAGTATTAGGAACCTGGGATTTGGGCCATTTTTTTTCTTCCTCCCCCCAGCTCTCCTTCCAGTCTACCTCTGTCTCTTATACTCTAACAAAAAGTGTCAAAAATTAAAGTTCATTCTTCACTATGGTCTTAATTTCTCAACTCATCATAACCATGTCTTCTTTAAAAATTAATGATTGCCAGCATTTAGCCACTGGTTGTTGCTATGAAGATCTATGCAAAAAGCAAGGATCCCTATAGAGTGCGTGATATATGGAATTCTCTTTATTACTACAATAAAACTTACTGACATTTCAATACTTCTGCAAATAGCATTATAGTATCAATCTTCTGAATTAGGTTGAAAATTAAGTTGTAAATTAAAAGAAAGTGTACTTTGGAATACAACATGATATGTCACCTAGAAAAAGACCTTTGTGCAGAACAGAGCTGAGCAGAAAAACTGAAAGATAAGCCCAGGTGCCTCTAAAGTGCCTATTTCATCATAAAGGATCTAGGTTATATTTTACAAGAAGAATACAGTCTGAAAGCCCTGATATTTCACCTCAGGAGAACAGATTCTGAAACTCTTTAAAAAAAAGATGAATTTGACAGCATCAGCTCATTAGCAGAGATGCCAAAAAGCCTTTGTGAGGGACAGGTGGGATTTCAGGTGGGAGGAGGGTGGAGAGAAAGAGAGAAAGATGAGAAGGGAAGGAAAAGGGCTTTAGCTTAGTATAGGGCCTTAGTGAGAATACCCTTCCTTCTTCAAATACACTTCCACCAACTTGCGTTACCAGAAAATAACAAATTATATCCACTATTACACTTGAGTTGTGCCAGACGAATAAAAAGTGTTATATTTCAATCAAAGTATAATTTATAAATACCTTCACTTATGGACCTATTTGAGACTGTTAATAATGCAGGTTAATGGCTGAAAAATGAATTTCTGTGCCCCCCAAGACAGGTCTTTCAATATTTTCTAAAACAGGAGCTGCTAATGAGGTGATACATCAGGCTGAAATTCAACCCAATACAAAAAATGTATTCATGCTCACTGTGCGTAAACACAACCTAAAAAAAGTTGGTTTTCAATAGGAAAAAGCACATATAGTAATACTCGAACAAGGAAGATGTTATACAGAGGAACAGCTACCAGAACAAAAACGCTCAGGCCTCCAGATCAATCCTATATATTCAGCAACCTTAATGGTAAACAGTTCCATTAGCAACTCCTCCATTTTTAGGAGATTAAAGAGATATGGTGTTTCCTGGATATAACCACGTGTCCCTCGGAGCAATCAAGGTAATGAGATTGCAGGATTTCTCTTTTAAAAGCATACGATTGTGGTACAAAGATATCAGAAGCTAAAACAGTCCTGTTCACTAAATGGGTTCAACAGTTAGTCACTGTTATAAAATCAAGTCAGTTACCCTTTACCGTTTATAATGCTCTTCATAAAATGGCCATCTCCCTTATGAATTGTCACAGCCATTTTGTAAAAAGGGCATGACACCTAAGAGTGAGGACAGATTTGGTCTGGGTATGGATCACCATCTTCCAAAAAATACCCAAAATACATGGGAAGAAAGGTGCTCTTGGCCTTACCACACTTGAAAGAGTTGGAAACACACCTTACATTGCCAGAAGTACTTTTTGATGGTTCAATGTGTAACCAGTTCCATGAAGGGGATAATACACACCTGAATGACACTAGCACCTTCACCAGTGTGATTTGATCAGTCAGAGTGAGGAGAAACACTCATGCAACCTGGTAAATGTGTCAGTGTTTGCAAACTACACAGAAACCAGGACAGAGGCGGGGTCAGAGGACACACTTTTTCTAAATTGGAGTTAATTTCTAAATGGGAGATGAATTTTATTCCTGAAATTTAGAAATTACATAGATGATGAACTGTCGGGAAAGAAAATAGAATCCCACAAACATACACACAATTCAGAGGAATAAGCTCTTTTGTTTCCAAATGCTGGTGAATAAAGGCCTTCTTTATTTGCCTGTCTTGCCTTGCTATCCCATCTCCAGAAGGAAACGACTGAGAATCCTGAGATCCCTCAAGAATCCCAAACCCAAGCTGGCAGAGCCAGGCAGAAGAAAGCACCTTTAAGCAAGCCTTTGCTCAGAAGGTCTCCAGGACTGAAGAAGAAAAGCCACAGTGGTCCCCTCACCTGCAACAGTCCGAAGCACCTTCTACAGTGTGTGCTGGAGATAGTCATTAGGGCAGAGATAGAGCTAACAGTCCTCAGACAAAACAGAACTGCATCAGTTAAGCAGTTGATCTGATCTTTTCACATTGATACAAGAATACTTAAGTCCAAAGAGTACAGGAGCGGCCTAAGACCAGTGCCAAAAAAATCTGAAAAGCAGCATTAATTTTCCAAGTTTCATACAAACCCAAGATAAGATGAGAATTGATCTACATATACAAAAACACATCACATGGCTTTACACAAAGAATAATTCCTCAATATCTCACAGTATTGTTTAGTCACGGTACCAGTTTGAAACTGCTGCAATATTCAATACAGTAACAGAGACTATACAGTGTTCATCCTCATAAACAAACTATTTCGCCAACTTTGAAGGCTTACGATCTCCTTGTGGACAAGTTGACCCCCAAATTTAAAGCCAGCTCTGTTCTAGTTTGGAAAAGTAATCATGACCACTCACACAGCTAGATTTTAAACACAGCACCCAGGAAAAGAGACATAAAATAGAACAAGCTAAGACAATAAAATGTGTCTCTAATAAATCGAAGACTTGCAACAGCCTATATGTATACTTCAAATGAGATTTGTTTTATTGTAATGGTACTCTGCTTTTACAGTATTTGACATGGCAAAAATAACATCTCGATGAGTCACTGAATCTACAGTTATTATTGCAGATTTGCAGAACCATGCTGAAATCAGTGCCACATTCATGTGTCTAAACGTGATGCAATGACTACTACTACCGTTTAGCAACAGATCTATACAAATTTAAATGGACTGTGATTTTCTACAGTGAACCCTCAGACACACTGCACTTACCATTGTTCTCATCACCTAAAACCATACAAACCCTAACTAATATTAAAACAGAGCCTCTGGTCTGTTAGTTAACTGCTAAATGACTAATAGACACAGAAAAGAAACACCTTTGAGAGAGAACCAGGAGAGAAAGAAAGAAGAAAAGTGACTCAGAGTCATGTTTGTGAGATTTTCACAGCTAATCACACACAAGACTGATTCACTGCTCACCTCGCTCTGTTCACTCATTTTTCATATCATACTTTTCACTGCCCCATCAGCCTGCTCCACCAAGGTCAAATGAAGGAAATGATAGCACACATACCACACTAAGATTTATTATAAACAGATTTGCTTTCTTCTTACGTGGAGGAAATATGTTACTGACATTACTGTTTATAAAAATTAAGGTAAGCAGAAGAGGCTATCAGATTGGATACATAATAAACGTAAAAATTTCAATAAAAAGGGAGTCATTTGTCTCTACTTATTTACAGTGCCTGAGGACTTTTTTAAAATCAACAAAATGATAAAAATTTCCAACATATAATATGAAAATTCAGTGCTACTGAGTTGAGTACAAGCATGCCTTTTTCCTGCCCCCCTCTTATACTTTAATTTAAATATCAAACCTGGGATATAAATTCCACTTCAGCCAGATTAACAAAGCAAAGTCTCCATGAATTAATGTATGTAACAATTATGAATGAATGCACACCCAGAAGACAAGGCCCAAAAGTAACCCATTAAGTACAAGGGATGATTTGCAGCATGTTAACTAACAAACTGATTTGGCCATCAGTAAGTTTCTCATTAGAAAGCAGAGTGGTAGTTCACTATTTTAAATCAGGAACTAACAAGGTGAAGAATTAATGAGTTACCTACAAAACAGCTATGGATTTGTCCAAAAGGCAGCCAGACATCAAATATCTTTAACTCTCCATCAAGAAGTGTTATTTTGAAGACACCCAAAACTGCTGTGTACTTTAGTGCCTGGCATGGAATGAGAAGATGCTATGAGACAGTATGGAAGAGAATAAATAAAACTGTGTTTTCACATTGCCTATGAATGACCACAGCGCATCACTACACCAATTTTCCAATAAGTATAACAATTTTACTAAAGAAAAGTTTATTGAAATTTACTTAGCAGCTTTCTATAATGTAAATAAAGCATTTCAGTACTTATTCTGGAAGTGTCAAATAATCTATTTTTATAAAAGAACTGGACATTTTTCTTGGTGTCTCCTCAGCTAAGCACAGCAAGAGAGATCAGTTTCAGCCATTAGTTTAGCTTTAACAGTTAATGCTGACACCTAAATGGGATGACTACAAAAAAGATGACTGAAAAGTACGGTGAATGCAGGGCCAACACACTCTATTCAGTGGTTCCCACTAGCAGCACTGACAATCATATCCTTGTATTTACAGAAAAACAGAGGTATAAAAAAAAATAAAGGAAATTTGTGAAAGATGCAAAAAATTTGCTGCAAACATCAGATGTGTTATATGCATCTATGTTCAATACAGAAATTACTGACTCTTCAATCTACATTAAAGAGAAATCATGACAAAAATCCATCTCAATGAAATAACCCAAGCAGACCCTCAAAAATACAGTTACCCTGAGAAGGACAGGCCCCAAATCACACTTATTTGTGTAAATGATTGGCAGTACTTTTTATTTACATACTTATCAGAAATGTTATCTAGCAACTAAATTAATGTTCTCTTCTCATATATCACAGCACAGGGGTTGCTCCTGACAAGGCATAAGGTGCTTATATCAGGACTGCATATAACAGTATGTACAGAAATATTTGACCTGACACACTCCCAAAAGAACTTGCCCAGAACAGTAAGAACCCTACTGTTTTATTTTATAGGTTTTTTTTTATATACATATATATATATAAAAAAAAACAGATTTCTAAACAGCCAGGACACATGACAGTATCTTAATTTTAACCTTCATTCCCAATTCAAAGACTTAAGGAAAATGGAAGATTACAAGTGAAGAAATCACAGATCAGTGTTTGTGGTTTTTCTTCTCTAGAACTCCACTTTATATCAGAACAAGATTAAATCCGCCTTCCCAGGTTAACTTTTCACAGCGTTACTTCTTTGCAAGAACAGAGGATACAACAAATCATCTCCTAATGCTAGCCAAATTACTTTTAAGAACTAAGTAAATGCAAAATACGTAATCTAAATCAAAATTTCTTATGTTCTAATAAACCACTTACTACTTGCACTAAGAACAGCACCCATATTTGTCATCTTGGATAATCATACCTTTCCTAACAAAAAAGCTCTAAAAGACAAAGATTATCCAGCTGTTTCTCCTCTTTCCAGAAAGAAATTTGTAAGTACGAGGGACACACAAGATCTCCCTTTTCCACCAGTGTGACCAGAATTACTCTACCTGATTTAAAGAGTCCTCAAAGAGAGAACAGGGTAACGTAGCAGGTGATAGATGTAGCTCACACCAGCAATCCCCATACCTTCCAGACACTCGCAACGCATTCAGTGTCTGCATCCTGAAACCACTGTACATGACCACAGGCTTCAAAAATAGATTAACAAACATATACAATGTGAACAATACTATTTTTTTTCCATATAACTTCCATGCATCTTTCCAAGTCCAAAATAATTCCCTGGAGATGTTCGGAGACTATTCATAAAGACAAATTCTCCAGTTTAAAGATGGTTATGTGTTTCATGGACACTCTGGAAAACTCATCAGTAAAAACAATATACTATAATTATCTTAATAGCAATTTATACATTGACACGCATAAGACTAAATTGCCTTTGTTAAAATTCAATTAAACGCATTATATTACTATGTAAATAGCTGTTTGCAGCATACTACTGAAGCCAACAATTGAGGAACTGTTTCTCTTTATTCTGATCAATTGCACTTTTCCCCAGTTGAAAGCACATCAGGGCACTACATGGAAATGCCTTGTTAGCACAGAGCAGACGGTTTCTTCATAATCTGCTGAGGGAAGGAGGAAGCAATAGCTTGGGCCAAATCACGTTCTTCAAAGTGTCTGTGTGAATCTAAAGGAATCCCACTGGAGCCAACACAACCACCCAAGGTTGCCAGCAGAGAATATTTTGCCCATTATGTCGTATCTAAACCTTCATTTTTATTTGCATTCTTTGCTGAAGTGATATTTAAATTTCTAAAACTAAAGCACTTGATAAAAGTAAGATCTACTGATTTGCTCCAGTATGGTGATTCAGATTTTTCTGTTTCTATATAATCAGGAAAATAACAAAAAACACCCTGTGATCCTCTCAGATAAACAAAATATGGTAGTCATCTAAAGCTAAAGGTCTGTTTCTCTTAAAAAAAAAAAAAAAAAAAAAAAAAAAAAAAAAAANGCGCAAGCCAGCGCGGACGGGCTGCTCATTCATTGCAACGGTCAACAGCCTTTTCCTTTCCAAAAAAAAAAAAAAAAAAAAAAAAAAAAAAAACCAACACAGTAATACCATGATACTGAGAAGCCACATGAGTGGGAAAGCAACTGATTTTTCTTCTTTAAAAGGAAAATGCACATAATGGGTTTATTATTACCATGCATCTGAATGCAGTATCCAAAGGTGTGCCTCCTAGCAGGAGCACAGTTTGTAAGGGAAATAAATATTTTTATTTACAATGGCAAAAGCAACAATAACTGATTAAAGTAAATTTAGTGGAAACATTAATATAACAGCTGTGGAAAGAAAATTTATTCTGCTCTAGCATACTGTGTGAAGTTATTGAAAATAATCAAGCGCTCAGTTTGAATTAACTGAGTGTGAGTGAATCTCAAGAAAAGGAGAGAGATGGCAATAAAAAGCACTAACAGGAATTTGTTAGCTCCTTCTGCTGCTGGGTTTCTTCATATTTTTTAAGAAAATCTGCAAAGATGCAAAGAATCCTCCTGTGTTCGGTTAGCAGTAAGTAAATTGCTGTGGGCTCAGAGTGCTGGAATACTTTAGCAGGCAATTCCTCTCTGTCTTTCATTCTGTTTGTCTGTGTTAAATTCCCCCTCTGCCCTCATCCATTCTCACATCCAGTTCCCAGCTTTGTCCATCCATCAATCCACACACTTTGTCAGTGCTGACTTCATCCTGGCTCTCACAATCACATCCAAGCAAGGCTGCTGCCACGAGGGAGCTTTTCGCCTCCCATCTGCGTCTCCCTGATCTGCTGACTGAGGCCCTGACGCTTGTCGTTTTCTATTGCACAGGCAAGCAAAACCACTAATACTGAACCTGATTTCTATCGTGCAGCTTTTCACCTTTCCTATCGGGAGGAATAGAGAAAGAGAGAGACAGACAGAGGAAGGGGGGGGAAGAGAGAGAGAGAGAGAGAGAGAGAGAGAGAGAGAGAGAGAGAGAGAGAGAGAGAGAGATGTTTGCTGAATTTTCTAAAACAATTCGTACTCTAGTCAGGTTGAGGCTCAATTCATCTTCAGCTCTACAAAACATCAATAGAAATCACAAGGAGAAAATGTATCACTAATTAAGGGTTGATAAGCTCTACGTCAAGAGCAGTTTAGGAAAAAAAAAAAAAACAACACACCTTCACCAGCTTACACAGATTCTCTGCCAGCTGAAATCCATACAAGCAGTTTCATAGCAACTTTAAGTTAAAATCTCTTATAATTTTCTTGCATAAAACATGCTGTCTTAAAAGCAACGTTCTGGGAAAATAACACACCAAAAACAGATGTGGCTTTATTCAAGAGGTAATTTACGGAGATTTAAATTTCAACTGGAAAAACATAAAAGATGAATAAGGAAACAAATTGTTACCTAGCAATGAAATTATATTAAATCATTCTTCAGTGTTTTGCCTGCTTCCTTTTCTCAGTTCAGAAGTGCAATATTCTAAGCACGCAATAACTCCTATTAGTATTTTTCTTCTAATTAGTACCTAGATGCTTGCTAAAACATGGTGCTGCTTCTTAAAAAGAAAAAAATATATATATATATCAGCTCAGCAGTAGCTGTAAATGACAAAGTTCTTCAAACATTCCACTTGTGCACTGCAAAGTGGAAGCGGGGTGGAAGGGTATATGTTATCACTAAATCAGCAGTTAAGCAAGCAAAAGCATTTCTTTAAATGGAAATTAACTCATTTTCATCATTATCATATACTTGACTCTACCTGTAAAAACAAACTGGAACAAGAATGTTTCTGACAGGTCATTTTAGGAATAGAAATATGAAGCTGGCATGAAATCACTCACTAAGGAACTAAAACCCTCCCACAAACAACTTCTGTGTCCTCGTATAAATCTTTTTGGTTAATTGTGTTTTAGTTTACAAACTGCTCACTCACAACAACTTTGTGAATGCACCATTTAGTTCGGTGCTAATGAAATATTTTGATAAGTTTGAATGAAAGATCCTATTAGCATAAACCTACAATTGCTATGTGAGCTGTACAACGCACTCCAAATACAGTGGGAGTTGCTGGGCTAGAAGAGGCTCTGTTTTCAGTCCCAGTTATACAACTAACCACCCTGTTAATGCTAAGTTCAGAGAATGCTGCCGATTCCCCACTTCTTAAAGATGTAAAATGAAGGGGGCAAAAAAAAAAAATCTAACCATCAGGGTTAGGCTTTTTTCTCTCATCAAACCCCTTCCCTCAGGCATCAAACTGTTCTTTCCTCAAAGACATACTGACACACCCAGGAATCACATTCTGTCTGCATATATACCACATTTGTTTAATTATTATATCACATATATAATTTACCTTATTAGCTATTTTTAGATAAAACTTGAACAGTAAGCCAATAAAAGAAAATACACTAAAGAAGAGAGAAAAAAAAAAAAAAGAAGAGATTTGCAGGCAACCTTAGCTAATGAAAATAATGACCTTCTCCCAACACACTTGTCTTTGTGACCAGGGTCTTCCTGCCATACAACCTGTATTTCATTTCACTTACTAGGAGAGACAGAACCCCAGAGGAACACCCCATTTTTATTTCCTGAACCATCCGTCTCAGATACGTTTCAGGTACAAAACAGTAGAACTGAAAAGCAGCAGAAGAAAGTCTTCTTTGCTGTGCCACTATACACATCAGACATCTCTAATTAGACAGCAACAAAATTTTATTAATAGGCTGGACATTATGGAATGAGCTTGTTATAAATGGGCCCTGTCAAAGCCTTATTCAGCTACCAAATGAGTATTCTCAGTTCACTGCTCGCATCTGAAGCATCACCGCTGGTGCCGGATAACAAATGATTGCTATTAACCGTATTGTTAGTAATGATGGCTGAAAACAAACAAAAACCCATAAATAACAGTCTACAGAAAAATTAACCCATAAACTTGATAGATATCCAGCTGAGAAATAATAAATGACACTTTGGATCCTGCTGGGAGAAGCTAGTGGTTTTTGTTTTCTTCTCTGTCATTAACACATTTTCTGTGCTAAAAATTAGATTCTGATATATAATTATCAACGCTTCCAGATATTAATTCTGCTATCGCTCCCTCTGTTTCTCTGCTGGTTGGATGTAATGTTATTCACAGATTACTCTGAGAAAACACATCAAACACTTAACAGAGCAGGTCAAAGTGACAAGCAGCTTTTGCTGACAACACCAACCTGCACAGCCTTTTTTACCAGGGACACAAAACAAATTTCTCATATTAATTAACTCTGGTTTCTTTGCAGCTAGAACAAATCTTCGCTATGTAATGTGAGCTAAGCATATTCCCACCTGTCCTAACATAGGCTGTATTGAGGAGGAAGAACTGACAATTATCATCCTGCATTTATACAGCGAAATCCACATTTATTAACATCATAGAAAAATACGCCTGTTTTCACAGCCAATTAAAACAGTTTCTTTTTACCACATATAGTGTCAGTGGCATAGCCACGCTTTCTCTCTCCTTTTGGGGGGGAACCTATAAAAAACACTAGGATGTTTTCACTGAAGACAAAAAAAAAGCAGCCCTACTTTATTCAACAGAAGAAAATTTAAAAGCAATTATTCACCTGCTTCTTGAACACAAAAACTTTGTGCAAGCTTTGCACACAAACACAGCAATGAACAGGTCTATTAGACATTAATACATCTCAACTAGAAAACACAGGGTAATACCACAAAATAATTATGCATTACTACCTTGTAAATGTTTGCATACGTGAGTAACTTGGAGTATTTCTGATCATGGCAAATCATTTGTAGCATCTGAAGCCCCAGGCAGCAGCAGATGCCTATTCTGTTGCACCCTGTACAGAGCAGGCTAGATGACACCTTCCTTTGCCCCTCTCCACACTCTCCCCAAAGACTTTACAGTCCAGTTTTGCACCCATGGACTAAACGGCTGTTCACGCGACCAAAGTTGTGTATACATGTTACACTGGTAGGAACACTTCACATTTTCTGGTTCACGCTCTGTGCAGTTTGCAATAATTTTTTTAATACCACTCATAAGCCTTTTTTACAACACATTTTGAACTATTTTGACATATATTCTTATCTGACTTGCTGTATTTATAGTGACATTCAAGTTCACTCGTTTGAGCAATGACTTTCAGTTCCTCAGAGTTTGATGAATAATATGCTTCAGAGCATTAAAGAAAAAAACCCTTAGGTAAACAAAATTAGAGGATATAAACAGACGTAGATCACAGCTGTAAAGTATGAAGAATGCGTAGTACGAAGACAACAATTTTCTGGACAGTATTTCCTCCCCTACCCCCACCTACAATAAAGTATAGGAGAAGAATCAGAGCAATGTTTCTGCCAACAAGTCAGAAATTCCCTTAATTGCAGTTATTCAAGGGAAGTGGCTTGCTTGCTATTCACATGTTCTTTTCCAATTAAACAGGTCTCTATTATGTTCATAACAGCATCTAAGGAAAAATGTTTTGGAAAAGTATTTAAATAAATTAAAAACGAAGCTTGGAGGGAGTATTTCCTGCTCTGCATGCCTAGCTTTTAATTTCCACATTGTGTCCCCATGGCCATGTTTTGCTGATGACAGAGTCTGACTGCAAATCCCATACCTGCTATACACTACATTTTCTCAGTATCTGGCACTGTGATATTAAATAACTATAAAACTAGAAAGCCAAAATAACTAAATCACCTGGCAGCCAATTTCTGAGAGTTAAACCACAAACCCGGAAAATGGTGGAGTGTGTTGAAATAATGTAAAGGAAACCCATAAATTCAAACTTTATGTTCTGTAAAGAACAAATATGAAAAAGGCATCAAAATAATGAAAGATTGTTTATGTATTCTGGCATGAAATGGGAATGTGTTATGAGAGAGAGCGCAATGGCAGAGACAGATCGACAGAGCTGACAGTGTGGTATTCATCCTGCATGGTACAGCAGACGTCCTGCTAGTGGCAGTCGACAGCGCAATAAATCAAGGGCTCTCGATGCTGTACCTACAGCTTATTACATCCAAGATGACAAATAAATAATAATCCCTGTCACAGCGGCCCTTTGCTCAAGGATTGAGCCTGAAACCTTTTGCTCATCACTCCTGGTCTTAAGTGAAAATACTAGAACAAGGGAATTGAAGGCCACGGTTTACCGAGCTCATGAAACACAAAGCAAGCTGGCCACGGGAACTAGAACCAAGCAGGAAAGGTCAAGTAGCAAGAGAGGATAAATATTTAAATAATCCCAGCAAAAAGATGGCAACATCTCACAGCTGTGAAACTGCAAGAGACCTGTAAAAACCCCAAGCCCATGAAGTCCCTGGTTAAGGCCCCAGACAGTTGAGACTGGCAGCATCAACTTCCACAGCTCCCCTTCTCCAAGTACGCATCGGGGCACTTGCCAGCACGTTCGTTCACTTCCTTCATTGTCACTGAGTAGGACAGCTGTATCCTCACAGTGGGGTTTCGGGTGGGGAAATAACTTCCCCCTCCCCACCACACACCCCCCAAACCCCAACACCAAACCTTGAAGAGAAACCTGCATCTCTATTTTTCCCTTTTTAATATGCGTTATTTCCTGTATCTACCTTCTTAAAATGCTTTCAACATCTTTGAGTTCTTCATGCAGAAGTTACTACAAAAAAATATACAGTCAGTCCTAGAACAAATACTGCGGAGGTCTCATTTACATGAGCTGGCCCACCAATTGTAGAAACACATGCAAACAAGGTATCCCGTGTCCATCGCCAAACGTGACACAGGTTTTCTTATTCAAATTAAACATGGATTTTCCATTAATAGATGGTACAATGTTAAAGTTAGAATAAACCTATTTCTTTTGGCAGTACTCACGGCAACAGAGTATACTGTGTGTACATCCACTTCACCTCTTTTTTATTTATCATTTCAACTTGCAGTTATCGTTGCAAGCAATACAGACAGCACTGAATGGGTCCAATGCCAGTTCTCGGGCTCATTGTCTCCACCTGTAAACACTTTTCTCTTCAATCTCTTGCTCACTTCTGGTTCCATTTTTAAAGAAAAGACACACATTTCATTACATCCCTCAACAAAAGCTGGACAATACAGCAAGTAGTATACTACCAGGCATATTAGAGCAGTACAAGTTGGACAATACATCATCAAAAGCTATGAACTTGCACTATCACATGCTGAATGAAGGATCCTCCTCGAAATTACATGAGCTATTTAATATCTTTTCTCTGATTATCGTTAACTTTTTTAGATACGTTCCTATTTAATGGGGTAGCCAAGGATAATGGACAGCAAATAAAGTTTGTCCATCTCTAATTTATGCAGCAGTGTCCATCCATTGCTTGTCATCTCCCTTGGAACACCAATCCTTGGCATTTTTTCCTCTCTTTTCTTTCTGATTTTACCAATTATGTTTGTTTACTGGCTCTTTTTAAACACTGTATATGCACAAGTAAGTCTTATGCACCTAAAATATGTTTTTTAAAAAGCTATGCCAAGCCAACCCTTGTTGCATCTACAGTATTCCTAGGAACAGGCAGAACAACAGATTTACGTGCAGAATTCAGGCCTTATACTGTAGTTATATCAACAGCACATCAAGAAAAGGGACCTTTTAACCAAAGCAAGAGAATATTATACAAATTTTTTAATGACAAATGGGAAAGACACATATATTGATACAAAAATGCCATCACAACATTCATACGTGTAGAACCATGAATTCACCAGTTCTACACAACTAGCCAAGCTTGCAGCCATCATCTGGTGAGCTCCCACCATTGCTTGCCAAAGGTGGCAGCTATTCTGGCTTGACAAGCACTCACCTTCATGGATTAGTGAGGGACATGACACCCCAATTTTAACGTATAAGTTTACCAACTTGTCTTTTTTTCCTTCCCAAGCACTGTTCTCCCAGTTGCATATCGTGAACTTCAGTGTGAAAAAGTAACAGTCTTTCATAGCAAAGGTACATTTCTATTTTGCATCCAACTGGCTGAAAATCATACAGTGCTTTTTTTCCCCCCCTCATCCTCACTACTGCATGCTCTCAAATTTCCACTTTTTATAATCTCATTCATCTCTTAGATATACTGTCTCTAATACAGAACTCCAGGGACAAAAACTGTCATTTTCCTTAATCTTCACAATCCCAAACTCAATGAAATATCTATTTGGCTATTTGGCTTAGTCTCTGTGTTACCTAAACATATTGAGGTTAAGAAAGTATGGTCACCATCAGGATACATAAACCGGGTCTGAACATCACTGTATTTCAGAATCACATCTGAATGTTTATGCAACAGCTTTTAAAGTAAAGGGGTCAAACAAAAGGTTGTTAACTGAGAAACAACAGGACAGCTTGTAGCTTGAAAAGCACAAAAAATCCCAAACATTCATAGTTTGCACAACTTTTCTAGAGTTTGAACACAGACTCGGGAGATAAGGCCTCTTATTAGAGGTAGTGTCTTTTGTCAGACCAATAGATACCATTGAGAAAAGACAGTTAAGTTTTGGGGCTTACAAGCCTTTCTTCTTTGACCAAATACTTTCTCCAAGCAACACGTTTCAGTGAGAAAAGTCTGGATTTAAAACTGTGCTCATCATTGTCCTGTTAAGTCTTTCAGATCTTTGGTATTTTTAAGAGGGCTTTTCCCTTTCATTAAAAAAAAAAAACAAACCCACCCCACCCAAAAAAAAAACCACAACACAAAAAGCCACCACAATGCACAAAATCACCAGCTATACAGAGATAAAGCAGATAACTTCGGCTAGGACATCTTTCCTATTCACAGACCAGCAGACAAAACCTTCATCTCCCAAATGCATTAGACCTCATTAACACCTTCAAAATGGGAAGTTACCTTCATTGTTATCAATCTGCAGCTGTGGTATGAAATGAGAAATAACACTGAAAGCACAGTTCCAGTCACTTGGGTCAGCATTTCACAACACAGCAGCAGGCAACTGAACTAAACCCACGTTGGGCTTAACGCAGCAAGCCCAAGCAGCACTACTGCAGTGTTTTAAATACATTTCAGGACTAGGTCAAAAGTTCCCAACATCTCCAAGAGGAGGAAGCCCTGCCCTTCGGGACAGAGGAAGCCCCTTCCAGCTTGCCGATCCTGAAATTATTACATTGCCAATTGGAAAATGTTTGAGCCATACTTTGGCCGAAAATACGCTAGACATCAAGAATTAAATATGACAAGATTTTGAGAAATCCCAATTTATAACCTATCCACAAACTGCATGCATACGTATGAACAAAAATACTTGGCTAGAAGGATTTGTATTTCCACTGCAGTTCACTGAGGCAGGGACAATAGTTCTTCCTAGTGCTGAAGAGTAATGATTGTCATCATACAAAGCGTAAGACAATTATTGTGGAAGTTGGAGCGCCCTGGAATCATTTTAAGAAAATAAGAAAACACTATGCACATTTGATGCACACAGGTACACATAAATGACAAATTATTTTAGGATATCCTTTATACTTAATTACTTCTGTGAGTACGTTGGGAGATTTTGTCACAAACCCACTGAGTCTGCTGCATTTGTACTGAAACACTATTCTGAAAAGTGAACCCCACTGCTAATGTTTTTATTTGAATAAATTATTACTCAACACAGCAACCATCAACATTTTACAGAACAAGAACATGGATTTCTGTAATTTCTCTGGCCCTAATGCCAGTCACTATTGGGAGCATTTAGTTATAAATTGTCTTTCAATAAAAGTAAAAGCTCCCAAAACAACAAAATGAAAAGACACAGCAGCTTAAATCAAGGAAGTCAATTTCCACATGCCGATCCTAAATATTTCATAGCCCTATTTTATTCTGACATTTGTAGATGACTAAAGTGTTACAAAGGAAATAAAATGCTGATTAAAGAGTTCACTGTCATAAAGGTTACTGAATTGTAAATGGCCCTTTCCATCTTCCTGTTAATAGGTACCCAGCTGTAAACATCATGAAGGATGTGACGGGAGGCCTGTGCTGCTCCTTTAGGAGTCGTATATACATTAATCACTGAATCACCAAGCCATGCTTAATTGCAAGTTGTATATCACACAAATCCATGGTAAGTAGAAGGAAACTCATTATTGCTGCTTCATAACTACTGGGTACTTCTCATTTTAACCTTCTCACACCTGGGACACTGTTGTTTTACAATGTGAATGCAGAAAAGCCATTAAGTTGCTAATTATAGTAACACTGTATGTTATCCTGCTGTTTCAACATTTTTCAAAATAAAACTAAGTACTAACAACAACAGAGAGATTCTTTTTTTTTTTCAGACTAGTTAAATGAATTTCAGAGTGTTTTTTCATGGAGTATAACACACAGAAATCCATTATTCCTTGATAGTTAAAAGAACTGGTTAAATGATAAAGAAAAAACAACACTGTATTTTGTTTTGACAAAATTATTGATTTAAATCCCATCCAATAGCACAATACTATTTAAAGGTCACCTGAAGAAAAATGAGTTTACACTCCAACAGAGCAAGCTTATCTGTCATGAAAGTGTAATGATGTGTTTATACTCTCACTAGCGTGTATATATTTTCCAGAAAGATAAGAGATTTTGTGCAGGTGAAGTCTGACAAGAAAGAAAAGTGAAAAAATTTGAGGTACTTACAGTAATTGCTAAACCACTAATATTCATTTCACAATTTCAATAGCCTGCCCATGTGCTTTTATAAACTGTTGAGCACTGCAGCACTGGAAATTCTACACCGTTCATCAGATGCTTTATCAAAACGCTTCGAAGATTTGCAAAGTGTACTACACAGCTTATGCATCTAGACTCTAACAAGTGAGATGTCTTAATACATATAAAACATGTTTCAGTTTGTACATCTGTATGGTATAAGTGCATTAATGCACACTGTTTTGAAATTTTGCTTCACAATGAAACACCACTCTATGTCCTGGTATACTACTCAGCTAAAAATGTATTTATTAATGGAAAACATTCAAAACAGCTGCATTATGAAGACAAACTCTATACAACCAGTATCTATTTTTAATGTCATGTGACTCTTTCTTGTTCCCAGTTTTCAGTTCCAATAGCAAACGGAATCAACGCTTTCTCGTACCTCAGATGCATTAAGATGGTCTTTAGATGAGCTTTGCCCTAAGATATCCATTATCTGCTATCCCAACCTTCTTGTCACTCTTCTCCACTCTGTAAGAGGACTAACAGACTCTCCCTACTACATCCTCAACGCGCTCGCATGATCCCTTTTCAAAATATATTTGAAGGACCTGCAAACTAACAAATTATGCCTTTTACCTTTCCTTACAAAAAAATGTGTACAGAGAACCACAGTTACGGTTTTTCAATTCACCCTGATCATCCGTACCAGCTGGTACTGATAGGCTACATGCTTCTTGTGGATTTAGATGTTGAGATAACATTGCACAGAACTCACATGAACTCCGCAAGTCCCTCCTTTAAAATACCTGAGCGTTTTGCTTCATCGTCCAAAATAAAAGCAACCTTTGATCCGTAGTAATTACTTACCGATTCTATATTCACAGATATTTCTCAGCTCTCCCATGGTCTTCAGTTGCAGGGATGTATAAAATAAAAAGGGAAGTCATGCCATAAAAACACTAAGAGACCACACATCTTGATTAAAAATGCAGTAAATGCTTTTACATGTGCCAACAGAAATTGTGTTTTGGGAGGCCACATTTATTCTTAGATTATGGGTGCCTATATTAGGACAGTCCTTTCCGAAAACCTGTCTAACTACAAGTGTTCCGAAAAAGATATGCTTTTCTACATGGTTTCAGACAGTAGGAACCCCAAAGTAGTCATTACTTTCAGAAATCATCCACTCCACAATCGCTGGTCCTTGATCATGACAGCCACAGCCTCCCACGGTGCTACATCCAGGCCATACATCCATAAGCAAGGTGGATGATTTCATCCAATAACAAGATGAGTGGGGGGAAAAAAAAAAAAAACAAAATGAAAAGAGGTGGTATAGTAAGTTCTCACCCACTTGCAAAATAAGCAGAAAAGCATGTTGATCTGAATCAAGAGTCAGAATTCAGAGCAGCTATTTGTGTTTTGAAGATCTAGAGTAACTTAATAAAAAAGGGGGAACAATGAAAAGACTGTATATCGACTTCATTGCAGAGATCTAAAGAGAGGATTATACTAGCAAAGGGTTTTCTTTGGCCCTAGTTTGCATACTGTCCAGTGTGAATAAAAAAGTTCCTTTGATTCATTTTCAAATCACAGATATTCTTTGATTATTTGAAAGGATATTTTTTCCAGATGTTGAGGCCTAAATTTGACCAGCTCTGAAGAGAAGAAGGCCTCGCCCACACAATGAGTACTCAAAACACTCCCTCTGCCATGCTCAATACAGAACATACAGGAATGGTTAAAACAAAAGGTCCTCTGCCCCCCAACTTGCAATTTTTAAAAACAATTTTTGTTTCGTATTTCTTTTCACACAATACATGTGTTTAATACATACCTAAGCAGAGACACACACATGAACAAAAGGACACATACAATACATCTAGGACTCACCACTCTGGAACTGTGCACACAAGTTCAGATATAAAAACAGAAAACATGACAATAAATGATACTCCACTGACTGATCCCTAACCAAAAGTCAGCACCTCTGAACTTTATCCCCGCTCTGTCTTTTATTTCTAGTCTCGGATTTTCAGTACCTCAGTTTGTTCAAGTATACAGAAAAAAACAGTGCAATAATAATTTCCACTAACTGGTAGGTTCAGTCTGAAAGCTTAATCCATCATTCTAAAAAAGCACTTGGAAAATTTCAGATAAGTGCTTCATTAAATCTGAAGAGCAACTGTTCTATGCATGTCTCTTGCATTTTGTCCCATCTTTATGCACTCCATAACCTTCATCCAAAATTACACGAATTTTAGGTATACAGTCCTTTGTACTGAGCCTACCATTGGGACATTGCCAGTGAGAAGAAAAAGAATACGTTGCCTGCAATCTACCTAAAGTTTTAGACAACATACTGCAGTTTAAAAAAAATAAATTAAAAAGCTGACATGATAAGAATAGAAAGTGACATCTCAAAATAATTACCAAAAAGTTTTTGGTGTGCGTTTTTTTTGTTTGGTTGGCTTGTGGCTTTGGGGTGAGGTTTTTTTGTTTGGGTTTGTGTTTTGTTTGGTTGGGGTTTTTTTAGAATAATTTCCTGTTGTAAAATTCTTATGAAACACATTATGTTCTGTACACTATGTATTCGAACACTTATGTACCAGATGACACACAAACCACATCATGCTGACTTGCTCTCAGAACAAGCACAGGGATATCTTTTGCTTAAATTAAAGGCCAAGGCTAGTCTCCCTTGTTTAATTAGCTGTACATGTGTGAAAATACCAAGTACACAAAAAGTGAGATTCTAATTGCTGTTATTCAAGATGTCCAAAAAGTCTTCATCTGTTGTGTTTGCTGTCACATTATCTAGAAACTTGTAGTAAGTTTTTTAATTAAAAACTAACAAAAAAATGAATGTGATACAATAGATATAGCATCTGCTTATTTTATGGAAATTATATATCTAAAGAGAAAAAAGATCGTTTATACAGTAGTGCAATTGAACGTAAAATTCCATTTTCTATCCAATGCTACATTAAATTTGCTACTTTATCCTGCAAGTGGGTACAAAGTTGGTTAAGACATGGTGGGGAGGTGTCAGAACTCAGTAAAATTTCTTGAAGGTTATAACAACCCTTGAAAAATGAAAGAAAGTAATTACCAAACCATAAGCCATTATTCAACACTGAAAATATCTGGAAGTCTTGTACCGCAGTAAATGAGAATAATCCTAAAGTTTAGACTAAGAATTTTTGAAAGCATTGTGTACAAAACACTACATTTCCCCACATTTCTATTTTTCAGGGTTTTCCCCATGTCAATCTAAGGCCAAAAGGGATGGGAGGGAGGGAGGCAGCAGAGAGAGACTCAGACCCCTAGATTATAACGCAAAGCAGACCTACTGTCTCTTTGGGGTTGTCTTCCGTGCTATATTTGTGTTGCTGCATTGCAAATCTTTTTCCTGCAGCTGTGCCAGGGTCTGCACTGCTCGCTCACCAACAAACATGGCTGTCACACAGACATCCCGGGAGGGATGCAGAGTTGTATAGTTTCTTGTTAAGGACGTTATGCAGTTTTCCAAGAAAATGGAATTACTGAACAAGTTCAGACATACTGCAGAAGGGAGCCTGCTATTCGCAAACACAACGGCTTGATGTAGATAAAAACCAAAGCAGTCCTTTGTTTGGGGTTATTATAGATTAGAGAAAAGACGACAGTTAAAGTACAGAAAGCAAGTGTGAAGTACATGCTTCTACCAGTACCAGTCAAATAAAGGGCTTTGTTACGTGCAATATTGTGTATCCCCTACTCAAAGATCTCATGGTTCATTAAGGAAAGCTTCAACAGGTAGGTAAGGCAAAGGATGAGCATAAATTAGGGAGTATGCAGTCAGATAGGTTTTAACGTTTTGGTTAACATTCATTAATATGGAAAGGAATAGCAACTCCACTGAGCCTCTGAGTGAGTGGACACCAAACAAGTTGTATTTTTAACCAAAAACTCTTGGAAAGATAAAAGCCCATTTCATAAAAATACTACTGCTTTTAGACCATCTAATCAGAATGATTTAAAAAAATAATCATCAGGGGGTAAAAGGAGAAGGGGAAGCATCTGTATGCTACAAAGCCTCTCTTACTAGAGCACCAATACTGCACTCCTGGAGACGGTTTACAGGGTAACAAGCAATAGATAACTTAGATTTAATAGATTTTCTACTGAGTTGTAGAAAATATCATGGACCCAACACTCATTTTGATCGTCATGGCAACACTGGGTGATATTGTCATCTTATAGCAAGCACAAGTTGCATCGATAAATAGTGGTTACTGTCAGACAACCTATACGCTGACACTCACTGTTCATCATAGTTTTATTTTCACATGCAAAGAGCAACAAAGTTATGGTCTATATTTGGCGGTAGTTTGATAACACTGATGGAAAAATGTGCAATCCAATTAGCAGTTAGACAAGTATCTGTCATAGATAATAACTTCTTATGTCAGGGAATCTACATACTGATCAATGTGAAGCCACGTGCAATTGCTTATACCGATCATAAATCACTTTCTATTGATTGGCATTCCAAATCCTTGACATAATTAGAAGCTATAGAAAGGGTCATAAGATAATGCTGTGTGTGTCCACAAGTCCTTTATTTTCAGGGCCTTTCTGTATTCTGTTGCATTCAGGTTTTGTAGGGGAGCAGGGGCACATTTTATTTTTTATTATTAGAAAATTAAGCACGCAACTGCCACCTGATAAATCCTCATGCTAGAGGTTAAAATGGGAATTTCCCGTGCCTGGATTTGATTCCTGTGTGCAAATGCAGACTTGCCTACATGCTGCTTATAATCTGATTTATGCACCAATTTATTTTATACATTAGGCACACTGTATGCCGTCTGACTGATGCATAAAAATTTCATGTAAAAAAGGACTTACTTGCACACAACTGCTTTTCAGTTATTATTACCTCGTCTGGTTAGCATCATAGAGTAGGTAGGACAAATGACTTGATACAGTGCACACATTTTGCCCACTACACAAACATTTTGATCGGTACCTATTTCACTTCACTTTCAGCAGACTCTTGAATAGCATAACAGCTTTATCTTTAAAGAGACCAGATCTTACATTTTCATAAAGCCCTCTATAGTGACAACCCCCTACCACTCCCACACACAAATTTTCATACGCACGCATAAAAGACATGGGGTTTATCCTACGCTATACCTCAAATAAATTAACAAAATGTAGTAAGGGAGGATACTGTCACTAATTTTCTGATTATCTTCGTACATGTATACTTCTTGTATTATTATCAGTCAAACTGAAGATGTTTTTACACAGCTTTTATTTAGGAAAAATCAGCAAGAAATGCATCTTTCTATATTTTCCATTTATTAGAAGTCTCCTTTCATCCAAGAAATATGAGACCTGAAATAAATTGTACCATCCTGCTTTTTTTTTTATTCAAATCCTTGCCAGTGCTAGGCAGTATGCTAATGAAAACAGGTTGATAAATGACTCCCTGATATTTTCCAGACATTTTTCTCTCAGAAGTGCTCTAAACTGATGTAGCTCAAAGAGAATAAGGCGCATTAAGTCATTATATCAATTTTTGTTACCCAGATACTTCAGTCCCAGTTAAGAGCTGACAGCCAATATAAAACAAGGCAAGGGCATCATACGACTCCATCGATCAAACCTTGTCGTAGATAGATTGCCTATTACACAAATAGAACCAGCAGATTCAGTTTGTAGTTTTATGCTCTCCAATTAAAGGATAACAGGGTACTTTCCCATAAATCTGCTAATTGCAACTGAATTAATTTAACAAATTTTGCCAAGCACAGAAAAAAGTGATTGGTTAAGCTAATATAAACTAGCACAGGTTGTCACAAAGCGAGTTCCATAACAGGCTTTTCCTATACCTTGACTGGGCAAGGTGTCACAAGCATTTAACTCCATTGGGGTTCTTCGGCAACAGACAGCTGACAACCGTAAAACATTGCACAAATAGGAGATAATTTATTTGCTGTACTTCCCCCTGCCCCCGAAACATGGAATAACGCCTTCTTTGCACCTAATTAATGTTTCTCTCTTAGCAGGCTGTTTTTCTGAATCAGTATTATACAAGCAAAAGCACTAGATCACAAAAAGTGCTCCCACATGGGCACTCAGCAAACAATGGCAGTGATCTGCAAAAAATAGAAAATCAGCCTATAGCATTGCTGTGAGAAGCAGCCAAGGCCCTTATTAAACAGCACAATAATGCAGCATACCGTGCTTTGGATATTATTCCGATGAGTTCAGATATTCATGTGGAAATAGCTAGACCAACAGAATGGTAGATAATTCAGATCTATAAAGAAAGAGCAAATGCAAGAGATCTCTAACTGTAACTTATGGAAGGAAATTATGATAGCAGTCACCCTTGCAATGATACATTATTGTGATAAAAACCTGTCTTTATATTAAAAAAAATAAACCAGCTATTTCCTAATTAAATAAATTTATATCCAAGCCCAAGAGATATTTTAGGAGCAAAACTTACTGGCACAGAAAAATTATTTTTGTGGATGGCAAGTTTTGCACTAAAGCAGCATATGGTTGTTTATGCCTATATAAAGCACAAAACTATAATCATGATTAATATGAAGACACAATAGAGATAATCCCTTTGACACACTGGAATTTAAGATGAAGGGTACTATTAACATTAGGAAGAGTTAAGCATGTGAAATGCAAGTTGGATGCAACAACAGTAAGCTTTCTAAATAGTTGGCAGCTGTAATCTAAATGCAGCCTAAAAGGAGTACTTAATTCAGCTGGGTTTAGTTTGACTTCCCCCCCCCCCTTCCTTTTTTTCGGCACAAGCCCACTTCCTGCGCTGCCCAGACATTCACAGTTTCTACAAAACTATGCAAATGGCAAAACAAAGAACACAACAAAAAAAAAAAACTCACCCTGAAGTCAGAATTCTACACATTGCATTTGCCTTACAAATCCCCAGACAATTTTCTGTCATTAAAAACAGCATTTGAAGACAAAAGACATTTGCAGAGATGCAGTGGCACCTTCCCTTACAACCGTTTGGAAAACCCAATTTGCTTTCACCATGGTAGATCTGCTAGAAAAGTTCCCAATTTTACCTATTGTTGTGTGTTGTGTTGTTTAACACATGCTTGGTTTTACCTGGAAAAAAGAATATATAGAAAAGCCCTCCCAGCTTCAAATAAAGGAAGAATTATAGTTCCTCAAAAAAATAAGGTGTCCCAGCATCAGCACAGAAAAAAAAATTCTTCTCTCACGCAAGGCCAGCAAACCAACCAACCAACATAAAGCAACAACGGAAATGAAGTCCTAAAGTTTACAGCAAATTTCATGCTCTTTACTTACCTCTGAGGGAAAAATAAAGCCACTTGGGAAACAAAATACCCCAAAAACATAATCCACCCACTTTTTCCAAATTATCATCATCAACAAACACTGTATGCAATTATTTTTAGAATGGAAGATTTCTGAAAATGAATTGTTCTACCCCACTATCATCAGTGGCAGTTACGTAGCTTATTTATATTTCATATGGAATCAAATATTTCTTTTGTTTTGTATCTTTAGAGACTTTTGGTATGAGACTGTATGTCTTCCTCTTGAATGTAATACAGAATACAGTAATGTAATGTAATACAGTTATCCAAACAGATAATTTGTTTACTTCCAAGATGACATTACAATGTCCCATTTTTCCACATAACTATGAGGAAGAAGGTGCCACTCGGTTAGTTTAGGTATTTTGCCCAACATGATTTTGATCATAATTAAGGTACAGAACATGAAGCCAGTGGTCTTTTTTGATTCCTGGAAGCACTGATGTACATGACATCATTTTAGTTACACTGACGGCCTGGATGTCATGCATTAAACTATGGGAAAAGTTCATTACAGAGCTACCTAGCTAAAGCAACAAGTATTACTGGTCTCTGTGTTTATTTAGTCCTGGATTTCTACTGATAAACTCCATCTGCATCTAAAATCTTACTTGTTCACATCACTAACGTATTCATAAGAACAGCCAAGAAACTCAAAATAGAAACAGTATGTAAAATCATGACAATACAAAAAAGTTATGTCATTAAAAAAAATCATAGTATAGGAAATACAGAAACAAAAATCTAGAAAGGATCTCAGTCAATTATCTATTTCATCCCATTCCTTGGGCAAAAATTAAATGCATTCCTATGACTGCTCTTGTTTTTATAGCACAATATAGCATATAGCATAAATATGTCAAGTCATCAGCTGCACATCCTGTGCTCGGAAGACATGATGTTCTGGATCAAACTTTAGGCCAACAACCAAACAAGGAGGATCGTAGACTACATACAACTGTAGTCAGCTAATACAAAATGTGCTGTGATTAACCAAAAAAATATTTCCAGTTAAATTATATTGAGCTGGGAGAAGTAACAGAACTCAGATAACACACTGCCCATGCACTGAAACCACAGAATATGCCACTTCCATTAGACTTCTGAGTCAGTAAGTGTTCATAAGTAAAACGCCACAGTGAGCTTAAGTTACCAAGATATCTGTGATCATTAACTTGCTTTCCAAAGCTGTTTTCCAGAGGTCTAAAAAGCCCCACGTACAAGTTCTTATCACATACTGCAACCTAGTTCTCAAAACCCACTTATAGTATATTTAAATTTTATGTCAAGGGCAAACCTTCAAGACCTGAATATTCCCTAATCGCAGAAAGACGATGTGGCCTAAGGACTAACTGCAAAATTAGAATGGCGTCATATGTGACAAAAAAAAAAAAAATAAAAAAAAAATCAGATTACAGACATGGTCACTTCTGTAGAGAAGACTGAAAGTGGTAGAATAAGTGAGGGAGAAGGAAGTAGATTGTCCAAGTGGACAATGTTATTCCTTTAGAACAGCATGGGGTTTGCCTGCGACTGTGCACTATGGAAGTTGGAGTTACATGAAGCCGCAGAGACATCTATTTACCAAGCTCTGAAAATTTATTTTTGCAACTATTTTGTTAGTATTGAACAATATTAAGTTAGAAAGAAATGTGAATATTAAGATATTGCATGCTAATTTCCTTGTTTCATTGTTTCCCACCTTGGTCTTCCTCCTCTGCACCAGTGTCCAGTGCCATCCAGAATGCATCTCTGACTATGTCCCACAGTGGCTATCCAGGACACTGGCAGCATATGCTAATTTTCAATCCTATTTTTGTGATCCACCTTCTCCATTTTAGAAGTGCTTTGTCGTAATTTGTGACTACTATTACTAGACCCTTCAGAGTTAGTCACCGTTATACTATACAGGGTTAGTTTAATTGCAGGCTGTTGAGAATAAAATACCAGCAAAATAGAGAAAAGCTGAAGATAAACTGGCACTTGACAAGAATTCTTGAGACAATGCAAGAAGAAAAAGGCCTGAGACAGGGTATCAAAAGTACACTGACAAGTGGACAAAGGCAAAAAGAGAGGAAGAGCAGTTGTTCTATAGAAAGAGTTGAGATGTCCAAAATTCTGCAGCCTAGTTTGACAGGGAGCTACTATGTCACACTGGTTGTTGCACACATATATTCTTGCAGAGCAAAGCCAGTCTTGGAGGTTTCCACCTCCAGCTTTATATTTGAGGGGGGGAGTGGTAAAGCTGTCAAGCCACACCACCAAAGGTGCAGCAACCTCTTAAGTTAAAGAACTTGAAGATATTTCAGACACTGTATAAAAAAACACAGAATTAATCAAAAAAATGAAACAGAGACATAAAACAGAAGAACAAAAAGCTAGCTGAGAAAACTCCTACCTACAACAGTTGTCAGGACCTGCTACAAGTAACTCTGGAACACACCAAGATTAACAAAACCTCAAACCAAGATTATTGGGAGATAAGCATTCCATGTCTCTTGAAAAAGGGCAAGATATCTACCATTAGTTCATTGAATACAAGCAACAGAGTAGGTCTGCAATAAGGAGGACCTATTAAAAACTTCTTCCCTTCTTTTGACTTCTACTAAATATAATAGCAACTCATATCCTTGCAGCCCTGTTTCTGCTAGCTGCCTATATTTTTTCCTATTTTTCCACTTGTGCAAAAATTTTTTCATAAACATTCCTATTTATACAGGCATTGCAAACACACCTATCATCAGGAGAATCCCATTCGAAGAATTCCAGTCCCAGCTCCTGACCTCACCCAGTTATATTCATATCCTTAACACCAAAGAAAGCTTTGCCAGCAGGCCAAGGAGAGAGCAAGCACCTGGAATGTAAACTCAGGATTTGTCTTCACGCTCTTAGTTGTCAGGACAAAAGAAGTCACATGCATCACGGAGGGCTAAGGGACTCTCCCTTTATACAGACCAACTAGCAAACATGAAAGGTTTTACATCTTCTAACAAGAAAAATATAGACTCTAGAAATGCTTTCATGTAGATTCGTCTTTAGCCTCTAGCAAAAGTATCTAAGGATTTCTTTATATTTATTGGTATCATTATGTGTACAGGAACTATCCCCGAAGTAGGGCAGGGCTGAACTAGTTTTAGGTCTGGCTAGATAAGCACGCATTATTTTGAACTCTAGGAGACTATAAAGAATGAAATTCAAATGGCCAGTCTAACTAGCAGAAAAAAAATGAAAAAAGGAACATAAAATCTAAATCATAAGAACTGTTATATTTAAAAATACAATGAAATACTAAACATGACTGAAGGGAGACACAAAGAAGCATAAAGATCTCATGAATTATGTTTTAGATCTGCTCCAGAGATCTGAAAGTACCAATGGCAATCGCTCCGTACAAACGTCAGTGAGGTTTCAGACCATCATTTACTGGCTACAGAACAAAAACTCATTACCTGACATTAAAAAGCCATACATATATATGCATTTAGTCTCTGAGCAAAGAGTATTTCAGCATAAAAAGACATCTTTTAGCATCTTCGCTTGCTAAGCAACTGTAGCTTTAAAAACAAGAGAGCCTTTTGGGGACAAGACCTGGTAAACAGGTAAATTTTAGTAAACAAGACTATTCTAAGCAGTTTCTTGATTTCATTGGGTTGTGACAATCACAGCATGGAAGCCTAGCAGAAAGAGTGACACAGTTTATTTTAATTCTTTTTCCTTTTCCAAGTAGTTCAATTCCTTAAAATGTAAGTTTTCGAACGGTAGAGCCATGCAAAATGAATGTTGCCTATATATATACACATAGAAAATCTTTTGCTCTCAGAGAAATTCAGATCCATTTTGAATTGGTAAAAACAAAGAGGAAAAAACTAACATTTTTTAGATTTCTTTTACAACTCCTAAGAAAAATGCATTATTCTTTGACTGCTGAGAGGCAGTTGGGCAACAGAAGTAAAGGACCAGGCAGCATTTCAAAATACTGGAAAAACCATGACTGTCTAAGTGTCTCCATGTATAGTGAAAACAGTGTTACTTTCCTTAGATTCTAACAGTCATTCAGATTATGCATCACTGTGAAAGGTATGTTTTTAGTATATACAGCGTCCCCTAAAACTTTATCTTGAGCTTGATTGGGATCTGCAAGTATAGTCCTAAGAAGAATAACAATCCTGGCAATGAATCTTTTACTGATAAAGATAGCAAGAATTAAATAATTTTTTCCCCATTTCCTCCTCAACATACTTTATAACCTTGCCTCAGAACTAACACTTCAAATAACAAGAGGCCAGCTCAGTCATTTGGCATTTATTGTAAACATTTCTCTGAGGCACCATCTCTTTTTAATTGATGCACTCTTCAAAGTTAAAACAAATATTTCATAATGCCTAATAAAAATTCAGAGCAGCCTCCAACAGTCATATTTCAAGCGTTTACTAGCCTGGTCTGCATTTTGATCAAGGAGTAAATGCAGAGAGATAAAACTTTTACTCCAATCTTTACTTGTTTTCTTCCCAATATAAACCTTTGAGGACACACCTTTCTTCTCAGTTTCAGATTTCCACTTCAAAAAAGAAACCCTAACAAATCTCTTCAAGCACTCTTCACGAGGTTCTCTGTTTTGAGGTCTGTTTTACTACTTCGTCCCTGTCACACAATCCCAGATTGGGAATCTAGAACACAAAACTTCTTCTTTGAGACAGCAAAACCTCATAAATACAATTTTTGAGAATCATTATATTGTTTAAACAATTTTTCCACTCCACAAAGGCCGATCTACTTCTCAAGACTAAATAGATTTTCTTACAGAAATGAGTTAATTGAATAACCATATACATCAGTCTTCTGGATGCTGTTTTTCAAAGTGGTTGGTTCACTTGGCCTCAGTTTAGATTTCCAAAAAGACAAATCTCATCGTTACCTCAGCCAGCCTTACAGGGAGGGCTTTCAAAGGCCAAAGAGAAGCCTTTGTTCCCATGGGGCTTATGAAGAAGACAGTTTATATTGCTGCAAGTATGCAGCACAAGGTAGCCACGTCTGCATATCTACAAGGAGAGATAAATATGCCGTTCACTGTGCTTATGGTTGCTCCCTTCTGCGCTCAAAAAAAATTTGTCTAAGAGGAAGGTTTGTAGTCACGCAGGCATTACAGTAACCACATTTTTAAAGTCTTCCACCCCTGCCCCCAAAGCACAGCAGTTTCAGTGGTCAAAGCAAAGTCTTTCGTTACAACCTTTCTATGTTAAGAAAAGGAAGTGTTTTAAATTTCAAAATTCATTCTGCTGCAGCTTGAAAGAGTCATTCATTTTTGTTTTGTTTTCCAGGGGAGAAAATGTAAAGTAACAGTTTCTGATGCCCTGGTAGTTCAAATTGGAAGTGACAGAAGACCTATTAGCTTATACAGAGAGAGGAGAGCCATCTCTTCCCAATCCATCACCAAACGCCTCAAAAGAAGGTGATAAGGTTCCTAAGAACGGATGCTGGTGACCCTTGGAATGAAAGAAGGTGGAGACTGACAGTATCCACCCAACTGATAAATGGTGACAGAAGTCTCCAGTAAAGCAGTGTAAAAGCACAAAGGAAGCACAACCTGCACAAGGAAACCTATTGATTGATAGATCCCAGATGTGCTTTCTGGTAAAAGCTGCAGCCCTGCAAGATACGTCCCTGGCGTCCTGTCTCCTCTTTCTGTCACATCTGGAATAAAAAGCCTACACTGAATCAATTGCCTACTGGCTAAGAATGAGATTTATTCCAGCCTTCCATTTTAATATAATTTTGATAAACAGAGATGTTCTGTAGGGAGGTACTCCCACACTCTCTCATACACACGTCTCTGCTCTCAAGCTGCTCACCCAAGAACTGAAACATGCAAAATTGCCTGTTCTTATTAAGGCCTTTAACACCTTGTTTATAATGTGTTACGCAGCCAGAATAATGCATTACTTTTTTTTATCTTACGATCTTTCCGGTGACCTGCTCAGGACAGCGTGCACAAAGACTGACAGGAGACTGCACGAGTACTGTTTCTGACAGAAAGCAGAGTTCAACATTTATTCATTGTTAATTTGACTGCACGGTATCACCAAGATTACTGTAGCACACAATGTTCTTGTAAGGTTATGAACTGGTTTGCATCCTTCCACTGCTAGAATTTAATACTGTACTAAGTGTGATATATCTCATCCATTATTAATCCTGTCCAGTTCTGCAGCAAGTTTCTATAAAACCAATGTTGAAATACTACACTCTTAAGGCTCCTGCCAAATCTGAAAGATGTAATATTAACATGGTTATGTTTCAGATAGGTGCATTTAACCCACGCTAAACAATCTGCATGTTCTGCTTGCATGTTCCTGGTTTAGTATAGTTTATGACAGCATTACAAATACTGCTCAAGACAAAGTGAAGTTACAGACAAAACCTGAATAGGCCTATTATTGTTTTTAGAGAGAGCTAAATAAGCTATGTCATTTTTCTGGACTATGGAAAAATCTCACTCAAGAACAAGAAAGAAAACACTGATCAAATCCTAGTATTTACTGATAGTTAGGATCACTGGCCATAGCTACTGGCATTCAGGGTTATATGAAATACCTGCTTTCAGTGCTGTGAAGTAAAGCAGATAAAGCTTTACAGCATATCTCCATCCCTTGAAAATTCTTATGCATTATATTTTTTTTATAAAGCAAACATTCTTTTCAGGCAGAGTGTGAAAGCTCTGTTCCAGCTTCTGTAATTTTCTGCATTGTTTCCACTTTAGAGACTTTCTCGAGAAATTCTCTACCAATAAATATTACTCTCTGCCACATGCCTGCTATGTCTGTAGTACTGAAAGAAACAAAAATATCTTTAAACAGAACATAAGGCAATGTTCTACTTCAGATATGATTCTCTGTAACACTGCTGTAAACCGTCCTCTGTTCTCCAAGAGGTCAGTGGATGTTTCAGCATCAGCTTCACTTAGAACAGATCTAACTCTGTGCCTGATTCAGGCCAGTGTCCAAAGTAATCCCCAAAAATAATTTCTCACTCAACACTCTTGGTTTTGCTCTTCTCAGCAAGCAAAGTGGTGCATACCTACACACACACAGCACCCCTGCTTTGGTGGTCCTATAGGAGAAACCATATTGCTTAACAAACTTCAGCCCACCTCAGCTTAAATTATTTTCAGAGAAGGCTGCACCTACAAAAAAAAAAAAAGTATGAAAAACATGACTTAAAAGAAAACCAAAAAAAGATCAAGGCACAAAAACTATTTTCCAGGTTTCCAAAATTTTCTGAAGTCAGTAAGAAGCGGTATTTAAAGTATATGACACTGTTAAATCAGTTACTCTCTTACAATCCTGATGTTTTATTTCACTTCCTCTACTTTGATTTGGGTAACACCAAGCTGACCTTGCAGTGCTTTGTTCCAAATACTAATTGCTCAAATGCCAGTGGGATTCCCAAGAGTAAGACAGCAGTAACAGAATAGAGCAAGTTAACACGTTGAACACGTATAACTCATCTTTGATACATTTATAGTAATTTGAAAGTCTGGCTATTAGTGATACATTGAACATACTAAAATGTGAAAATATCACACTACAGAATTTTCCATTTCTGACAGCAATTTAAACAGACAATTGTAAGAAACACTCAATTGTGTAATTAAGCTATCTGGATAAAAGGCAACAAGATCTTTCTCTTCCCCCCCNATTTTTTTCAGACACTCTTAGTGTAATACTCTATAGATCCACTGCAATTTTTTTAATTGTGCTTTGTATTTATGCGTAGCACAAAAAAGTACAGTGACATTACTGAATAAGTTACTTGACAGCAAAAAGATTTTTTTTCCATTCAGTAGTTCCGTTTGTTCGCTTCCCATCTTTAACTTGACCCAAACTTTTGAAAATGAATGTACATATACATTTTGAAATACATTTACATTGCAGTCAGTCAATGGATGAACCGTACTGAACTAAACATACAGTAGGTAGGTGCAGTGCTACTGTGGCAATGCTGTTCCACTCAGTAGCTTCCACAGTGACCTATAAACACCTACACTGTCTGCTGGCAGCCTTAAATACTCCACTGGGAAGTGGATATCTATTAAAGGAGGATTAATGTACAGATCTTCAACCCCACATCTAACTGAAATAAGAAGTGAAAATGAAGGAAAAACTAGACTATCCGACATGATAGAAGTAATAAAAGGGGAACATATTTCTCATCTGTTAACCTTGAATATCTGCTAGCTCAAGATTTTCACATTCTTCATGTATCGCTTCGCTGTTCGTTCCTTAATAACCACTCGAAAATCAGCTGCACATTAAAGAAATGCAATATAAATGTGACTGGACTCACTACATCTGAGATATCCTCCAATACAGCATAAAGCTAATTTAGCTGTCACTTACTGTAAGTAAAATGACAAATATCTGTAATATCTGTCAAGATATGAAAGCTTTAAAAAGAGTTATGCAGCTGTCAACATTTTGATGACTTTAACAAGAGAAAAATAAACGAAGAAGAGAAAATAGACAGCATGTCTGTTGTGTATCCAGTTGCCAAAATCTTCTATTACTTATATTAATAAAAATAAAATTACTTCATAAAAATAAGATAAACAACAAAGACTTCTGGAATAAACTGATACAGGTAAACATATTAGAACCAGTGAAACACAGCTGTAGAAAGCACTGCTAAAAAAATGGAACGGAGGTCTCTTCAACTCAATAATTATCATACTGTAGTATCCAGCATTTATTTAATTTAGATTTACTATTTAAGCACCAACAACACAGGAAGTCTTAGAAAGCACAACCAAAGTATGACTGGTCAAATATTTGGTTTCCTATTGCTATTAAGATCTATTCTTCACATAATTTTAGTGATTCAGCAATAACTTAAATCATTTCAGCTTCTGAAGGAGGAGCTTGTTCAATTTCCAACGTTGCATGCTTTTTGCAAAAAGGCATCATAAGGATTGCCTGTAAAGACATTTTGACTGAGGCAATTTTTATCCCCTTTCTTGCGCATGTATTGTCAGTCTGTTTTTATTTAGCTGTCAGTTTACAGGTGCTGACAAAAGCGGATCCCTTCCTCCTCTCTCCCTGCAAGAAAAACAGAACATTTGTTTAGAGTTTTAGCTTGCCTTATCCCATTTTATACCTGGCTTTAGGAGTTTTGCATAAAACATCCTGCTCTAAGGAAAATCTGAAATACAGATATCCTATCTGGGTTGTGACCTGGGATACAGGATCTGAAGTTCTATCACTATACAAACAATGAAAATATGCCTGCCACTAAGTATCTTATCATAGCAAAATGCAAAACAGCAGAAAAATTCCTTTCCTTTGCATTGAAAAGAATAGAACTTTTGTGAAATCTGATTATAGCTAATATGAACACTAGAAGAAAAATTTTCACTTTCATATACTGAACTCCAGCTATACTACCAAGTGAAATCTGGGGAACAGGAATGCAAATCCAATCTTTCAGTAATAATTTTAATAGTGATGCAACAAGCAGTCAAAAAGCAGTATCTTAAAGCTGATAAAATCAGAAATCTGTATGCTTGTAAACAGTATTTTGATTTTGCACCCAGTTTCAGCCCCACAGTACCAAGCAGACTTTTGTAAGACAAGAATTGATGGGTGATGGAAAAGCAGTAGCTAGCCTGCTTCTCATCAAACCTCAAGGTGAACAACCAAAATAAGACAGTTTTTCCAAGGTATTAAATAAAATAAAAAAAAAAAATAGCTCCTGCAAGAAATACGGTAGATAATGCAAAGGATCCTAGAAAGAAGCAAGAAGAATATGTTTTATATCTTGCAATTAATACCACCATATTTTTAAAACAGACTTCCTGCAACTGCAGGACTTGGTAGTTAATGTTTCTTGATAGAACGCACGAACTTTTTGAAACAGTACTTTCAGTGGCTGAAGAGCAAGACTGAGTTTGTACAAAAGCCTTACTACTACACCACCAAAACCATTCATTTTTGAAGTATTATAGATACACAGATGCAAACATCTATACTTACACTCTTATTTCATTTGAGGACAATGAAAACTGATTTAGTTTAAGTTGATTTTCTAATCAACTTTTAACAGATCAAAATAAACTTCCCCTCCACCATCATTATCTATTTGTAGTTTTGCAACAGCTATTTAAGGAGCTTTCTAACTACCAAAACAAAACCTATGAAGCACTTACTTTCTTTTCCTTACAAAAAGAGCGCTATAAGTAACACTTAGTGCTTTTAAAAACAATGTGTGTGTAAAACTTGTCAGTGCTATCTTATATACCTCATGTTTTAGTTAACACCTTTTAAAGTTTCTTACTATTTGTAAGAAAAATACAAGTATATAATATTTTGGACTTTTAAGTCCATCTGCTTTACTTGGTTCTTTCTCTGCTTTGAGATTTCCCAGATTTTCTTACAACACCACCCGATTATGAAAAATTTATTAGCCATCTAGAAACAGGAGACAAATTTCCAGGCATGATCCAACCAGATCTCACACTAAGGACATCTCAGGTTTGCTTAAGACTTCAGTGAGGGACCTAAGCAATAAACAAATAAAGGAACCAAGAAACCATGGAGGTTGCTCTATACTGTCATTAATAGAAAGAAAAAAAAATAAAAAACAGTATCTCAACACAGCCTGAAAAAGAAGATCGGAGCGGCTCTAAGAAACAGCAGTCATCTGAGAGCTTCATAAAAACTTGAAGGATCAAAGTTAAAAAAAAATATTGACACAACAACAGAAGTATTTATGTGCCATGGTGCTGAGGTACACATGACTATGCAGATAAGATTCTACCCTACTATTAATAAGGCTGCTGTGTTTTATCCATAACATGTTACAATCAACATGTATGACAGGGTTTTTAGGTGAAAAGATGTACACTGTCATTAGTTTACATGGTTTTGGCCAGAGAGAGATTCCCATAAGATGCGGTTTTGTGGCTACTCTGCTTGACTGTTTACCCATTCTGAAGACTAACGATCATATCACATCACTTGGCTCAAAAACAAAGAAACAAAGCAAAACTGAAATGAAATGTAGAAATGACATGGTAAAACTCTAATTTAGCTACTTAAAATAGTAACTTAATGATTTACAAACAGACTTGCACATCTTTTTTTCTCAACAATGATGTTTCCTGTTTCACAAAGAGCAAACAGATTAAGTACTTTTAAACTAAGAATCAAAACACTAATAAAGACAATTTGGGCTTGGATTTTTTTGGTAGTGTCCCTCTTGTGAAAAGTAGAAGTTAATTTCCTTCTGTTATCAGTAATTTACATTATGTATATATTTTTTAGATTTATAAATTTGATAGAGATTTTAAATCATACAAACAGCTGAATTATTGTATACAACTTAACACTATTCAGGGTATAGACTAATTTGACTTTCTTAACCCAGAATATATGTGACGAGAAACTGCTGTTCACTTGGCAGATGACACTGGCAGAACAGTATCAGAACCTGTAACCAAAAAAAGAAATTAAAATCCAGCATTAGATATAAATCTATCTTTCTTATTTATATCTGTCCAAGCTCAGCAAAAAGAAACATGTCTTAGATATCAGAAAATGAAGCCTTCAAACATTGCTACTCCACATTATCACACTCATCTGATTTTTAAAAACAGGAACAGCTGCATTTACTGATAAGAAAACAGGAAGATGTTGTATGTTTTTGCACAGATGTTTGTAAAATCCTTCTTTGTTAAGCATATGTCTATGAAATAAGCCACCTTTAATCTTCCCTAATGGTTAAGTCAAATGAAATAAACGACATGGCACAGTATCTTTAAAACATATACAAATAAAAGAAATCAGCATTCATGTTTTCATACGGAGAGGAAGTTATTTCAACTTTGTAACTTCAGTTATCACAAATACTAAGAACTGATTAAAGATCGATGAGACCAAATGTCAAGCAAATATTTATTAATACTACTACAAAAGTATACTTACACTCTCAGCCTGTACTTCAAAGAAGTATGGGAGAGTCCTTGTAAATGAAAGGTATTCCAAACAGCTGAATTATGGATAAACAAAATATTAATAGCAACTTTCCCATTACAGTAAAGGCATGTATGATCATTTCAAGGTTTTATTATTCTTCATTATATAGTTCAGCTAGGCAATCATGAGGTTTGGGAAGTTCATTTTAAGAGAAAAAAGCAAAGAAATGAACTTCTAAAAGAAATGTCATTTTTATATTTTACTCTACATATATACTTTATACTTGCACGTTCTATGTAAAGTGACATACATATATCCTCACTCCCATATCTATGGGAAGAGCCCAGAGGTAACATATCCAATAGAGGCTTAGTAAACTTGCAGTCTATTCCATCTTAGGACCTGAATCAGCATATCTTAAATGAGGATCTGGGTAGATTTCTATAAAGGCAAGTACTGACTATTACAAGCACTGCATCATAAACTGCTAAACTATATCTGAATAATCCCAGACTACCAGACTCAATAATGTAACCAGAATTGAAATCTTTCACACCACAAAATATCTTTACAGATTGCTTAAACGTTTTGGAAAAAAACAGTTGGTCCCAGAGAAGCCGGATACCTACTCAGGGCAAAAGTTACTTGCATTCACGTAAGTGGTTCAGACAGGGACTGGCCAATCTTCTCGAACCTGGAAGTCACATATTGTAGTGTTTTTGAATGGGCAAAACCCACAAGAAAAGTAACGCCTGCCTCCCAAAGATGAGAGGTAGAAGAATTCAGGAGATGCAGGACCCCAGGGGTCCCACCATGGAGCAAAGCTGAGAGGGAAGCAGGGCTGTCACCTCAACAGTACCAGAGTCCTATAAAGAGGAACAGTCACGTGATACCTTACTCAGCACTTACAGCCTGGGAAGTGGACTATTAAAATAAGACCTGAACCCCAAAACCAGAAACCATCACGTGGTGCTTAGTATGGTTGTTTACTAAGCAGCACATCAAAGCAGAAATCTGCTTCCTAAGGAGCAAAGTAGTAGGCTGGCACAAACAATTAGGAAGCATTACAAAATCACAAGAAAGTACCCCAATTAAGAAGAATTACCACACCCATTAAGTAACAGCCAGTACTTAGATTCCCCAAAGTAAGATTTTGTAGTAACCATGACTTGAATAATATATTGTATAGAAGGGAAAAGTAGAAAGCATATGGAAAGCTATGCAACATATTAACAACAAAAGAAGAATTTCATGTTTCTTTTCCAGTCTATGTAACTTCACGTATTCATTAAGGAAAACAATCTTTTTAACAATGCCTTACTTTAAGAACCTTGAGATGGTCAAAGTTATTTTTCAGAACAGATCAATTCTTGCTACAGAGCTGATGCTTCAAAATTTTGCATGTTAAAATGCAAACTCATCATTTTACAGGCAACTCATTAAAAATGAAATTGTTTTATCATTATATGAACTCAGATAAAATTGACATGGATTTTATTTCTCACTGAGTACTACTCGAGTTTGTTGCCGTTCTACTTCTTTCCTTGTATAAGAGGAGATGGCTGCTTCAAGGAAGAGCTGAACATACAGCATCAGTTAAATGCAGGTGGATTGTTCCTACTGACATGGGAGAAAGATCCCAGTTGGGGGAACAGTAAATTAAAGCACTCAACAACCTAAAAAACATTGCTTTCTGTTCTCGCGACAGGCATATCAGCAGTGGGGCAGCCCAGTATATACCATATGCGTCTGTCATATACTTCTGAAGTGTCACCTACACAAAACAGAATGCGAACTGGTCTTTCTGCTTAGACTCAATATGTGGTCAGCCTACAGTAATGGCTTAAGATCAAGAAAACTTTCCAACTGTTCATTAAACAATTAGGCTAAGACTCAACTCATGCAACTGGAATCATAAAACATAAAAAGCCTTTAATTACTACAATTCCATAGATATATGTATTGGAGGAGACAGCCTGGAGGTGGAAAGGCTCTGTAACCTATCATTTTTGTGCTCTTAATAAAGTCTATGGCTGCCATAGACTTTCAGTGGCAAAATGAAATCCACAGCTGCTACGTGTTTTAGAACATTAAGTCAACATTTTGTACTGCCAATGTCTATTTTAAAATAACCTAAATATTTTATACCTTTAAGAAAATAAAAAAAAAAAAAAAACGAAACAAACAAACACCACATTACCACAACGGCAAACAGAAGAAATTTTCTGGAAGAAAACCAGAGGGTTAGATTTTTTTGGAGGTTTCTGTTCTTTAATGATTCTTATTCCCAAAGGCAAACCTATAAAAGTACAGCAAAATACTCAGCACAACAAAGAGAAGCCAAACTATAAAAGCACTGCTGAAAAGAAATATAACAACCTCCAATGAAATAATCAGCTAGAGTTTACACCACAGGTCTGCCTAGCCTCATTTTCTATTTGCTTTCTTCCCACTCTATCACACACCACTGTGTGGTCTTAGTTTACAGTGGGGACAATAGGAGACAAGAATAGATATCCTCAAATAGAAAAGGCCAAAATAGCACTGCTGTCTCCTAATCTACCTTAAGATACCTTTAACTGAAAAGTTCATAGAGGCACAATTGAGAGCCAACAATAGGCAAAGTCATCTCAAATGAAGGATTTCCAGAAAGACCGCATGGAGCAAAGAGGCAAGTCGAAGCGTTCAGCTATCTTTTGGTGCTTTAATTTTATAACAGTGGCTCGTATTCAGCAAAGATTCTAGCCAAAAAGAATTTAACTTGCACCAGGCATTTCATGGTTTAACGCAAGTAATTCGTGTTGTCTGCATGGTAAAACTGCTCACAGATTTTGCAGAATCACCAATGCATCAATAGGGAATGATTATATTAATTACCTTCTAGATTAATACACATGGCCTTTTTAGCTATGTTGTTAGATGGAATAAAACCAAGAACGATACAGCGCAACTCTGTTAGGCTTTCCCCATGAAGCTTATTTGACAAGTTACTGTGCTGTTGCAAATGGGAAGAGTTAAATGCACCTATCCCAGGATGGGCGATGGTGTTTTGCAAGCCATAGTGGAACAAACTTACTAATTTCATGCACTAAGATCTCTCAATTTAGCAAGGACTTGAACAAGAATTGTTTGCTATGAGTTTCCCAATCTGAAATAATACTCCTCAATCCTGCTCCTCCCTCCCCGTCTCTACTCTTCCGTTTAATGCAAATACCCTTGGGAGTGAGACAGATTGAATCCTGTTTGTTTTGCTTAAGACCAGAAAGAGATCAAAAAATACGGTAGAATTTCTTCCAAAGCTTTAGAAAGTTTTACTGTAGCACTTGCACAGTCATTCAGCATGACGGTGTTGTTCAGTACAACTGGGAACAGAAATGTAAAAGTCCTCTTGGTGTTAGCCATGAGATTAAATGTGTATTTTATCATTGAAACATATTTAAAAAAAATCCACAATGCATTTCAGTAAACACGGCATCAAACTTTGTCATCACAATACCCTACTTGGAGGCAGGAGAACGACACTGGAAAAAGGCAGGTTTCTCCACTGCAGTGACTTCGCTATATGTACCACAGCAAAAATAGTGTCATTAACTTCCAGTAAAAGGGTTGGTTGTACAGTAACTATTTGTGATCATTTCTTCTCTAAAAAGATTATTGCAAAGAAATTGAGGGAAAAAAAAGAAGTTTAAGAAAGAGGAAAGAACAGAATCACAGTGTTAAAACAAATTAAAGCAAATTAATAACTCAAAGATCCACAATAATCTTCACCTGATAGCCAGAAAAACACAGGCTATAGTTTTGATGTAAAAACCACTTTGGGTTTCAAGAATTAACACTAAAGCTAAGTTACCCAGCATAATACAATGCTTTTCCTTCTCCTGAACCATTATCACCGTTTTTCCACTGCAAGATATCAGAAAGCTATACAATAGCTCTATTTTATCAAGAAGAGAATATTTTCCTAATTCTAGAAGCAGGTAATCTTAGTTAATGAAATGGTGTTTGATATTAAGTGATCCCAAGTGCAAAAAAGTGATTATATTTTATTTTTAAAATGTTGTGCTGCTTAATGCTGCTATCAAGTGAGCCCTAACAAGACTTTTTCATCTGCAATATTTAAACTGGCTACCATAATATAAGAGAGAGAGAGAAATCAAGAACCATGCTGAGATTGCTAACCATAGCAGTACTTCGCTACTGTAGCCTCTGCTTTCAAGCTGTCCTTAAAAAAGTTATCAATATTTAAATTGATTTTTGAATGAAAAAAAAAATTATTCTCCTATTCTTCAGTAATCTTTGAAGGTTAAAGCCAAGTTTTAAAGATATCTGTGTACTGTTATATTGGACAGTCTTCAGACTGCAATTTGACTGAGGAAGGCTTCCAAATGACAAAACTGACACTGCACTAATGCTATCATCTCCAAGGGTTTAACTCAGGCACCAAAGTGATGTCAAGGACAGATCAACTTTTGAGATAATCCACAAAATGACTCAGAGTATGTAAACAGGTATAACTGGTTGATTTACAATTCAGTCCAACATTGTGTAAAGGATGGCATTAATTTGACCACTTCTATTAATTTTACTTTGCAATGTTAGCAATTCATTCAAAAACATATTGAATAATTTATTCCAATGATATCATCTTATAAAGGAAGGAACCAGTATAATGCTTAGACACATCACCCTTATGCAACTGAGGCAATAAGAAACTCAGGTGATTCTAATCTACATCACAGCATATTATCAGGGACTATCAAAAAAGGCATTGCTAAATATTGATAATCCCTAATTTAGAAGTCAGATAAGACTTGGGGATTTGGGGGCTGGTTTTGTTTGTTTGCTTATTTCTGGGGGAAATAAGTCCCGTATTCAAAGAAATACATACACCTGCTACGCAAAAATATAATACACATATTATGAACAAGTTAATACCTGTACTAGTGAAAAAAGAAAGAGAAATACAAGAGGAGCTCATCGGGCTACCCACTACGATATCCTTTTCGTTATACTCACAATCACTTAAAAGATTCGTGCGTATTTAGTCAGCTGTAATGGGCTTCTTCCCATCCACAATATACTTACTGAGCTTATTGGTGAAAAGTAACATAGGAACGCAAGACATTAGAAAAGATGGTTTTTATGAACAAAGCATTTTAATTATAGAGAATTAAGAATGCATTTTAAGATCAATACATATTTCAACATACAATATGAAATGCTAGCTATAATGCAACTGTTTTATGCTCATTAAAGTTTTTTCACCCATTTTGTTTCATATCCTAGAATTCAAGCCCTTAAACACTAGAAAATAAAGATGTTTTCCAAACATATCATAACATGATCACACAAACCAACATTTTTGTATTCCATTTTAATACACTATCCCTTCATCCGTCCTGTACTACAGATGTGTTACATAGATGGATACACTTATATTGAGGGTTTCTGAGTGATGTAGAAAAAAAAAAAACATAAACAAACAGGATTCAGCTATCCAAAGGCTAGTTCTACCACACAGCCCCAAACCCTGGGGAGGAAAAAAAAAAAAAAAAAGCCAAAATAAGCAACATATCTCTGTATTTCTACCCCACCAACAGACCAAGAAATCCTCCAGAACTGAGGCTGCAGCTTGCGGGCATGCTGTCTTCAGTGATGACACCAGTTTAAGACGTTACCATCTTTCCACCTCCCTCCCAACATTTTTTTCAGGCCTGCTTGCACAGCACATTGCCTGTCAGATATGCTAGGACAGCTGAGGAGGTGACACAGAAGTGGAAACAAGTAGTCAGTGATGATAGAAGAAATATTTTCAATGAATACTGCTGCCAAGAAAATGATATATAAAAGATCACCTCCCAAGTTTGTAGCTGTGAGTTTTACAGAAGCCAGACTTAAGCATCTCACTCTCTCAGATAACGGGACATGCAGCCAATCCAGCTTCCATAGATGAAGCTCCATCTTTATATCAAACTTAAAATTTAACACAGAAACAGCTAGTTTATTTAACTGCTAAACCTAAAGGAAATGTGTAAACATTAATAGGAAAACAGTTCTGTTTATCCTTCCTCCACCAAAACAACAGAGACTGTTTCACAGTGGTAATGCTAACTTTTCACATAAAGCTGAAGGCCACTTGTTTTTTCCATAGTATGTATATATAAATGACTGCATTCATCAAAAAGGGGATGAAAAAAAACAACACAGCCTACTACTTTCCAGGTGAAGGATGTCCTTATGTCCACCTACAGAAACTGACAACTACTTGTTGGCACATTACTGTGATTATATAGTCACCACAGATGCATGTTTCCAAGGACATTAAGTTGAGCACATAGGCCATTTTCCAGCAGCCTAGATTCCAACAAACAGTACATTTCTGGATATATTTTTTTTACCAAAGTGTTCCACGACTAACTAAAACTGTATAGCATTGGTTTCACGTAGGCATTCTCCCTTTTTAGATCTACAGTGGGCTCATGATGTAACATCAACAAACAGACCAATAAAGAGCTTCACAGAAGACAAAATTCATTTGAGATAGTTGTGTATTTATTTCAACTTCTGCAATAAGAATATTTTCCATTAGAATCTGGCACTAGAATTAAGAAGGAACCACACAATTAGAAACTCAAATATATAATCATGAACATGAAGTAAAGGCAATGATTAAAACATGGTGATGAGGAAAGAGGGCAATAAAGCACTACTGTCCTCAGTGATACCACGACTAGAAACAAAATGTTTCCATTAGAAAGCATGTGTGATACAAATTCTGGCATTTTATTCAGGAAACAACCTCACTCCTGATTATAGAGATAAATTCATAGTATAAGGCTATAAAATCATAGAATTGTTACGGCTGGAAAAGACCTTTAGGACCATCAAGTCCAACCATTATCTGACTCTACCAGGCCCACTTCTAAATCGTGTCCCTGAGCACCATATCTAGGCAGCTTTTAAATACATCCAACGATAGTGATTCAACCACTTCCCTGGGCAGCCTGTTCCAGTCTTTGATAACCCTTTCAGTGTAGAAGTTTTTCCTAACATCTAGCCTAAACCTCCCCTGGTGCAACTTGAAGCCATTTACTCTTGTCCCATCAAATGTAACTTGTGAGAAGAGACCAACGCCCACCTCTCTACAACCTCCTTCAGGTAGCTGTAGGGAGCAATAAGGTCTCCCCTCAGCGTCCTTTTCTTCAGACTAAACAACCCCAAGTCCCTCAGCTGCTCCTCAAGACCCTTCTTATTCTCAAGACCCTTCACCAGCTTCATTGCCCTTCTCTGGACACGTTTCAGCACCTCAATGTCCTTTCTCATACTACAGCACCCAAAATTGAACACAGTACTCAAGGTGCAGCCTCACCAGTGCCAAGTACAGTGGGACAGTCACTTTCCCGAGTCCTGCTGGCTACACTATTCCTGATCCAGGCCAGGATGCCTTTGGCCTTCTTGGCCACCTGGACACACTGCTGGCTCATGTTCAGCCATCTGTCGATCAATACCCCAGGTCCTTCTCTGCCAAGCAGCTTTCCAGCCACTCCTCCCCAAGCCTGTAGCATTGCATGGGGTTGTTGTGGCCCAAGCGCAGGACTCAGCACTTCGTATGAGCTTCAGTGGGACCATTGGCCTCAGGCCATAAATCCAGCCTATCCAGGTCCCTCTGAAGAGCCCTCCTACCCTCAACTAACTTGGTGTCATCTGCAAACTTACTGAGGGTGCTCTCAACCTCCTCATCGAGATCATTAATAAAGATATTAAACAGGAGTGGCCCCAACACTGAGCCCTGCGGTACACCACTTGTGACCGGCCACTAAGTGGATTTAAATAAGTATTCTGGAAGAGGAGAAACAATAAAGTACAGACGACTTAATAACAAAGTTACTAGCTATGCAGCAGAAGAACGAGGCACAATGAAGATGTAAAACAAAAGGTACAGTAGGTCACCACATTTTGACAGGCATTGATAGAAACAACTATTTCTACATTCTCTTCATTTATTACAAATCAGGGGAATTTCTTCTGTATAACATCATCATCATCCTTTCAGCTTACAGGAAATTAAAAGCTGCCAACAGGCAGATGAACCAACTGAAATTTCTGAAAGGTAGTTTCTACCAGAAAAATACTCAGGTAATAAAAGCTGCTTCTGATGAAAGGTAACTTCACTGCTGCACCATCAGTCCCCCTCTACCCATTCATTACACGGGCTAACAACTCTTACAATATATCTTAGAATCATAGAATGGTTTAGGTTGGGAGGGACCTTAAAGATTATCTAGTTCCAAACCCCTGCCATCAGCAGCAACAACTTCCACTAGACCAGTGGAACTATCTTCTCAACATAATGCCTTTGTATGCACAGAGGTACAAGAAATGTTTTGAGATGCACACCTCCAGCAAAGAATCTCTTCTGACTCAGTCCTCCGAATTACAATTTAGAAGCTCAAAGCAAACAAAGAGACATGAAGTAAGCACAAAGTAGCAGTCAGCTGAACACAGCCACCTCGGAAGGCAACAGTAGTGACCCACCTAGCAAAGCCAAGTGCTTTGCATGTTACACCAGGAAGTGCTGGTTCATTATGATCCCAGTAAGAAAGGTACTCAGACTCTGCAAAGTGTCTCTCAATATGCTATTTATGGGAGCTAACACTATAAAGAAAAATAGGATCATACAGATAATCTTACATCCCTTCAGATGCTGGGAACCCCAAGCTAAGCTGACATGGGTCCCCAACCAGAACACAGCAGATCCCATCCCTGTAAAGTTACCCCATTTTGTTCATTTCAGCTCTTACAGGATTTTCTTCAATGAAAACAATTCTATTTATCATTTCTACTGTCAGATAAAAAGGATGTTCACATGAGAGCTTGTCGCTGCAGCTTTAGATAAAGGCAAGGCCACGCAGATGGCGTAATCAGCAGTGCTGAGTGGGAGCTGCCCACAGGCTCCTCTCACTCCATCAGTGACCGAGCTTATCCTGCGGCCAGGGAACATGCGCAGCACAGCACAGGCCTGGCCCTACTCACGTGGATCACTAACTCCTCAACCTACAACAGTCTTCTACATTTGGTCAGTTGGGCCACATTGCTGGTAAGCCACATTTCATCTTCAGGCTATCTGCTAGCAAGGAAAGGTCATCAGCACGGTCTCCTTGCGACTGTGCTATCAGGATGAAGTTACCACTGTGACTCACATCTGCACTTAAAGTACCAAAAGGTTCAGATGCACCAGAAGTCTGCGGTCTCATCACACAAGTTAACAGAATCTCCTCTCTCTTTATTCCAACGTTGAATTTAATTGCCAAAAAAAAAAAAAACAAAAAAAAAAAACAAATACAGCTATGTCTGTTTCCTCTGGTCCTATATTAGTAAAAAAATCTCCTATTCCCTGTGCTGTTTGGACATATTTTATCAATACTGAATCTCATCAGCAAAATTTTTCTGTTTTACAGGAGCCTACAATCTGTCCTTGGAAAAAGTCTTTAGCTGCCTGTAAGGGCAGCTCACGTAGGGTTTAAGGTCAGCAAGAGTTCCCCTACTCAAAATCTAAGTATTTCTGTTTCAGTTCTCAAGATTTTCTCAGAAGAAACTTTTACTTGTTTGTGCTGTTTTACAACATTGAAGGAACCATCAAAAGCGCAAGCACACCAAGATACCCAAACTATGCAAAAAGGCTAAATACAATTTTCAGCTCAACTAAGAGACAAAGCCTGATGGAAACAGCCGAATTATACACTAGACTGGATGAAACAGTTCACCTCACACACCTCAGTTCATGAGCAAGTAGCATCTAACATAAGAAGAGACAGCTGTGCATTCTTTCTGCATTTGGAATGGCAAAGCTTCTACCTGAATTAAATATTAAAAATTTTCATGATATAAATTTTCTAATACAGGTTTTTCATCTTGCTGTTCCTGTAGTGCTTTGTTGGGAAACATTTTCTTTTTCCATGGTGGCAATAAAAATAAACAAACTGTTTATTATGATAGCATAATCATAAGGCTTTTAAGAGAGCCTTAACTGCGGTTAAAGCTTCTGTAAGCACAACTCAGATTAGACAGCATAAATTCTAAGTACAGTATTTATGGCAAAACCAACAAAAATCCAACAGCAGTAGAGAGAAAATGCAAGTCATACTTGCAAATCTTTTTTTTTCCCCTGTATATAAACATGTAAGCTGACTGAATGAGTAGGCTGGATAGCTCTCTCTTTTTAGAATACTGGTAAAATTCTCATGACACTGAAGACTTTCAAGGCAGGCAAAGTTACTTTTGCATACTGTAATTTGTTTAGTACACTACAAAGCAGAATGTCATTTCTGAAATTCCACTCTTTTGGTCGTCTCACACACATGTTTTTTTCAAACAATTTTTTCTCTCTACCCCCCCTTTTTTTAAAAAAAAAATTAAAAAAGGGAAGGTAGGGAAGAAGAGCAATCCATTTGTTACTCCAGTTACTTTTAAAATTTTCACCCGCCAGCAACACAGTTATTTAGCCTAGAAGAATCCAGAGCCTAGAAATTTTTCTGGTCATCCTATATCCTCTCTAAATTTTAATTATTACAGAAGCCACCACAGAACATAGACAAGAGAACCAGACCCTTTTCAGTCTCTGAAGGTCCTTTATATACAGAGACTTCTTAAAATTATCTCCAGTATCATCAAGCAGGGAAGCAACTGTGATCTCAAAAGACAGAAGCAAAAGAGGAGAACAGAACTGGGTTAGAGGCATGTAAGTATGCACGCACACAAAGCAGTCATTAATTAAGATATGCCTGACTGATAGCAATGCAGTCACTCTTGTCTACACGGTTTCTCAGGACTAGCATGTGCTTTTGGAAACTGGGTAGCCTTCTCCATGGCTCTGCCCCGTTGGCGTTGATTATGTATGATTAATGGTTTAAAGGAATAAAAAGAGAAAGGTCAACTTCTGAGTTCAAAACAGAGCAGCTACACGGGGAGTAATTAAGATACTTGTGTAAGCATGATTAATAAGCACAAACTGGCACACTGTGCTGTAAACAAGATGCAACCAGATGGTTAGGATGAAAAGGATTTTTCCTAAAAAGCAATTTTTCAATGCCTTGCAAGTTGGCTTATTTTCCCCCCTCTAAGCCTTACACAACTCATTATCTACACATCCTAAAAGGAAGAAAGAAATAGTAACCCCTTCAACGTTCCCCCCCTTCCCGGCTTTTTTCATACAGATAACTACAGTTTGCATGTAAATGGATTCAACTCATCTTTGTTTAACGTTGCCTTTTATGTCGAGTTTCATGAATTGCTAAGCCTGACAAGGTTCACTGGGAGTCTTTTAACTCCCACCCACAAGTTCTCCCTGGCTGTCATGTGACTGGCAGTATAGAGGGATCAGCAATGGCATTTATGGGGAAAGCGGGAAGACAGGTGTCAGAACGGTCCAGCAGGCAAACCGAACGAACACTAATCAGCTCTGGTGTTCTTTTACAATCCATATCTAATTCACAAGTTTCATTCTTTCTGAAAAACAATTACTAGGTTTTGAAGTTCATTGTGCATTTACTCAACTGTCTCTTCACATTAACGTAAGTGGGAACAAGAAAAAAAGAGTCAGCAGGGAAGGGACATCAAAAGATCTTAGAGCGGATGAAGGCTTTATTTTAAAGTAATATAATTACAGATGAGCATAATGTTTTACAATAAATTTAAATGTAGAGTTACATCCTTATGTGCTAGGAAAATATTGGTTGGTTGTCTCTCGAGCTGAAACTCTGGTACATACAAATGACTTTGCTGAGAGAAGAAAAATAAAAAAAAGTCTCATTGCAACATCAAAGGAATGGATATTAAGGCAACAGTGGGAACAACAGAATCACTACTGCATGGGAAATAACTACAATCGTAGGGCTCGTATCCGACAAATAATCAGAAAAAAATACAAATGGAATATTTTGCACATTTCAAATTTCTCTCAGTTCAACATATTTACTCTCCAAAGGTAAATTGCATCTCATCTATATCTAATTAAAAAAAAAATTAAAAAACACCACCACAACTCTACATTCCCTATTGACAAATCCTCTTAAAGTTTGAGTGTATAATCTGGTAGAACCTCAGTTAATCTTCATTGGTTGTAGTGTTACTGACTCCAATATTGGGAAATTTGCTTTTGTGTTATATAATGTTAGGAGACATGTTAAACTCCAACATATTTTCTGAAAAAGTACAGATTTCTTAGGCATTTCATTTTCACCCTCACAAGAAGCTATAGGCACGCAGCATCTGTTTTGCAAATAATCCTTTTCCTCCATGTAAATGAACATACTCTCAAGGACTTCCATACAGAGAACAAATACTTCGTAAGTGAAATGAAAAAGGGCCCATGTCAGGACCTCACTGTACAACCATTCCATTGCCCAGCAGCAGTGCTTGATGTTTCTGCAACTTAAATCTAGAAATCTTTTCTCTATGGGGGAGTTACCCATTCAAATACGTGTTTCTATTAGAAACTGTATAAAATACCCAAGCGTTAAGCGATTTAGAAGTTTTAATATCTGAATTGTGATTCTAGCAAAAGGATGAGCACCCATCTAGATGTTCAAGAGTACCTGAACTACCTATCAATTAACCATAGACAGATGAAAAGCATTGTTTAGTTCCATATGAGCAAATTTTGGCACCTGAAAAAGCAGCATGCTGTGTAAACTGCTTTCCCTTTTTCACTGAGAGCATCTTTCAATTTTTAGTAAGACAAGCCTGTATCAGTCTTGATTTTTACCACCGCTCATTAAATAACTCTTCCTAGACAGGCAGTTATCATGAAATTCTATAACAAAGTCAACATATAGATTGCTAGCATACTTCCGCTTTGAAGCTGTTAAAAGAAGAATTTCAGTAAGTTAACGAATGACTGCTGATAGGCTCGCACTGCTAAGGACACCTCTCTAGTCCTAGATATCCATGGCTCAGAAATAGGATTAATTTAAAACCACCTAATTGTTCTGCCAAGAGTTTGGCAGTGGAATGATTAAAGCAACTCATCTCCAGATATCCTGGTCTCACTTATACGGTTTTCAAATTCCCTTTGCAAAAGCAATAAAAATTATTATTGATTGTGTCTGGAACTATGGTTAGGATAAGTCTCAGGAGTCCAAACAACTCCGTTCAAAAAAAAAACAAGCTCATGTGAAATGTGCTTCCATTAATATTTGTGTTATTAGTTTATATGGGATGAGTCAGCCTACAGCTCCATCCCACAATCAATCATTCTCATGTTATATTTCTGTTTTTTTCTGTCGATAGTAACAACAAAAAACTAAGTAAACAGACAAATCGGCATAGATGTTACTCACTCGTACCAAAGGAAAGGTGGATAAATAATTTTGTGCTAGATATATTCTACATATTGAGACCTTCAGCTGCTAGTGATTTTCTTCTCCACAGACTATCTTTGATTACAGATCTCTTAGAAGAAATATATGTATTCAACACCGACCGGTAATTTTCCCTGAATTACTTTTTCTGGTTTTGTTGTTTTTTCTAAACAACATAGCACGCTGAACAATTTATATACTACAAAGAAGTCTTGGAGTTACAAAAACTGAATGCCAAAATGAAACACATAGCCAGTCTCTACTGTTTCATGTCCTTCCAGCTAAAATGTTCCAATGTTTCACTGAAATACAAAACTGTACCTAAATTAACAATCAAATTCTTTAAAAATGCAAAGAAATGTGAATATATTTTCATTAACAAAGCAGTTTTCACACACACACTCATATCTGAACACAAGTAAATCAACACTAAATCTAAACTTTAGCCTAGGAAAATTTAGAAGGTTCATCTTTCAGGGGAAATTTAAGAAAGCTTTAAACTATCTCAGATTAACTAATCCAAGCGCACATAGTGAGCAAAGCAGTGTTACACACACACACGAGTTAAGAAGTTGTCTCTGCAACAGATTGAGCACACAGACTCCAGCACATCCTGAGCACACACTGCAGGTCTACTCCATAGTACCCCAGATTGAAGTCAGACAACTCTTATGCTTATTTCACATTTCTTCCTTTCTTTCTTTCCCTAGAAGCAAAGCCTTCACATCACCTTAATGGACTGAGCTCCATGATAACAATGCTATTAAAAAGTCAAGCTTGCACCACTATTTTTTAAGTATCATCTTCTGCAAGACAGCATTGGAGAGTGCTCTTGCATCAGCTGTGAAACTCTACAAAAGAAGGGCAACGTTATAGTTCTGTTTACTTCTGGTGTCTGGCAAGACATTCCCAATAACATCTGTGATTTCTCAATAGCTTAAAAGGAGAAAATTATCCAGTTAAACATAGAAACAATCACAAACCAAAAGCCAGTATGAGTACACTGGGGAAACTGGCACCACACAGTGGTTTTGCTACGACCCTATTTCAGCCTACAATGCACACTACGGACAAACACACCGTAATTTTCCCAGACTGAAAAACAAGTATCAGGTCGCTGTAGTCTGTTTTATCTTTCTAAACCAGTCCTACCCAGGCAGCATCTCTAGTTTGAGTTAATTGTGAGTGACTTTAGACATCAGGACAACGCTGTTCCACACATCAACAAAACTGAGAACTGACAGGTAGACTACAAACAGTGACAATCACCAAGCAGCAACTAGGTTAGCTTTTTTTTTTTTTTTTGGCGACCCCCAAGGCAGAGAAACTAGTGCATAGACTACAATGGGACATGCAGATAGAGTCCATACAGTCAAATTACCCTGTTTTTCAAACAAGATTCTACCAGTATGCAAAAATGTTACTATGTGATATCAATAACATCGATAACCAACAACATTTTTGCCAGTAACAACCTTTAATCATCTATGTCTCAGTGTTTTGAAGTGATATATTTCAAAAATGTCAAAACTCTCAGTGAAATGTGGTACTAAAATGAATAGTCTGTTTGCTTTCCCTATTGATATACCAGGTTTCAGACTGTCAAAGTGCTTTTAGTTGTAAAAGAAAAAGTACAAAGTTGTTTTGACAACTACAAAAAGATTTATCAGTTACATGTACCTGCTGAAGTACCTAGATTCTCAAAGTGAAAATGTGTGTATGCAAGGTTTTTAATACTAAAAGTTGTCAGTTGAATATTAATATATTAATGTTGCAAACAAGAGAAACTTTAAAGTATTATATTTTAAGTATTAATTTTATATAATTAATATATAATATATTCATATATTTATATATATAAACT
>VZSZ01007850.1:0-63241 GCA_013398815.1 Ibidorhyncha struthersii
GACATAAGACTTGCATGCAGAAGGCACTTTTATTGAGTTTTCTTGGTTAATTATAGGAGCTTCAAAACTCACTAATAAGGGACAGAGTCCTCAGGCACTGTAAATGCACATAGCTGTGTTGAAATCAGCAGGCCTTTGCTACTTTACACATCTGCTCCATGGTTTTTATCTGGGATTTTTTTTTTTTTTTATTCTGCATTGCCAGCTAGAGAGTTATTGTGCAAGCAGGCTGTAAAGCACAGCAATGTTTTTGACTCCATCTACATGTCCTGTATTTGTTATCTAATTGCCAATAGACTGAACTGCAAAGGGACTGTATTTTTCAGCCAAACGACCTGTAAGTAGCAAGAAATCTTATGCTTTTACCTCTTTGGCCAAGACAAGAGCATCCACATTTTACATAATGAGAGAAATCAACTGTTCTTTATCTGTGCTTCTTGTGCAATTGCAAATCTTTAAAGCCTAGCTGCTACTTGGATTTAACAACTGCATCCCAACTCTCCATACATCAGGAACGCGCAGGTCGCTTTTATACAACTACAGTGAATACCATTATTTGTAACTAGACTGAACTAAAATTCATCCTCAGATGTTCACACAGGGATTCCTGGCTGCTCAGTGGGAGCAGTGTGCTTCCGTTCAAGAGGGGATTGCAAGTCTTTATTTGACCTCAAGATACATATTTATTGTTTTGTGAATTACAATTGAATGATAAATGAATGATATGAAGGCAATTTAGAGTGTCTCTGGGCAGTCTGGACTTCTGGGTGGTTGCAGACTCTGCAACTATGTGAACAGCAGAAGTTAAGTCTTTACTCGTGTGCTTTGTTATGGGGTACTCAGAAGCACCTCTCAGGCTGCAGCCCCAATTTCTTCTCCATAATTGTAATTTCTTATTTGGACATGCGAGCAGACCTGATTCCCTGTTATTTCATTGTGCCTTCCCCAGTGTGTTCAGTCCCACCTGGTTAAGGTGTTGCAGGAGTGACCGGCACCCAAGGCAATGTTTGGTATCCTCTGGCTTATCCTCCACTTCTTCAGAAGGACGGTTCAGCTTAATGTTCCTTCTAGTTTGTCTAATTATTCAAGCGTGATCTCCTAATAGCACAGATTAGTCAGATCAGCAGGTGGGCTTCAAATCAAAAATATAATAATTGATATTGCATTGGCCAGTCTAATCAACGCAGGCTGATAACATCTGCTTTACACTGTGCTTTTGTATTGTGAATCAAATCTCCAAATTGAACCAAACCATTTCTAGGAGTCACATTATCACTATGCAGCTTTAGCAGCCCTTGTGAGCTCTCACAAGATCCCTAGAGATAGAAAGCAATATGCGTTCCCTTCAGTTAAATTTAGTTTGGTTTTCAAGTGGGGGGGTGGGGGAAAGCCTGAAGAAATACAGAAAAATCTAAGCTGTCCTCACATGTAATATGTCTGGCTATGCTATAACTAAAAGGTAAATATTCACCTTTTCCTTCCCCCCTTACCCTCCTTTTCCCCTATTACCACAGTGACTTCCAGTTATGTCTTATATAACATGACCCATCCCATCACAAAGGATTTATTTCCTCTCGTGGCCCCATCTCACCTTGAAGTTATGTGCAATACATCCTTTTATTTTGATTTTGCTTTACAAATTATCAGGCATTTTTTATTTTCAGGTAGGGCCAAAGAAATACTATTGGCTCCTGAAGCAGGTGGTGGTGAATTTTGTACAGGTCCATAGCTCCTGTAAGATTTTACTCTGCTGCCCTCCATTAACTTTGGAGAAGGCTCTTTCTCCTGTGTCATCTGCTTGGACACAACACATTTCTGTGACCCAGAAGAGCAGAGTTCTTGGCCATTGCCTTCATCCCAAAATTTTAGGTGACTTCCTAGTAATCCAGGATTGAAATAATGGGTTATAGAATCATAGAATCATTTAGGTTGGAAAAGACCTTTAAGATCATAGAGTCCAACCATCAACCTCATACTGCCACTAAACTGTGTCCCTAAGTGCCACATCTTCACGTCTTTTAAATACCTCCAGAGATGGTGAATCAACCGCTTCCCTGGGCAGCCTGCTCCAATGCTTGATAAGGCTTTCTGTGAAGAAATCTGGAAGATAAGGACTGACCTTTTCAGCTACTTCTACTGAAATGTAGTGAATGGGGTAGTTTCTTCTGTGCTGGTCTGGGCCTGCCAGAAGGTCATTTAGACGTGAGCCTCACTGACATCAGTGCAGTGCAGCCTCCCACCATGTACCGTGGAGCAGGGCCTTGAAGTAGCTCAGGAGCTGCCTTCTGGTCTGCTTGTAGTATGCTGGGAATTGGCTTTTGTGCCAAATTACACTGTATTTGTTTTGGCCAGGCAGGAATTGATGAACAGCACAAACAAGGGGCATTGGTCATCATCTGCCGATGTGTGGCAGTGTGTGGTGCCAAACTGAGATGATGGGAAGTATCCCTTCTGGATGCTGCTGTGGTTTGCGTAGAATGGTTCATAATTCTCTCATTGTTTCCTGTGGTTCTTATATTAACTTGTTACATACACCTCTTTTTGTCTGATTTCTTATGTCCTTGTGAACCCTGGAGCTGAGGCATCTTCTATAGCATTTTTATGGTATCTTCCCTCCTTGTTGCAGCCAATTGGTGAAGTGCATCATATGGTTCATCACATGAATGTCTTACCTCAACTTGGCTATTTGTCTTTTAAATGCTTTTATACACAAGCTTATGTTCCTTTGATTTGTCTGCTTACATATGTTGTAATACAGTACGTAGCAAAGAATGGTGACAAATGATTTTGAATAAAGAATCTGGTGGTTCACCCTGCAAGCTGGCACAGGATGAGTTCAGTTGAAAGCGAAACCTTTCCAAGGTGAAAGCATTTATGATACAGTCTTTATTCTTGATGACTCAGATAATCTTTAGTTTCTCCTAGAAAAGCCTATTTCACAGCATTTACATTTACGTCTAATGTATTTACAATGATTTTTCACTCAGAATGCTTCATAGATTTTTTTTTTTTTTTTTTTTTTTTTTTTTCTTTTCATAACCCTGTTATGGATTTGACAAGCAGTACTATCAGTTTCATAGGTGGGACAGTGAAATGATTTGGCAGTGGCAAGTCAGCAATTATCTGACGTGAGGGACTTGGTCCCTGGCCTTTTTTGCCTCACTGCTTGGTACCTTGGCTGTAGACATCAGCTCTCAGTCATCAGCAAAGACCAACGATGCAGTCTGGTTCCCATCTCCCTGTGATGACCTTCTTGGCAGTACTGCCCTGTTCTGGCCAGGCCAGTATCCCTGCTACTTCTCCATTTCCTAGAGAAGCCAAATACGTGGGGAATTGTGAAGAAGCAAAATTCTCTTTACAGTGTTTGCCCTAGGCACTGATTTCTTGCTTAAAAAACGGATCTGCTTTCTCCTAGGAAAGTCACAGGGTTATTCCATATTCCTTCCCCCCCCAATTTAGATGTGTTTGGATTTTCAGTGGTGTAATACGAGGTAAGGGTACTTGCCTTTCTGCCTACTGTAGTAAGTGGCAATTATATAATTACAGAGTTAAATTTAAGGCTTTAATTTTTCTCCAAGTTTTGAAAGGAACTAAAATAGTAGACTAACTATGTTTTACTGTGTATTTTACAGTGCTAAGTGGGTAGCTTGGAACAAGGCATTATCTCCTTTTAATTTCTAATACTTTGACCTCACTATACCGTCTTAAGACAACGAAGGAAATCATATAAGGTAGGTGAAAATCCTAGGTATTGCAGGGCAAGAATCATGTCTTGGGGTACAGCTTTCAGGGGTCAGGAAATGAAATGTGTTCACACTTCTGTTAGTAATTTAGATTGTTAAAGAGAGGTTCGAGCTCTTGCACTGAAAGAGTTTTTAAAAGTGAATGCGAAGAACTTGGGGCCATCTGAAAATCCCAGGAACTCCCCAGGAAATAAATTTTGACTAAAAGTCCTAGAAAGTACCCACATTGTTGTTATGTCCAGCAGAGATATAATAGTTGCAAAACACTGGGGCCACAGTGTCTTTATTTCAAAGACCTCTGACTTCTTTTTATGAGCAGAAGGTTTTGCTGAAGACACAAGAATACTAATTTCAAAACCTTTGCAGCAGGGTCAATAGAGAAGAGGTATGTTCTCTATATTAGCAGTGATTCAACTTAGAGACTTAGGCTGAATTTTAGACCCAAGTCCATTTTGTGGCACCACTCTTGAGGTCAGCAGGACCCAGGCAAATGCAACATGCACCACGTGGCAAATGCTGTACTCGCTATGTGTCGAATGGAAAGCTTATTTCATAACAGGCCTGGATCAAGAACTACATGTGGGTGTTATCTCTGAAGCTTAACTCACCCATTCAGCACAGGCAGATTGCTTTTAAACTCAAGAGAAAGTGAGTAACTAAGGAACCGGGGAAGAACATTCATTTGTTTTACAACCAAAGGTGCCTTTATCTGCAGATACTCAAATGTGAAAGTATATTTGTCTCCCACCAGTGAAATATAATATTGATGTCCAAGAAATACAGTGTAACGTATTGCTTTTCCTTCTGTTTTGCACTTTATGTAAACATGCAAACACCCGTGACACCCCGCAATGATGGCAGCCAATAGACTAAACACTTACCCTCGCTGCTGTTGTGTAACCATGGGCAATTTATCTAAGTCTCACCTCTCTTAAAACACTTTTATCAAAATTGGCGGTCAAACAGCACTGAACCATGGTGGCCTCAATCTTAAATGCTGTGGTGCAGATTTTAATTTGGGAAAGATTAATGCACTCTCAAGTGTTAATGCCACAGCTTTCTGTTATCTACATTGATGGGTGTCAGCTAATTTCTGCAGAAGGATTGTAAAGCAAACTGTGCATGTTGATGTTTCAGAAACCTAAGCTCCAGAATGGCTAGATAATAGAGAAGGGAATGGAACTATTTTCTCAAATTTCTTTTAAATTAGAAAATGTTTCCCCTGTCTTTCTAAAGCTGAGCTACCGAGTCAATTCCACTCAAGCTGATTCTTGAAGATATAGGGAATATTTCATTTAAAGGAGCAGTAAAAGTGTCAAAAGACACTTTATCAAGGTTGCTTTTAGATTGAAGATAACAACCCATCTTATAACAAATATAGACCCCCATAGGAAGCTTTGTAATTTCCAATACTATAAAAGCTCTTAGTCTTTGTCTCCATCATCTCTCGTGGATTTTTTTTTTCCTTGTCTGGCCATGTATAATATCTTAATCAACACAAGCCTTTTTTTCATTTAATAAAATGACAATAGCTGGTATGCCTTCACTGGTTTATTTTTTAGCTTCATACAGTTTAGCAAATACAGCTGGAGTTTGGTCTGTTTTTTGAATAGACTTTCCTAACTGTGAAGAAGATGATGCACAATAACTAGGAAATTCTATTTGTACAGACTAATTTACCCAGGAAGGGGGGGGAGGGGGGAATGCAATTAAGCTCATAAAACTTGCTCCAGCAATGATCCAGGTCAAGGGGCTAATAGTGAATTGCATGAATAACAGTCACTCACCCAGCCATATTAAACAGCCTTGATAATATCATCCAAAATAGCCAATTATTTTGAGTGTTATGAAAAGGTCCTGTTGTTATTTAACAATGGTTTATATGGGAAAATAGTAATAAAGGGTACACGGTAAAAAATAATTTCAAAGGGATTAGTTGCAATTCAGTTCACAGTAAACTGTTTTCATGCCAGAGGGATGAAGGAGCAGTGCTTTAGAGGAGAGTGAATTGCATATGATTTAACACTGATTTTATATGTTTGACCAAAATCATACCCCCCACCTTATCATAGGGCTAAAGGGAAAATATACTTGACCAGGATCAGTTTAAGTTCTTCCCTTTCTCAAGGATGATTTCTTCTTCAGCTTGAAATAATCAAATTCAATTTGTTTTCTGCCTATATTTTTTTCTTTTTCCTTTGCTGCAGGCTTTTTGTGTGCTTGGGCCAGCCTCTTCTGTAAGCCCGAGAGCTGGGCTGGCAGACCAGGCACCGCTCTGCTCCCCTCCTGAGACAGCCCTCCCTAAACACATAACCACTATTTTTCCTTCTTCCATCTCCCCTGTTTCACCGCATGGCATCTGTAGCCGCCTTTGCTGGTCGTTCAGTCCTTTCCCATGTCTGTAATTAACTGTACGAAGAGAGTGAAAACGTTGAGGATGGGGTTTACTGTTAGTAGACTTCTCTAGGACCCTGTCTGGGCTCCTCAGCAGTTTCATCCTTGCATTGCGTGCGTGGCAGGACAGTGCCAGCAGCTCCATTTTCAAAGCAGGTTGCAGGGAAGGAAATGGAGCAATCAGTGCTCCAGCAGCAGACTCCTACTCACTGCAAAACGGTCTTCCCTAAGACCATGAACTTCATAGTTTGGGTACAGCGAGTGATACAAGGGTGCGAGGATTGTACAGCTGCTGGTCGGTAAGTAGGGAGAGGGTGGAGAGGTGTAGTGGCTAGGCAGGGTAAAGGAGGGAAAGGGATGTTATTTCTTGCCAAGTTTACCAGGAAAGGAGTACAAGAGTGGTGCTCACTATAACTCCGGATTCTGAGTTCAGCATTTCCTGGCTTTAAAATCTGCTTAATTTAATGAATGTTATTTGCCTGCATGAATTTTTACAGGTATTACTGCTTCTTGATCCTGATTACATTCAGTTTAATTCCACAGTAACAAGTTTTGATTCTTTTTTAAAAAAAAAAAAAATCTCTGCTTTATTTGTGGTAAGGCAACTTTCTGTAAGTGTTTACTCAAATCGTATGACTGTACTTGTTTCATGTTATTATTAATTAGTGATGCAGAAAATACATTGAAAGTTGACAACCTCACTTTGCTTTTTTTTGTCAAGTTCTGATGGGGTAAAGGTTCACCGACAACTTTTCAGTAACCATGATTTGTGCCATAACTTGACAAATGCAGGTGTTTAGTCAACTGTTGACTAATAAACAACCAAAAAGTGCCAAAATGTCAAGGTTGTTTGCCTTTAAATAGGGATGTTCATTATTAGAAAGGTCAGATAGCTACATTCTCTGACGATTCTCCCCATACAGGAAGGACGTTTTGCAGCTTAGTGGTAACTTTGTAGTTTTAGTTTTTCTTCTGACAGGTGTGGACTTTCTGGTTGCGATGTAACTGTTCCATCTTGGATTCCAGATGGCAGTATTAAGGTAACAGTGGATTTATTTCTCCTACCCTCTGTCCTACCTTCTTAGAGCCTCAGCCCTGAAGTTTATACCACCTAAACCAAACTTCAACATCCTGAATCTGTTTGGACTCTCGTATGATTGATGAGCAGAGGTTTATTTAGAACATCTTAGAGCAAGTCTACACCAAGTAGTCTTCTGTTGCCTGAGAGCCAGGATAGCCCAGGCATAATAAAAAGGTTAAATTAACCTGCATATGCCTATATGGCACCACTCTGTGCCACTGATGTTGAAAACAGACCATTTAATACTAGTTGTGGCTTGTTTCTATTGCCCCACGGTTCACAGAATAGATGTCCTCCTACAATCAGATTGCAAACTCTTTTACCAGGGAGTAGCTTTGATGGCGAGTACGCCCGAGTCTGTTACAGTACAGCCACGGTCTAGATGGTTGCAGTGTAGCACTACAGAGGTGTAAATTGTAATAGCTGGTGATAAGCAGCTCTGGTGATCAGGGCCTTTTGTCTTCAGTATTTGGAAAGTCTTGATTTTTGTACCTTGTTTGAAGGTTTGGCTCAGTTTTATTTTGAGACATTTGAGAGTCTTCAAGGAAGATTGGTCAAATGCACCTCTCTTGGGGTCCCAGGGGTAAATCTATACACCACTGCAGACTTTAAATGGAATTGCATTGGATTGCTGCTGCTGTGATCTGGAGAAAGAATATGGGTCGCTTTGAAATGTATCACTATCGATAATAAACTCACTACAGCATATTTTGGTATTGTTCCTGCATGTGTCAGGAGCTATGGCTACTGTGTAAAAATGAACAATATCCTTTTCTGGAGAAAAATTCGTATGCGAGCTTCAAAGTCATACGGGTTACGGAAATTTGGGGCATGACTGTCTTGTGTGACAGCATGGGTTTTCATAGTTTTGCCAGTGCATTGGAACAGTCTATTCTGTCACTGTGTTCCCATTGTTTCAAATATGCATGGTACAGCTTGTCATAAAATTCTGATTGAATATAAACCGTGTGTGTGTGGTTAGGGAGACATCTGTTAATTGCTCATGAAATTAATTGAATGGTGATATCTAGTTGAGTTTTCATTGGATTTATTCCTAGGGGCTGTAATTGCTAGTTTTGTAAGAGGTATCCCACAAGCAGGCTATTTTTTAAAAACAAAAAATACCCCAAACCCTTACATGTATCTCCTGTCAGCCTATATTCTGGTGTTGAATATGCAATTTTAAGAATGGGATTGTAGCAACTCTTCATATCAAAGTAAAATGCTTGTTTTTCATACAGGAATTACAGAGTGTAACATAATTGGGCTCACTGAAATGAATTCAGCATCTCCCAGAGAACAAAATCATTGAGCCTACTGACTAAATTTAACAGCCTAATAGAAATATGCAGGTGAAGGTACAATTAATTTTAATTACTAGACTATACATTGTTAGTTGCACAGCCATGAGTAAAATTAAAATGGCAATCACAATTAGAAAATTGCAACCTCATTGTGCAACAAATTAGTCACAAATTAAAAGTCCAGGAACTATTATACATCCACTTTATTGCTTTATGACCATTATTGCCCTGATATGGATTTTATTTCTTTAATGTCTTGTCCACCTCTTTACACCTTATCTTTGTTTAGGATCTCTGGCTCCTTCCCAGATTGTGAATCTATTAAAAGAAATAATACAGGCTAGAGGGATATGACTTCCCTGTTCACTCTTGGCAGAAACTTGTAAGTGGCCCAATCCTGCTCGCGGGTGGCTTAGAAAACAAGGTTTGTCGCAGGATTATTTCAGTGAGGTTTCCAGAGCAAAGAAAACAGTGTTCAGGGGGTAATAGCTGAGGTCCGTGTGTGATGTAACCCTTTTAGAAAAGGTCAGGCCAGTTAAAGAGGGGAATCTAGAGGGAATCTACATTGGTGTAAGTTAGACTCTCTCCTACCCCTCCCCTCTGTCTGGGCGCACTGATTGCCTGTGCGGAGAATTTTAGCTACTGGAGCATCTATGTTATGAGCTCCAGTTTTAGCTGTTCTCCACATTGCTTTATGAAATGGGATCTACAAATTAGCCCATCCTTATGGGCTTGGCACCTACATAAGGCAGAAATGGAGTAAAACACCATTCCACCCACGGTGATGATTGAAGCTGCCTTTGCCCTTAAATGTATGAGGAGCTGTCATGAGGTGGCTGGGCTGAAGGGGTGGCTGCAAACACCTGAAATGCAGCACCTGAAAATGCTGCAGATGTTCTGCCAGACCACATCTGCCTGCTGTCCCACATCTGGAAAGCTGGGTCTGTACCTAGCTGGAACTAGCAGCTCATCTGATAGTATGTACCTGCAGGAGAAGATCCCATGAGATACACAGTAATCACTGTTGCCTTGATGCTATGTCGAGTACTTTGCAGGAAGAACCCTAATTTCAGGTGACTCTAGGCTGTACCAGATACCAAGATGGCTCTTGTACAAAACTGAGGAGCCATGGAGAGGGCTAAAGTAACTTCAGTCCCAAAATCTTCTGTTCTGTCCAAGATGCATCAGAGGAGCAAGAAAGAGAAATTCTCATACCAACACCTGATTTATGCCCTCTTAATTCAGCCCAGTCCCTCCAGTCCTCCTGAGGGAGGCCAAGGCAGAGGGCTGCATACACTGGGGCTGGGAAGACGGTGCATAGCAAGATAATTAATCAGAGTTTGTGGGGAAGGGAGCTGGGGAAGGGGTTTAAGACCAAACATTGAACTCCGGCATGATCTCTGTTCTCCACGTGGTCTCAGTTCTTGGGGGCCTTTTGTAAAAATGCCAGTACATAGACCAGCTTGTGAGAGCCCCAGCAGGGGCTTTTGCAGTGCTTGGAGAGCTGAAACTCCATTTCAAATACGCAATTGAACAGCTATCAGACGGTAATGATGTTTAGTCACTACCAATAGGGACTGGATTTTAATTGATGACCCAGAGGTGAAAGTCTTTATATTCCATTACCTGCTATTGCCTGTATTTTTCTTCTGTAATCCTCTTTGCTATAATGCGAATACTTTGTGAAGGGGGAATAAAAGTGGGACTGTTTTGAGGTGAGAAAAGATATGTTTGCTCCCTGGTTACATATTTATATTTAAGGCCCAACAGGGACTCCTTAGTACAATTCCCAAATTCTGCTATCTACTCTTAAAATGGAAGCAAAATACAGTTTATTGAAACAACTTAGTTATTGTTTTTTTTGATTGCGTATTTTTGATGCAAATTTCCATATAGCTTTACTTCCATATTTATGTTGTTCACCTGTTTCTAACAAGAGGGATTCCCTCTTATCCCAAAATCAAACACTGAAATCTGCCTCGTGCAGTTCTGGGAGAGGCCAGAACCTGTGATTTACTGTATATTTATGAAGCTCCTAACACCTGATTGCACAGAGCCTTGCAGGGCTCACCTCAGGATAGAAGCTGAGGAAAACATAATAATGTGATCAATGGATAATTCATAAGAATTTCTCTCAGACGTCCTAGAACTTTCTTATTATCAGTAGTTTTCATATCTCAGACCTCCCTGAGTTTTAGAGTTTCTTGATAGACTAATACAGATGATTTTTCTCTTGAAAATGCGGAGCCATAAAAATGAAATGCCAGCTTTAGAATCTATTTGGACATATTCTGTGTGGTCAGTGTTTTGAATGTTTTCTATAGCAGTGAGTATGTAAGATTAGAGAAACATCTACCAGTACCACTGATAGCCATTTAATATAGTGGGTCCTTTACTGGGAAACAATGCATTGTTCCTTCAGCATTGACATTAGTAATACTAATACAAATATCTCTTTTGTGACTGAATTTCAAAAGAAAGCTGTCACTTCAGTTTCTCTGTAAAATGGGATTCATGATAAGTCAAAATATGTGCTAATGGCCACGTGACAACCTTGCAAGAGAAACAGGAATATTCTCTGGTTTCTTGTTTATTGAGCCACAGGGTGCTGTTAAGGCTCTTCTCTGTCCAAATGTCATGTATCTCTTTGTGTAGTGCCAAAAGCACTTGGCATACAATGGCTTTCTCAGCTGTAGTCTTCCCATGCTGAGATTTTTAGAGGTAGTAGTGTGGGAAATGTGGTGAACTTGTCTAGAAGAAAATGTTGATGCAAAGCATTACTTGTTTTATTTTTCCTCCTGATCTTTCCTGGTAAGAAATTAGCCTTGCTCATGAATCAGAAGGTTTTTGGTGTTGAAATGCATGGAAGAGCTGCAATACAAATATCTTGTGATTTGGGTCAATAACTTTGCATTCATATTTGCCGTTAGTAATAAGTGGGTAGAGCCTCATGGGAAAGCTGCAAAAATGGAAATGTCTCCTTGTAGACATGTGTTCATGAAACCAGGGTCTGCAGCTGACAGAGCAATTGGAGAGGTGTCTTTAAGCTTTACTGTTGGAGTCCTGAAACTCTATGCGACTTTTGAAACCATTGGCGTGGAGGGAAGGAGGGGGAAATTGGGTCCCAAACTTGCTGTGAATCTCGGAAATATTGCAAATTTCTTATTCAGCCATTTTATTTATGCTGCAAGAGATGTAAGCACGATTTGTTAGCTATAGCTGAGAAGAATTCTCATGCAAGCTGGAAGGTAGCCCTTCGCTTAACCCCAGGTATTGTAAACTGCTTAATTTCCCCTACAAAGAACTAATTACAAATCTACATAATAAATTCTTTTCTTATAGTCTAACGGGACCTAACAGAAAACATGTGTTTAAGCATGTAGCTTTGAAATTAACTAAGCAGTGTAAAACAGCATTAAAAAAATATCCCTAGGAAACCATCATCTCTGATTTTATTTTATATTGTTACAGAGCTCACGCTTCAGTGATTTCCTTCCATCTAGTCATTGGGCTGAAGAAATAACACAGAAAAGGAAACCTCTTGAGTATTTGATGTGTATGGTAAATGGTCATTTCAGGGACCATACACTATGGGCCTCAGACTGAGAGTTTAATTTAATTGGTTGAAATTAAAAAAACATTCATGCCTCATGAAATTATAACCTTTACCCCTTGTGTGTCAGCTACATCTGACACTAGCCTTGTTGTTTAGAGATGAAATTCCTCCCCTATTTAAATGGAAGCTCCTATGGGACCCACATAAGCCTTGCAAACAGAAGAGGCAAGTAGCTCTAACCGCTAGATCACTACTCCAACCACAGTTAACGTCAGCAGGATTTCTTTAAAAAGTTTGTGTGTCTGTTTTTATCTTTCCCATTTGAAAAATCATGTTTGTTTGTTATCAGTATGCTCATATTTCTTTTAAAATTTGTGCTTAAAAAAATTGGCTTTGTGCTCTGACTGAGGGAAATGAAATACAAGGGACAGCGCTCCAGATTTTTGTGTTTCCTGTTGAGAAATTGGGAGCTGAGGTTCCATTTCTGGCTTGGGTGGCAACCTGTTTCATGTCAGTTGAACTCTCTACACGAGTACGTGTGTGTGGGTGTTTTCTGCTATATTTTTCCTTTCTTGTTGGTCTAGATTATAAAGTACAAGAACATTTTTTTTTATTTTTTTTTTTCTGGATGTCTGTACAGTGCAATTTTTAATACCATATGCCATGAGGTAGAGATGGGATGTCTTCAGTGTTTCAGGATGGAGTTTTCAAAGAGGACCTGCAGGGAGGCAAGTCCTCAGTTTCCACTGATTTTCAAATGAACTTGAGGACCACCAGCTTTAGATTCCTTTGGGGAATCTCCCTATCATAAATGGGCCTATCACGTTTTTGTATGACATACTAGATAGTATGCAAGCTTGTAGAGCTGACCTAGCCCTTTAATAGGAGATCTGCTTACAGGGATGCCCCAGCTCTGACCAATGTTTACATCATCTTCATGCTGAATTTCTGAAGCTCTGCTCAAATGTCTTTATTCTGTGAGATACTGGGTCCTCAGCTACTCCAGAAGCTGGGTTACCACAGCAGTTTCAGTGATGGCTTCTCATTATACCAGAACTCTTCACTGGAGGGGTATCAAGTGATGTGGAAATCTAATTAACCAAGGTGGCCCATTCCTTCTTAGTCTTTTTCTGTCAACAAATGCATGTTGGTTTCAGTTTTGTGTGTAATATGGCATATATGTGATAGATGTATATACTGTTGAGTTCTGGTTGTCCTTAACAAAGTTTGTAAGTGCAATAAGAAGTTCAAAAATGTCCATGGAAATTATTTGGGATCTGGTACACCTTTTACAGATGAAAATTCAGGTCATTTATACCAGAAAAGAAATTAAGAAGAGACCAGGTAAAAGGATATAACATGGAGGGGAACTATGGTGGGAAATTCCTATTCTGAATGAAAGAGGTGAGAATGAGGTGATGATGAGAGATGAGAATGAGAATAAGGTGATGTTCAATGAAAAGACAATTATTTATCACATAACCAGTAGAGATAAGTCCCACAAGGGACAGTGTTTTTTTGGTGTTCATTGCTATGTAATGTCATTGACTGCAATTAGGAAGGTTCCAAAAATACTGGCCACTTATAAAGATGACAATAATGCTCAGAAGGTTAGTACTAGATTGTCTTAAAAGAGAAGTTTGCAAAGTGAGGTAACTGATGCTGTGGCAAATTAGACTCCCCTGCCTGGCTGTGCCATTTTGTGAATAAGTAGGACTCAAAATAGAGGCCTCAGAATGCTGAAGCATGAGTCGTACCCTTGGTTTTGTCTAGCAAGGCAAAAGGCACTCAGATCTCGGTTATTTCAGCTTTCTGTCAGCATAGCACCAAATTCATAAAACCCTGATTAGGTGCCAAGCAGTCTCAGAAACATACATATCACCATGAATGTGTGGGTTGACTTGTAGAGGTACTCGGCATCCACCGGCTTATCAACAAGAACAGTTTGTTTTTGTGCCCTGTGATGCTACTTATCCTTCAGGTCTTTCATGAATAAGCAGCACAAAATTGGCAAAACTTGCAAAATAGCTGATGCAAAAGGACTCTTTCGAATGCTGAATTCAGGTTAGAAATAATCCTCCATTTCAGCCTGACATTACATGTACTCCCAATATCTCGTGCATTTATTATTCAAACTGTGCTTGTGTGCTTGCCCCTGAAAAATTCAAAAGATGCAGCAAATCCGTCTCAAAGGTCTTTCCAGCTCAGGGCTGGGCTCTGATACCTCAGGAGAGCAGCAGTGTGACTCTAAGGAACTCATACTTTTCAATGCAACTGCTGCTTTGCAGCTGAGAGGGATAAAAATACTATTTTAGCTGGAAGCTAAGGCATTGCTGGTCAATGCTTAGTGCTGCTGTGTGTTCAAGATCCGAAATATTGACTTGCTAGTCATGGGAACGTGGGGACAGATAGTTATCAGTGCCAGAGATATGTAGTGGTTATGGAAAGGGAAGGAAAAATCCAAGGGGCAAACATGCTTGCTTTCACCTCCTTGCTGTAGCTCCTTAGTGCACCCTGCAGAGCTGGTCTGAAAACTTTGGATTAAGCCCAGCTCTTCTACACAAACAAACTCAACAGAAGGGGAGAGTGTGTCTCTCTTGCTGGAGGGTGATGTGGATATAGGTGCAAGTCTTGTTAATGACAAGCAACAAGGATCATAGAATAGTTAGAGTTGGAAGGGACCTTGAAGATCATCTAGTCCCAACCCCTCTGCCTGGGGCAGGGACACCTCCCACTAGACCGGGTTGCTCAAAGCCCCATCCAACCTGGCCTTGAACACTTCTCGGGATGGGGCCTCCACAACTTCTCTGAGCAACCTGTTCCAGTGTCTCATCACCCTCATAGTGAAAAGTTTCTTCTGAATATCTAATCTAAATCTACCCTCTTTCAGTTTAAAACCATTACCCCCATCTTATCGCTGCACTCCCTGATAAAGAGTCTCTCCCCATCTTTCTTGTAGGCCCGCTATAGGTACTGGAAGGCTGCTATAAGGTCTCCCCGGAGCCTTCTCTCTCCAGGCTGAACAACCCCAACTCTCTCAGCCTGTCTTCATGTGAGAGGTGTTCCAGCCCTCTGATTGTCTTCATGGCCCTCCTGTGGACTCACTCTAACAGGTTGATGTCCTTCTTTTATTGGGGGCCCCAGAGCTGGACACAGTACTCCAGGTGTAGTCTCACAAGGGTGGAGTAGAGGGGCAGAATCATCTCCCTTGATCTGCTTGCCATACTTCTTTTGATGTAGCCCAGGATGTGGTTGGCTGCGAGCACACATTGCTGACGTTGAGCTTCTCATCAACCAACACCCCCAAGTCCTTATCCTCATGGCTGCTCTCAATCTGCTCTCTGCCCAGGCTGTATTTGTGTTTGGGATTGCCCTGACCCATGTGCAGGACCTTGCACCTGGCCTTGTTGAACTTCATGAGGTTTGCAGGAGTCCACCTCTCAAGCCTGTCCAGGTCCCTCTGGATGGCATCCCTCCCCTCCAGTGTGTTGACTGCACCACACAGCTTGGTGTCATCAGCAAGCTTGCTGAGGGTGCACTCAATCCAACTGTCCGTGTCACTGACAAAATGTTAAACAGCACCGGTTCCAATACTGACCCCTGAGAAACGCCACTCATCACTGTTGGCCACTTGGACATTGAGCTGCTGACCACAACTTTTTTGAGTGCAGCCATCCATCCAATTCCTTATCCACCAAGTGGTCTGTGTCTCTCCAATTTAGAGACAATGATGTCGTGTGGGACAGTGTCAAATGCTTTGAATAAGTCCAGATAGACGACACAGATTGGCACAAGTCCAGGTAGATGACATAAACGAGAAGGTTTTGATTCTCTGAAGCGGAGTGTGCTTCACAGCAAGGAAACAAATGGGACTTGTTGACCAACAGTCAGTCAACAGACTTTCCCTGAAAATCAAGGAAATATAAGCCCCTCCTCAACTTTGTTTCCAAAAGAAAACCACTAAACAACTTCCTCCCCTATGTGATTATGATAAAAGAATAAACCACTCTGCTGGCACATTTGGAGTTGTGGGGCTTTTTGCTCCTCTAGGGAGTGGGGCATTGCTATCTACAGATTGAATCAATCTGCCTCAGAAGCGTGATGGCGAAAGAGCCTGTGCACGATAACAAAGCGACACATCAAGGGAAGAGCCTTTACTTCTTTGAGCATAGATAAGATGGCTTTTTAAAAAGTGAGCTGGCACAGAGCAACCGCAGCCTCACCCAGTAGCAGTTTTAATCCTCTTGCTTGAGATTGGTAGAAGATTTGGCAGGTAGGAGGATGGTAGGAGTCTCTTCTTGTTATCTGAGAAGAGGACAATGCTATTACAAGCAAGGCAGCAAGAGAATTCTTGCTTGATAATAGAGTTAAGGGGAGCTAAAGGATAAACTCTTTTTTTTTTTTTTTTTATTGGGGGGATAATAAGATTGTCTGGGGCTAACTTTAGTGATACTTGTTATTCTGTCTCTGATTTACTTGTCATCTGGTCTCTTGTGCACAGCCCTGCAAAAGGGCATTGCTGCGTTAACCCATGGATGCTGTGCAGGGTAGTAGAGGCCTGGACAGTTTTGTTTGCTTCAAGGCACCCCTCTCACTTGGTCCTTTCCTGGGAAATGGCTTGTGAGCAGGAATTTATTCTAAAAAAGCTGATTTTCATGTGACTTTTGTTTAGAGGTCCATGCTTTAGCACCTTTGAGTCTGCGGTGCCGTGTCTTGGAAATATGCCGTTTAATGAAAACCACTTCATGTGTACAGATACCATGTTTGTGACATGGATCTCTACCACGCAAGCTAAAGGAGATCTTGGAGGGAGCTCTGCAAAGAGATTTCCGTAGCCACTGATCCCAGCCACCAGAGGGAAACACAACCATGTGCATTAATCCAGCCTGTCACAAGCACCTTCTGCAGGTGTGTAAAGTCTTCTTGGACAGCTGAGGTACCTCAGGGCATCCCAGCGCTACCTCAAATGCAGCCCAGGGCTTGCATTTTCCCAAAGTCCCAACCAGCTAGCGTGGTGGAGGCTGCTGGAGCCCCGGTGGGCTCCCTCGTCTTTCCTTTTGTAGTTGGTTGATTGGAAACACTGTGGGAAGGATGCAATCATGTCTCTGCTAAGTGTGTATAAAGAGTATGTTTTGTGTGTAGTGGAACAAAACAGGAATGGTGTAAAAAGTAGTGTTGCCACAAACACTCTGAAAAGGCTGTTATGGACACTGTCATGGAAGGCTTTGCCTTCTGCGCTCCATTGTCTAATAATTTTAGTTGTCAAGAAGGCAGTAGGTTTAATAACCAAACAAACACTTTCCTCCTCAGAAGAAACAGCCCTTCTTCTTTATAACCACCTCTGCTTGAGCTGGTCAGCCAGGCAAATCCCATGTGAGAGGTCAGTGACCTTGAGAGCTCCTGGAACCTCCTGCCTTTGCGCCTTGTGCTGGTAGGAAGCCAGGGTGCACCTCTGCTGCAACTCTTACCTCTGCCTGGGGGCTGCTTTACAGGCTGGGCTTGTACCCAAACCAAATACAAATTCATGGCCAGAGGAGGTAGTGTTGCCCTTGATTTGTACATATGCCACGTCTGTTGGTGCATTTGACCATAAAAATCACAAGTAACAAACCCTCCAAGGACAAAATACGATTTTTTCACAATAATCGTACTTTTTTTTCCTAGAAGTCTGGGGTTTCCCATTTTCAAAAGTAGCAGCAAAATATTTTTTTCTGATGAGCATCGTCTCGGGACATTGGGTGCTATCACAGTCAGTTGTGCCCTCCTGGGCTGGGGGGGATGGCAGGCTGTTGGACAAGCAATTAGTGAGGGAGCTAACAATGGAGATGTAGGGTTGCCTGCTGGCCCTTGGCAGTCTGGCTGGAGGGTGAGGATCAGGGGATGGTGGTGGTTGCCTGAGCCAGTGGTGGCATGTAAGGAAGGGACGGAGACCCTTCTGCAGCCCAGATTCTGGGGCCACTGCTCTGTGGCCACCAGCTTCAGGTGCAAGTGCCTTCCACATCCCTTTCCCCACATGGGATGTCTGCATGAAAGCTGGTAACACAGGTGATGCCCACACACCAGCTACCAAGGGCACAAACCCAATACCCTCCAGGGAGGGAGGAACAAGGGCACAAGTGCAAATTTTTGGCCTGCATCAAGGCCGGGCACGAGAGGGTTGTCGTTATCCTGCAATTCTGCAAAATACCACCCTGGAGGAGGAAGGGACATTGCATGAGCTGAGCACAGGGGCACTGCCTGTTAAGACGGGCATCTTCAAAAACAAAACAAAAACGTGTCTGCGAGATGAGCGTGAGTCCCGCAGCCACTGCTGCTTTTAACACATTTTCAGCAAAATGCCCTGTGCCATCCCCAGAGCCCCTCCGCTCCCCTCCCAGCCCTCCTTCCTCCCCCTACACACAACTATTTAATTTTGCTCTGGCATGAAATAATAGAGTGCTGTGTATCTATTACAGATGTAAAGAGATTTAGACTGCCACAGGTTTCAGTAGCACATTCAGAGCCCTAACAAAGCTGGGTATAATAGACTCTCCCTGCCATTATCCATTCAGCAAGTGTAATAAATGACTCGGCCGCAGCCTGCCATATACCACCCGGCCCAGATAACAGCTGAAAGGAGAAAATTAAATTTTGCTTTTGTTGAAACATTATGATTTATGTATTTGTAATATAGGCTGCGGTGGGCAATTGAAAAAAAAAAAGAAAAAAAGATTGCTGAATATACTTCAGGGTTACTGATTGTACCACAGGCCACTTAGAGTGCTAGAAACGCTGTTCTTCTCCCTGTGCTCCTTAATAACAATAAAATCATACAAATTCCCATTAACCTTTTCGCTCATGTTGATTTTATTTATATATTTAATGTTTTAATTTTTTACTTCCAAGTCTTAAGCTTTGGCCATTTACTCTCAGCCTCATGAAAAATAACAGAGTGATGGTTTATGAAGACAAGGCGTGAAGTACCTAGGTATGTAAAAATGATGGATGTAGGTCAAAAAATCTATATATCACTTTTAGTATTTTTATAATAATTTTCTTTAAACGGGGTGGTTTCCCCCCCTTCCCCTCCGCCTGTTCTCCACTGCTGTCTTTAGACTTGATGACAAGATATTCTGATATCCTCATCCTTGCAATATCTAGACCTATAAAAATAATTAACTTCTCCCACCTTAGAAATATAGAGACAGAAACAGGAGTGCTTCACCCTGTAATTTATAATATTGCAGCACTGTCCCTTAATGTTGTAATCAGGCCTGCAAAGTCTTATCATGTTGTAGAATATAATGAACTTACTTATTCATTTCAACATCACATTTCATCTTAGTTGTTCTCCACATTACTTGCTCGTGCCTCCCTTTTTCTGGAACACTGGTAAGAACATAGAAGTTTTCTCCCTGCCTTTTTCCTTTTCTTCACCATTTTTAGCTCTGGGGCTGAGCTGAATCAACAGACCCATCAAAGAGGCTGGAGGCTTGTTTTCCTGGGCTCCCGAGGAATTTAAGCATGAGTAGCTTTTAATATTTGTGTGGGGTTTAAAATTTATTAAACCTATTTATGTGGCTTATACAAACCTGCTTGATCCCAGCAAAACCAATTTCTTGAAAAAGGAGTTGGCTGGAGCCAGAGGATGCTCGGTGCTTCCCACACAGAGCCCTGCGGTGTGCGTCCTTGTTGCTCTGAGCATTTGTGTCTCAAATTTTGCCATTTAAAGCAGGGTCTGTCAGATTTAGAGGGATAAATGAGATTGTTCCTGCCTTCCTTTTGGCTGGCTGGTGGTGAGTGGAATCCTGAATCTCTTTTTTCTGACCCTCAAGTCAGCCCTTATTTAACGTGGGATTCACCTGCTAATGGCTCATCCAATAGTGATGAACTCGGCCTTTCCTGAGGAAAATACGCTCTTCTGCCTCTTGCTAGATTTTTTTAACAGTATTTCTCTTTGCCCGCCAATTCCCTATTCACAGCCACAGAAAGACAATTAGTCCAATGTTCCTACCCTTGCCCAAAATCTGCTTGCTGTAGTGACTGACAGGACTCTTCTACTGGGTGCTCCTGCTGGAGCACTCCAGGAGAAATACTCTGTAACACCATATACTCCATAATACCCTAGAAGTTTTAGGCAGCCAGAAAAGGCGGCTTTACCTGCTTGCCAGCATTACCTTACCATTCTGGCTATGGCCTGAGCAGGTCAGCATCATCATTAAGAAGCAGCTCTGGTTGCCCTGCGAGGTGGGGCAGGGGCCTGATCCTGACTCCTCTTGTCCCCTTAGCTGTGTAGGAGCAATGCGAGGACGCACTGTGAGTCACAGCCATAGGGACAGCCCATAGCTCTTCTGTAGCCTTAACTATCCGCATCTCTTGCATTTTGATGTTTCAGAGCCTGGCACAGGTCTCTGGCATGAGGTCTGGCGATTTTTTTGGGTAGCAAGTATGTAGAAAAGTTAAAACCCACCAGCAGAAATGTATCACGGTCTCACTGTATTTATTTTTTTTTTTTTAAATCCTGGGTGCATGGGGTTAAGCATTTAAATAACTCACGTGATTTTTAGACCCGCTGAACCCCTGGCTGCTGTTGGCGTATATGGTCTGGAAGTTCGGGTGTGCAGGGGATGTTTTACAGCCAGCTCATCTCTTGATCGGGTATTCTGCTAATGCACACTGACAGATATTTTGTGAAGCAACATTCAGTCTATTTATTGACCCCCTGCCCTCAAATGCATACATACAGCAGAGCACTCCAGCTTATATTTAATGCTGAAACATTTGTAAGTACTGTATATCCTATGATCTATTGGACTAATGAAAAAGAAGGTTTATCACTGCAGTCCAGTGTAAATCTGCGGATAACCTTACTGTACAGTCAATTTATTCCTTTAACAGGTTTATTCCTTTATCAGGTGTTTGTAGAAGGTTTCACCATAAGTACAGCAGAGACATAATTTGCTGTGGGGCAGATTTATTTGTTTCACAGGGTTATTATTTTAACAGTCTGATAATCACTATGAGTATGTTTCACCATTTGGTATTTCTGTGTGTATATGCAAAAGTGTGTTTATTCATTCCCTGAACAGGTTCATTTCCTTATCAGCTATTCATTTTGAAGAGTTTTATTACATATGCAGAGTGTGTAGGGTACTAGAGTGCAGTAATTTTATTAAGAGATTTATTTAGTGTCAGATATTCATTTAGCTGGGGTTCACTGTAATGCAATCATACTCTTTCACCTGGCCAATTTTCTTTGTATCTCGCTGTTTGCTATAAACAATAATTTCGCTGCACTGCAGCCTTCAATTCTTTTTTTTTTTTTTATTTTTTAAAACTTTTTACAGGGAACTCCCCCACTCTCTGATTCCTTTCATTTATTTTATTCATCAACTTTTTTTTTTTTCCTGCCTCATTGTCAGGGGTTGGGAATGCTGTTTGCAGGCCCACATGAAGTTTTTTTTTAAAATGAATAGGCTTAAAGTTTCTGCTAAGAGGAGGTTTCAGAAATGTCTCTCGAATGACACTTGGGAATTGCTCGAGTCCCAGCATACAGTGAGTGACTGGTTTGAGAAAAACAGGAGGAGGAAAACAATCCCGAAACAAGACTCTGGTTTACTGAGAAACTGTTTGGCTTCGATGTTTTGCTATGATTTAATCATTTTTATGTTGTGCGAATTAATTCCAGAAAAAAAGGAGGAAAGAAGTTTGTAATAAACTGTAGGTGAGGTTTGTCTTTAACTTGGCATAAAATGAAACTCTAAAATAGGGAAAGAAATCCAGCCACATCACTGAGTCTCATGCTGGGGCAAAATATAGTCTTATTCTATTCTTCGTGATGTCCAGGGTGTTTCAGACTGATTTCATAAGAGATAGGCTTGGTGTCCAGTTAGTGGTTTACCTTTCTCTCCCCACAGCTGTCTGTAGGAAAAAGCTGCATAAAAAGAGTGATGAGCCCTCTCTGCTCAGTGCTCTGAAATGGCTGGAGGTCACGGAGGTGGAAGAGGGCAACACTGCACCTCCCAGGGGCCCAGATGCAGATTTTCAGGCATGTAGAATTTTTACTTTGAATTACTTATGTGTGAGAGAGGTGCTCTGTAGCAATGTGTTTTTCTGGTCCAAAGCATATAGGAATCAGTGAAAATGTCTGAGCTTGGTTAGTGCTGGGTCAGGTTCTTAACTGCAGTGGGTACTTCTAGTAATTGGCTGCTGTTATAAACTAAACTGGAGTCTTCTGCGTAACAGCGTAGCTGCCTTCTCAATGCTTATTTGTCTGACTTCTAGAAGAACGGATCATGATGCACAACTGGACTAAAAAATGCAAAAGCTTTTTTGCCAGCAGCAGAGTCAGTCAGATAATGTTTAATGTTGAGTTTTCTCAGGTCAGCGTAAGATTCTGCGTAATTAAAGAAATCATACGGTTGCCCGTGTCTATATTTAATGTCTATTGGAGATAGGAACTTCTGAGAACTTCTTAGCATCTACACAGCCGTACTGAGGTAAACAGTGATACTTGAGCCTTTTATTTATGTATTTTCTTAATAGAACCCAGGAATTTTACTTAGAACTTAGCAGCTGACACCTTCCCAATCTTGGATGAAAGTTACATCCATTTTTAAAAGTTTAGCTGTAATTGTCTTGTAAAGATTTATGTTGATCACGATGTGCACAGTGATTTTTAATTCCCCAGTACTTTTTAGGGTTTGTGTTGCCTCCTAACTTCTTTGCTGCTATTATTTTCCCATCTTACTAGCCATTTAGTCTGAGAGTTGTCTAAGCCAACTTTTCCTTGAATTGCCTGCAACTTTTTCAAGTACAGAGCAAACTATTAAACATAGCAGTATTTCATTCTAATAGAGGAGCAATATAACTTCAACTGTGTTATCAATACAAGATCAAAACTATTGATGAAGACACAAAACTAAATCAACATTTGTCTATAAACAACATAGTCCATTTACCAGGTGCAATTAATACAATTTAAACATTCAGCCAGATCACCACTTAGCATTTGCTGCTCTTTTCTTTACAACCAGACGTCTAGAAGTTCAGTGGGAATGGCAAAATAACCTGCTAAAATCCATTGGCAATGACAGTATTTTTTTCCCCGATAGTTACAGTAGGGAGTCAGTGTTAGAGCTGATTAGAATAAAGAACTCAATTTCCACAGAAGTTTTGGGAAGTCTTTTCTATTTTGTGCTGGAAGAAATCACAGTTCTTTGAACATTGTTGTAAAACCGAGCTATGTTAAAATACCAAATCTGCACTGAAAAGAAGAAAGTTTTGTTTTGCTTCATCTCTGAGGTGTTTGGAGAATCTATCCTGATCCATGAAACCTTTTTCTTGATAATATCCTTGAAATCAATATTTAACTGCAAAGCATTTTCCCTCTGACAAAAATGCATTTTCAGAAGAAAGAACGTTTAATTGAAAATGTTCTTTACAGCTCTAGTCTGAATGAAACTACCCCTCAGTTTATTCTTCACTGACTCATTAGTATGGTATTAAATTTATTACTACAGTGAAAAAAAAAAATCAGCTATGGGTAATTGCACCCCTATTGTAAAGACCATGTTAAAATGTACTTAGTTATGCTCAAAGCTAATGTTATTTGTTAAAGCTCCTAAGAGGGAATTAGCAGTTGAAGTTTTGTTTTCATAGTGTTAATTATTACTCTTGATGCTGCCAAGCAACCTCCTTGGCTCAGTGTGACTTTTCAGTGAGAGTCTGTGTGTCAAGTTTTCTCCTTATTGGGTAAACAGCATCATTAAGGAGGAGCAGGGAAAGTAAAAAAAGGGACGAGGGGGCAGGTGTAACATCAGGTGATGGACCCAGAGTCAAGATTTTCCCAGGAGATGTTGGCTGCAAAGTGATTGTGATTTCCTTGAGAGTGTGAAAGACAAAGACAGTGTGGATCCAGCCGCTGAGTTTAGTCTGGAATTCAAACTGTAGAAATTTGTGATTTTTATTCTAGGTTGTGTCAGCCCAGACAGAAGCCTTCATAAACTTTCAAGTGTTTTCAGTGTACGGAGTCAAAGGCAAAGCCCTGCATTATTGGGCATAATGTACCTCATCATACTGGATTCCAGGAATTAAATAGCCATGAGTTTATCCAAAGTTTGAAGGAAAGTTGCCTAGGGCATCCCTGGTCCTGTGGGAACAAGGCGAGGCTCCATGGCCAAACCCTTGTATTTCTGCTTCTGCTCGTCACACAAGAACTGAAGCAAAACCCACTAGTGTTGACTGTGAGGAAGTATTCCTTTTACCTCAGCAAAAACATCCCCATTTACAGCTAGCTGCTACAGCTGTCCATTCTCCAGGTTTAATGACACCAGAACTGCCTGCTGTGCGTTGGCTCTGTTTCAGGCAGAGACCAGAAAACGTTGAGGTTAAGAGAGAAGAGGTCCAAACATCAGCAAACTTCAAAACTCAGTGCAAAAATCCTGTTGTATAAAGCGTGAGGTTTTCACTCGGGTTGCATGTTTTACACTGCAAATATACGACATTGCAGTATTCTATCCGATCCTTTATCCTTATTCAGAATACAAATATGTATGTGTGTGTGAATGCATATGTGTTTGAGGGAAATGACTGCTGGGAATTTTTTTTCTTCAGGTCCAAGTGCTATTACAGTGCAGATAAGAAAGACCATTTTGGTAGCCTCAGCTGTTTTATTCACAGTGAAAAATTGCTCCAAACTGCACCTACTTCAAAATTGTTTTCGCAATACCAAGCAATGGTCTTTGCACAACTTCCCTTGACAGATTATTCAGGTGTATCTTCCCTGAGAATTTTGGAAGGAGATAAGCAATGAGATTAAGACCATGTTTGTTTTCAGACTGTGATATTTAGTTTTTATATTCACGTGAGCACGAGTAGTAAATGGTTTTTTTCAAGAGATGGCCTCTGCAATGGGGGGTTCTGGGTGCCTTCCACTTTCTCAATACTCAGAACTTTTCACAAGTTTTGTAAAACTTTGGGAAAACTGTACGGAAGTTTTCTTTGAATATCTACAGTGAAAACAGATCTGTAGATTTTTAAAAGGAAATGACAGCATTTTGACTTCTGAAGTTATCAAAATGTTTGATGAAATCAAAGAAGCTGAAAATAGCCTTATGAAGCAACTAATTTATTATTATTTTTTTTACGTATAATATATATGCATTTAATATAATATTAGTATATACAATTGCAATTATTTTATGCATATAGTCAGAGATCAGTCCCACTCAGGGAAATAGTCCGTCTGGCTGTATGAGTCTGCTAGAATGATAATTTGTGCTCACTATAAGCCTGAGAATGGCTCAGAGCAGAATCTTGTGTTGAATGAAAGGCTGCTCTGATATTAAGTCTGTTTCAACAGCTGAATCAAGCTAGAGCTTTGTAATTCCTTGTGATTTACAGTATCAGTTTAAAACTGAAATGTTATTTGATCAGATTTGAGGATGTTAACTTCCACCTTCTATAGCACTTTATCTGCATCTGACCATGTCCTGCTGAATAACAATTCACTAAAGAACCTGTATCACCCTGAAGTCATTTAAAAAGAAGAATTATGCAAATGATCTCTCTTTATTTGGCTGTGCGGTGAGAGATCTTTCAAAGAAAAGAATAAGATGTAATTTCAACACACTTAGAAGTGGTGCTTCCAGGGGAAAAGGAAATCTTTGAAGAAGCAATTTATAGGCAGAGGTATTGTGCTAGAATGTGTAAATTGATGATTATTTACTAGGGAGCCTGTGAAGGAGAGAGACACATGCCACCTTTTATCAACGGGTGGCTGCTGCACGAGAAGCAGAAATCATGATGTTTTTTACAGTGTCTACTTTTACTTTCTTTACTTGCCAAGGCTGTAATGCTGATCTCTCCATTTAAATTGCAAAACGAAAAGAAATCATTTAACATGGCAGCTTCCTACTCTGCAGAAGCTTGCATGTGTGGAATGGCGTTGCTCTGTAATACAGATTATATTTTTGAATATCTCCCCAGATTGTGAGTTATTGTCAACAAAACTTGCTATTTGCACCCAATTAAAGGCTGGAAGGAGCTTTTAAGGTCTAAAAGGAAAATTAGTGCTTTGCACGTCTTCATGGGAAGGAGATCAGCTAAGCTCCTTATCTTTGAGGATAGGTTCCAGTACTGAACCGCAGACATGTTCCCCCTTGCTCATCTTCCCCTGCCCCCTTGAGTCTCGTATCTGCCTTTGCCTGTCTCCTGGGAAAGAACAAAGGCAGTGCTGGGAGCTTGAATCCCCACAAGTGAAACCAGGCTTTCAACCCATCTCTTCCCTTGTTGATGTGTTTCCCATAGCTCTGGATGAGGTTGGAGGTTAGACATCCGTGCTCTCCTGCTTGGAAAAGAGCAGTTGTAAACCTACTTATATATAATACGCGATAAGCTTATTTTAAAGCAGAACAAGAAACAGCTAAATGAAAACAGCCTTTTGAAAACATAGGGGTGAAATCACCTGTTCACAGGTCTTGCAAGGGCTCTCTTTCTGGATGCTGGGTCTCAGGAGAGGACCAGTGGTGGCTCAGACAGTGCGCTTAAGAATGAAATGGCCACGTGGACACAATGGCTGTAGAAAGAAAACTTGTAAACAACAGCAAGTTTCCAGTGGCCAAGGACATGCCCTGCATCTGGTTTATGGCAGCAAAATAAGGTGCTCTTGCATTCACAGCTATGGCACCCCAGGGATGGGCAAGCCTAAAGGGCAATTAAGTGGTGCAGGAGAGCTCCCCATGGAGACAAAAACTTTGCTCTGAAAATAAGTTAAGATTTTTAGGGCAGGGAATGAAATTTGTCCCTTATTCCTTGTGCCACTTGCCAGCTCGACATGTAATTGCATGCTGAGAGCTTGAGCATTTGTGTGCGTCAGCTGGGATATAGAAGCAATCCTCATTTTGGACCTGTAACACCAAAACATCTGTCCAGGCAATGTTAATGCACAAAAGCCCCGATGTCCCTCACAACACACAATACAAGTATGATGAGAAGTCTTTGAAACCTTTCCTATTCCTATCCTGGGAGGAGAAGAACATGTTGCAAGAAACAATGAACCAACATACTTCAATACTTCTTGATAGATTTTTTTTTTTTTTCTTTAAGGGCTTACTGGACTTTTTCTGGATTTGCCCATAAAATCTAAGTAAAAGAGAAGATCCAAATTATCACCAGTGCAAGAGAGCCTTTCTGCTGTTTTATCTATGAGAAAAAATGCTTTCTTCATGCCAGTTCTCTGAGGTACGCATTGGTGTAGATACGCCACCGTTTAAAGAATGGTCTGTTTACTGTTTGGATAGCTTCAGAGAGAGAGTTTTTTTTTCCCTCTGGAACAAAGCTCTTCCTTAGCAAGATAAGTACAAAGTGTTTAATAGTGCCTCTCTCTTTCACTCTCAAGATTTCTTTCTCTTTTTTCCTTTATCTCTGTCTACTCATATGTATTTTAAAGGGGATCTGTTATGCTGGTGTCATACGTTCACACCAACTTAACAAATGATGCTGTTTCCATTTAATTAACGCAAAGACACTGATACCATTAGGTCAGATGGACTGAGTGCTATCTGAGTTACTGCAAATGTCCCCAGCACAAACTCTCTCTTCCTAAAGGCAGAGAAGGGATATGAACCACCTCTGTGCTTTTGTCCCACTGGGACCTGACTTCATGGGCTGTGCAAGATGAAGAAGCCAAAGGAGGGTAAGCAATTTTAAGGGGTTTCTGCTGGGCTGTGTGCCAGACTGGAAGGAGCATGTATACACTAGCCCTAAAGTACCTGTCTCTGGCTTGAACATGAGCACAGAGAAAGCTCCACAGGATACGGATGTAATGTTGTTGAGCTGCTACTTCAAGGTATGTTACTGATACAACGTACCTGAAATAGTACATGCTGCAAATTGCCACCCCCCTCTCTACAATGCTGCCTTGTAAAAGCAAAGGATGTGTTTCATGGTACAGCCTGGAAAAAGACGGGAGCACGCGATAGCTTCTCACTTTGGGACATTGTGAGTCTTGTCCTGGCATGTGTGGCCTCAGCTCTGCACCAGTGGTGCTTGCGCAGGTACCTTGCTTGGTTTTCCTTTCCCCGTTCTTCACACGTCACTTTCCCACTCCGTACCTACCTGCACTAGGCTCTGCGCTTTACAGGGAAGGGACTTGGTCTTAGGTCTCACATCTTCAAACTTGCATCATCATAAAAGCAGATTTTTTTGCTTTTCTTCATTTTGGTTTCAGCTGAGTCAGTCACCCTTATTTCCGGTGCAGGACTGAGTCTTACTGGCTTTCTGGACCAACTCTGGAGCCCTTCTTGTGAACTAATGCTGCATTTGCCATCTTCCCTTCTGCTGGCACCAATTTTGATTTAAATGATAGAGTTAGGCCAACCTGAGGTCACCCTGCAATTTCATATTTGAATTCCCTCTTGGGTAAATTCAATGTAGTCCTAGAATCATGTAACTTTTCATTTTATTTATTTACCAAAACCTATAGTCCCTCATGTTGTGGACATCAGTGCACAGAATTAATTTAATTTCACTCCTCTGGACTTCTCTTCTGTGAATGCTTCTTTTCCATCTCTCTCCTGTACTGGCCCCACCATCTCCCTGGCACGTTTCCTCCCTTCGACATGAAACAAAAGCTTTTGCTACTAATGTTAGTGTCTTTTGAAAGGTGCTTTTCAAAACCATTTTTCACTTGTCTAAATATGGTTTTACTTTACCTTGCCAACTTTGACTATTTCCCTTATTTGAAGATTATTTTCACTTTTAAAGAACATCTTGTTATTTTTAATGATTTCTCTTCCTCTGCTCTTTTAACATCCTACCTTATTTTTGGTACCTTTAAAGTCTTCCTGGTTGGCTTGCACATTTACATGAGTCTTCAGAGCTGTCTTTAAATATTCAGTATGCTGTCAGGATTTTGCCTTCAGGTATTACAGTAAAAAGTTCACTGTACATTGATCAGATCATATATTCTATGGCAGACTTTTTGCTTTTGCTTTTTGGCTGACATAGGCTAAACAAATCAATCCTAACATGACCAGGTCCTTCCAGGAAAACTATGTCAACAGAGGAAATGCAGTAAAGTTGAGGTTTTCTTGCAGTGAGCTAATCTTTAGTAATACTTGTATACATCTGGAGCCATATTTGCCCATCCGGAGGGGACCAACCCTCTATATGGCTTTACTAGACTTGGACAAGTGACTATATAAACACGTGTCGATGTGACCCTTTCTTCAGCTAGTTGTGACCTAAGATTGAGGCTCTTGTTCACAAAGTGTGCTAAAATCCAGCAATAATTTAATACCGACCTTTCTGAGCTCTGCAATGAGCAAAGAGAATCGATTGTGTGCAGTGATTTCCACTTTTCCAAGCTCATTGGCATTGAGAGATAGCTTTGAATTGGATCATGTCTGTGAACACCTGGAAGAACTTAGGCAAATTCTTGTGAACATGTGTGTTCCCTAAGGTGGACAATACAATATGGCAACAGCTGATCTGGGTCTGTATTTTGCATTTTATTCACTATCAGTTTTAGATACCTGAAAAATCACTAACCTGAAAAACCCACCTCATTATTTTGCTGTTATTATTTCAATAAAGATAGGAAAATAAATGGAAAAATTCTACTTAATGAATTAATATAAAAATGTCACCAGCCTGAGATGATTTCATGTGTGCATAATGTCAAGGTATTTAAATGTAAATGTATGTTATATTTTCAGATATTTCTAAATTGAGGCATTTTAATAAAATTGTGGAATACAGATTTTGTAGAATTTCAGAAGTTAAAATATTTAGTATTTTCCCCAAAAGTTTTGTTAATGATTGAAAGGGATGTTGTATACTTTTCTTTTAATGTAACTTTCATTTCTGTTAAGTCCTGTATCTGCAGTGACTGTTTCATTTAAAGTCTTAACCTTCATATGACACCTGGTCTCTTTCGGTTAGTCTTCAATGCTTTGCATTTTCTTCGATGGGCTGCAATTTTGTTTTTATGTTGTTATTTTTGAAAGGTTTTATAGTGATTTTTTTTTCCCCTTTTTTTTTCTGGGGGCAAAATTCTTCTCTTTAATCAGCACTGCAGATCTTTTAACAGCAGTGCAGAGCTCTGCGTGTCTCATGCTGCAGGTGGACCCTTGCCATTGGGTTTTCCCTTGAAACAAGGGTAGGAGGTGCTCAGGGCTGCACTCACAGCTTAGTAGCAAACAACTGAACTCATCAGGTTTTAATAACGCAATGACATTTCTTTGTACAGGATTGAGCCACAGACTACACCTGAGTGTACCTCTCAGTGCATAGACTGGAGTGGAATAGGGATTCCTGTTCTGATTTTTCTTTCCTTTCCATCCTTTTCAGGTCCATTTGGATTTTTGGTTTGTCTTTCTTTTTTCCGTCTATTTTGATGTCTACTAGTGTCTCCTCCTTCTGCTTAGCAATGATGTCATGTCAGTAAAGTACACCTCAGCTGAAAGTGAGGAACTTACCTGTCTCTTCTTCAGTACATCATCTTCAGTTGTTGATTGCATTGGGAGGCACAATACAAAATGTGGTCATTATAAAGTAGTCAGTTGTTTACAGTATTCTTGAGACTTAAAAATACAAAGTCCTTTTGCTTGTGGACTGTAGTTTCAAAACTGATTCAGCTGTGAAGTGACTGTGAACAATTGTCATGAAACTGAATTTCAGATTTAAGGGTAGCAACTCAGGCTTTGAAAATTTAAGGGACCTTTTGCATAAATTTCCGTCCTCACTGCCGTTACTTCATTTGCACCCAGCTAAGAAAGAATCCAGAGAAATTGCTGTATTATGGAAATCTTACCTTCAGATTTAATTAGAATACATTGAAAGATGTGATAAGCCAATGAAACAATGTGAAAGCATCTTTTGTAGGCACTGGGGTGATCTCAGAAAGTGTTTTAAGTAATTCTCTGGAGTGGTGTAAATTTAATTGAACTACTGCACCTGAGTTTAGTCTGGTTTGCAGTTTGTGCTAAAGCGTGCTGGTTTCTTGCTCCCATCATCTGAGGATCTCTTATTATTCCTGGCTAGAATGCGTACAAAATGTCTGCATATATATAGTACTAACAAGATAACATCGTTATACTTCTATAGTTTTTTATATATTAGATGTTTTTAGGTGACTAACATTTGTTTTATCTTAGAGATATGAAATTGCACATCTATAACTTGCTATTGCGTTGAATAGATTAGATATCAAACAGGTATTGTAAATGAAGTAGGTTTTGATTATAACTATAAATGAATTGAGTATCAAGAAAGAGAACTACAGAAATATTTCTCAAAAAGAGAGAAGAATGTGTATGGCTTATAAACACTTTTTTTTTTTTCATTATAGTTTAAATAAGTATTCTAAACGCGACTTAAATACAGTAATTTCCATTAAATGAACTGAACATGAAGCACACCAGAATGTTGATGTTACTCAAATCCAAGGTGTTTCCTTAAGTCTTGCTGGCACTGAGATACTTATTTCTGTGAATCTTTAGTGTGCTTCTGGATGCTGCCACTTGGCCAGGGTATGAACTGTGGAATTGGAAGAATTAAAACTAACGAGAAGAACAATGAGATGTTACAGTTAAGTTCTCTAATGGGACCTATAATGGGCTCACATTATTTGTCTTAGCACTAGCTGGGAGCCTTTGGCCAAAGTACTTATGAATTATATTCAGCAGGTTCTGTTCAGACCTGAAATGAAACATGAAGAACAGAATGCTTGTGGGTGAAGGATCACATAGAGATCTGATAAAGACTGATTCCTATCTAATTTTCCCACCTTTCCTGACCAGTTCTTATCAAGCTTTACTGGGGCAAGGTCAGCTGCTTAGAAAAGGTAGATGATTACGCCATGACATTCAGCTTTTCCCTTTGGGTGCATATATGTGCATGTACATATTTAAACTTAGTTTAATAGGGGTATATACTTTTTTTTTTCCACATAATGAAATAAATACCTGTGGATACCTTACAGTGTTTGATAATAATATTCTGTTTAAACATCTGAATTTAATACCGAATAAAAGAGAAACAAGGTGAGGTTGACTTATTTTTGTCAAGTAGGAATGCAAATGAGCTGTAGATCAGAAATACCATCATGCTGTATTTTTTTCCTATTGAAATCTGCTTAGTAGTCTGATAATTTAATAGATTAAAACAATTTAATCTATTTTGGATTCAGAATTTCTGCTTATTCTTGTCTGGATTATAGCTGATACTGAGCCAAAGTTATCTCAGCTTTCACTGACTACATGTTTAAACTGAGAAACATGCAAAGTGTTTTAGGTAGCTCCTGGAAAGTCATAAGGCAAAAAAGTGCCTGTAATGTGAGAGAGGTATTTTGAACATGGGATGTGTGTGTGCGAGCACTTGTGTGACAGCACGAGGGCAGGGAGACTTGCAGGGTAGAGGCCTGTCCCTGTATGCTGCAGGGAAGAGCAGAGAGAACAAGGGTTCTGGGCGTACTTGGCAACTTCCAGACTGAAAATTATCTTATTTTTTTATTGTTCCATCTTTGTTTCATAGAAAACTGCAGGAGTGTTAGCAGACTTGCTCTGAATAATCTCAGGAATGAGGGCAAAGTCTCCTGGCATGTAGATTTACCATATAGCTCTTGTTTCTAGTTTCAGACTAGAAGTGAATGCCCATTCTTTCCCCCTCATCAAGTCATGCGTGTCTGCGTGATGCCACTCGTCCTTCACCACGTGTGAGAACCTACCTGCCTGTGCAGATAAGGATGAAGAGACCTGGTGCTTCCTGGTTGCATTGGCTTGTCTCGTGTTGCAGGGTAAGTACAACTGTACTGGGGAATTCCCATCCTTTCCTAAAGTACCATCAGAATAACTTATGCTGTTGTCTTCCTTGTCATCCTGTCTCCTGGCAGCAACCTGTGATTAGGCAGGAATGGCTTGTGCACTCTTAGCTCCAGTGGTAGCCAGAAGCAGGCTATAGCAAACAGAGCAAAGCGTTTGGCCTGTGGAGCACTCAACGGCTATCCTTGAGAATGAGAGGAGCTAGGCATGATCTGTGCGCTGGATGAGTTGTCCCCACAGGCCATCTGCTGAACGTGTTCACAGAGCATCATACTCCATTGTCCTTTCTGTGTCTCACAGAAGCCATGGTGAACACCAGGCTACGTAAAGGGTGCACGTTGTCATGTCCTGCAGACTTGGCCCAGTGAAGGCTTCAAACCTTGGATTAATCAAGTCCAAATCACAAACTGGCATGACACGACAGATCCTATCGTTTCTGGTGTGTGCTTCAGGCCACTTGGAAGTCTGGACAAGAGGGCAGTTGAAGGTTGTAGGGTATCTTGGATGCAGGGAGCTGAGGAAGTGAGGGACTGCTAAATAAACCAGGTAACTATTGTCACTGAAACTGATGTTATTTCTGTTCCCCTCGTACTTCTTTTAAACAGTTTAAGCCTCTTCACTTAGGGTCTAGGACAACTTGATTCACTGAGCATTTTTGCTGGCGTACATTCATGCACTCACTTGGGTGTGATGCATTTGGATTATACCGCTTGGAAGATGTTCGTTTGCTCTGGAGTACAGTTGTATTTTATATTAGTATTTACAGATGCTCGTCTCTGATATATCACAGCAGACTGCCATGCAAAGTGCCAGCACCCCCTGCATTCAGCTGCTTGGTTGCTAAACAAAGAATGCAAAATCTTATCTTACACAAACTACAAACAGGTGCTTGCAAGCCAATGCTTTTGCTTTTACATAGGTTAATGTTTCTGTTGTTACGCTAATTGTTCCTGTTCATTCCTTACTAAGTCGTTCTAAGTAAGCAGGAATAATTACGCACAATTTAGAGCATTACAACACAACAAAGAAAATGTTCTTTAGGTTAAAAAGGTTAGGATATTAGTATCGATGCTTTTATTTAAGTAATAAAATATAACAAGATGTGTAGTTATTTTGTAATAACAGCAAGCCCGGTGAACATGGTGAGTTATTAGGCCTTTTTTGCATGCTTCTCGCTTTGCGGGTTCAGGTAATGATGAAACAGGAATGGGATTTCTGCACTTTATACCAATTACAGCAGAGATTTTAGAACAATAATAGCAATGGTGGCATAGACTCAGTAGCTTTGTACTTACCGAGTTTTCCACGCAGTGAACCATAGGCACATGCACATGTCCACATTCATATATATGTGCGTGTACATGTGTGTGTATATGTACGTACATATATATGTACATAGCTATAAAAGAAGACTTGCATTCATTCAAAGGTGGAAAGGTCCATGATGTACTAATGAATACCTTCACTAATGAGTAAAAGCAAAATTCTGATACCTGTACAGTATCTCTATCAAAACTTTTAAGAGTATTCAGAGAATAAAATGCTCTCAGGCATAACAGTCTGAAAGTCCCAAGAAGTTGATTCTGTCACATGCTAAACACGCTGGCTCCAATCCAGTAATGCATTTGAGCCAATGCTGGACCTCAAGGCTCGCAGGACCATTTGTGTCCTCACAGGTCAGTGCTTTGATGAAGTGGGGACAAGCGGGTCACCACATTGCAGAGCTGAGCCTTCACTGAAATAGGACTGAATAAGAAATGGGACACACTAAATAGGACTGAATGCAGAAGCAGTCTTGTAAGATACTGAGGAAGGACAGCACATTTCAGGTATAAATACATATAATTTGCAGTACATTTATGTGCTGGGGTGCATGTGTCTCTGGTGGGTTAGTTCATTGTCTATCAAGCCTAGTGCCACTACTACTGTTGTACAGTCTAGTTGCATTAGTGGTTTGTTATTGCTGGTATGTAGGAGTTGCATCTTCTGACTACAGCCTAAACACATGCCCTATATTTGGCTTCCAGCCAGTATTTGGAGTGGCCTGTGAACCCAGTCAGCTACTCTTTGCAATGATTCAGTTCTCCTGCAGCGATGGGGGCACCAATGAAGGCAGAGGGGAACTGTGTTGCTTAGGAAGTGCTTGAATGCTGTAGTGATGGATGCCAAGGAAATCCGAAATGTTAGATTCTTAAGTACACATGTTGTACAATGTGCTAAAATGTGGCACGATGCATTTATTTTTTTTAGGTTTTAATTTAATAAAAATATTAAAATCTCAGTGACTGAGGTAAGTTTGCTTTTAAAAGGCAGTAACATGAAAGCCCCGAGTAACAGAAGAGCCCCTGAGTTACTCTTTTTGCTTACAGCGTGTAATTCAACAGGGATTAATGGGAGCTTGCCCACATTTGCTTTCCTTGTATTGAATGTGATGGAGTTTTGACATTTTTAATGTTTTAATTTATAGGTAGGGTACATTTGATTATGTTCTTCCCCTCCTCCTTACAGAAAAGAATTTCTCACTGCATACCTAGGCTAATTTCAGGTTGATCTCCCAAATATTGTTCCCCCTTGAAGGAAATGTATTTTACCAGGTTCGACTTTAGGCCAGGCTCACTGCTGGTATTATAGTTTCAAAGATGCAACATGGTCTCCCTGATTTCACAGAGGTGACATAAGGATCGCCCAGCTGTCATGCTGTAGAGAGAATGAAAGTTGGTACTATCAGATAACAAAGATGTATTTTTTTATGAGAAAAAAAAAAAGAAGTAAGCAGGAGTAGGGTTTTAAAACTAGTTCTATTTTTTTTAAATTAAATACAAAGTTTCATTGCCTTTTTTAATATTAAACCATTTTTAAAGTATTTCAGGCATTCTATTTTTACAGGTTTTCTGGAAAAAGTAATTTTGCATTTAAAAAGCTTTAATTTTAATGCACAGATAGCAAGAAGTAATTGATTGCTGTCTGTTTTTTGTAAAGCACAAGGCACTCTTTTGCTTAACTATACAGTTTACTGTTTATAAAACATGGAAAGAAAACTCACCAGAATGCAAAAGAATTTTTTTAGACACAGGTGTTTAAAAAGTATGCTGCAAAGTAACCTTTGCAGTTGTTAGTTTAGCTAAGGAGTACTAACAGTGACCTAATGACAAACGAGCCCAGGTGATCCGTGTATACCACATCAGAAACTGTATCAACTAATTCTACCTTGCAGAACTCCCAGCACCATTTTTTGGGCCAGGACTCTGCCCGATGACTGCTAAAGGGAGAGTCGATGCTCTGTCACCAGCCCTGGCTGTGTGTAGCACATACCTCTTTCCTTTATCATCTAACTCTCTTCTTCTGTCTTCCCTTTTAGGGAGGGCTTGTGATTACGAGTCATTTGGTTTAGGGCTTAACATGAGGACTTTTGTACAGAAGAGGCTACTGAAGCATTTATCTTTTAAGAAATAGCATACATATACAGAATTGCAGTGTACGTGTTTTGCAAACAGCTCTGAGAAATAAATAGGTCACTCTTGGGGCCTTCCAACCTTAATAATGTCTTTTTCTTGTCTGTTTCACTTATATGAGCTATTCTGCTGTGCCATCATATATTTCTTGTTTTGAAGTTTGGGGAGATATACTTTTTGTTCCACTGTATTGCATCAAGAATATTTTTTTTTAAGAGAATTGATTAAATTCAACAAGAAGTACAAGATATTAAAAAATACAGCATTCCTAAAATCTGGATCGTTCTCTGAAGGCTTTACAGGATATAAAAATATCAGGAAACAGATTCTGCTAGATGACAAAAGATGATCTTATTCTCTATCAAGGACAATGATACAACAGCAATCTTGGTCAGATTTGATATACTTTGAAGAGTAAAGACTGTTATCAGTAAGAATTCAAGATAAAGTTTACTGTAGAAGAGCCCTACTGACAAACCTAGCAAACATCAGCACTCCCTATGCCAGAATACATAAAATGAAGTAGTAAAGCAGGCAGCAGAAGAGTAAGATTAAAGGATGGTGAAATGGAACACCTGTTCACACCCTAAAAATAAGAGCATTCATGGGATTTATTGGAGAAAAAGTAGATCTCATTTCCATACAGATGAGATAAAAAGGAAAGATGCATTTCATAAATCCCTTGGCCTTAATGTCTACCAAGTTTAGCCAAAGGCCCAAGTCAATCTTGTAAAAAATACTGTATTTTCTTTAAACCACCAAAAAAAAAAACCCAACCAGGCATCCTTTTGATCAAAATTCTCCACAGTAGATTACCTCCGAGTGATAAATGAACTACCAGAGAAGATGAATGAATGGCATGAACCCCTGTATATACTGTTCACTAACTGTGGGAAAGGTCTTAATTCAGCCAAAAGGAACTCTGTCTTGGAGCCCTGTCAAACTAAAGAGACAGAGCATGGATGATTACATTTGGCATCTGGGAAACCTCAGCATAATTGAATCAACTATGTTGTATTTAACTGCAGAAAATTCAAAAAAAGAAAGCGAGAGGTGCAAGGTAAAGAGACCCCTTTTGCTCCCTTGATGGCTAGACCAGAGTGGGAAATGGACTGTACTTTAATGGAGGGGATGAGGAGGTGGTGATTATTTGGAGAAATGATGGGGAATGAGAATGAGAGGTGAACTGGCAGACAAGTGGGTGTTGAAGTTGGCACAATCAGAAAACAAATCAATTAAAAAATCTCCAGAGCTGGACCACAAGACTGAGAACCACTTTGAATACAGACTTGACTGAGCAGACACCCTCAACCAGAGCAGGAGAATACTTTGTTAGAAGTACAGAATTGTAGCTCTGCTGACTTATTAAGAAAAAATTCGTCATGCAGTAGCATGCACTGTGCTCCCATTCAATTGAATAGTCATTTTACTCAAGAGTTTTACCAGGATACGAGTAATTACCTTCTTTATAAAGCAATTGGCACAGGTATGATGGAAATCTTTGAACTGAAGCCAAAACTGTTGAGTGTGAGCTCAGTTTTCAGGCAGGGGGGGACTTCCTGTGGCCGGGACCCGCTGTGATGCCTTGGTTCTTCCCTGTCATCCCCACTCCTCCCCAGCAGCCCGAGGGATGCTTGGCTGTGCAGACCTCCTCCCAGCCTTGGGAAAAGCCATGCTCTGGGCAGGTTTATCTTGGCAATTTTTCACAGAAGGTAAAGAGGAGATTTAGAGGCCTTTTTCCCCACCTCAAAGTGTTTGTCCGTAGAGCTGTTCTTGCAGCCTCCTTGGGTGCAAGTGCAGTGTGGGTGCTGCAGAGAACTGAGGAGTGTGTGCACACCGTTTTCTTTTTATAATCATGTAGCATATTTCTAGTGATAAAGGGTAAACATTTAGCAGTTACTAGCTATCCCAGTTATGCTACAACTAGTAGATAATATCTGAGTCTCCCGAATTTCCTTTCTGCTATTAGAATATGTTCTTTCAAATAGCAAACTGCCTATCACTTACTAATCTGGCCATTGTGTAACTAATACAATAAATATGTCTCCTGTAAAGTGCAGTGAAGTAATGAGCAATTTAATGAGTTAAGCAAAGAAAGATAGAAAGTGAAAATAAGAAACCATGGAAACTAGCTCACTAATCCTAGCAGAATGCCAGCAGACTAATGAAGACAGACGGAGAGTGAAAATGAGAATAAAAAGAAGAAACAGCTCACTGAAGGCAGAGATACAAGATACCTGTGTCTTTAAAAGATTTCTGTGTTTGCTTTTTGCACTAAAACAACATTTCCCTTTTCCACAATTGCCCAGGAATGGTTTTCTCTCAAGGAGAGCAAGTAAAAAATGCCATTTGCAACCAGATCCTTTTGCTGGCCTTTGATTTTCTGGTCTCCTATCCCAAATTTCACAGTTCGTTAGAAATTCAAAGTAGGTGGTGCTGTTTGGAGATGTTAATTAGCTGACCTGTCTTTCCTTCCTCCCTTTATTCCCCCAGGTTAGCTAATGATGAGTCAGCATCAAAACTATATGTCCTGTATGCTCTCAGCTGTGATGGAATCCTGGTTTGGTTAAAAAATTGGGATCGGGGAGGCTGGTTCTTGCCTGGGGTCCACTACAATACCAGAGGCATTGCTGGACAAACTGGGGTCTAAATCTGACCTGAGGTCTCTTGTGTAACTAATGGAGAGCTATAGGAGCTCCTAAAAGCCCTTTACTAGGATTAAATCAGTTGTTCTATAGAGTGCGTTTCTCTCTGAAAAGAGGTGAATGGCATAGACTTGGTGCCCAAAAGCTAGGACAGATGAGTCTTCAGTCCAAATCTCAGGGATAACCATGGAGGGAGAGTGGAGGAATCCTTAGTTGTTAAATTTAGCCCCAGATCAGACTGGTTTTGGGATGCAGCCTGGATGTACCTTTCCCCTTGGGCACTGCTGTGGCACATGGGTAGCATGCTGTCCTCTTCTGGTGGCGCCCTTGTAGGTGCTAACAGAAACATCACAGCCTGCTGCAGGGTGAGGCTTCGAGTCGTTGGGTGCCATCTGTAAAAATTACTCTGAGATTACGCTGGCAGTTAAAACAAGACTGGAGCAAAGGGGTTTGTGAAATAAAATGCTTCTTCAGAGGCAAGTTGGGTCATATTTTCCACTGGGTGATGGCAAGTCCATGAGGGAATAGGTTTTAATCTCATCTCAATCAGCACAGCTTCTAAGACAGGCATAGGGAAATTTGTAGGTTTGACATGGTTCCTTGTTAGTGATGTATGAGAAAGGCGTTGCCCACAATTTTGTGGTTGTGTTCTAAATTTTTGCAGGTAGATTTTACATCTCTCTTCCCGTCCTGGTTTTACAGTAGTGAAATACAGGGGGACAATCAAAACCCCTCTATTCCTTTTCATCCTTGACGATATGCAATCACATATTTAAAAAATATTTAATGTGACTTTTAGTTATTTAAAAATCTGACCAAGAATCTTGCATTCATCTTGTAATTCCTGCTGTAAGGAGAAAATGACAATGGGCACTGATGATGTATCAGAGTTCAGGTATTGGTATATTCACTACTGAATTTCATCTGCTTTCTTCCGTTTGGCAAGAGCAATGTATCCAAAAGCAAAATTTCAGACAATATTGTACAGCAATATAAGCCAGTTGTGAAGCACTATTGAATCATAAATTGACTTCTAATCTGTTTTTTGTGTACTGTACATAGAACTAGTGAAGATTTCTGGACAAATTGTCTAAGGGAAAAAATCCCTTCCTTTAAAAATATGAAATTTGGCAAATGTATTCCTGAAATTTTCTCTTAAAAAAACCCTTGACAATTAAAATTACCTGGATTTCTCTGTTTGTCCTTTCCCTCTCTGTTACTGGCAAAGTGGGAATAAAAGAGGATAAATGGGAAATGAATAATTTCATTATTTTAATCAAACCAATCAAGTTTATTGAATCATCATATGGAACAAAACTAATTTTAAAATATTTAAAAGTTGTCATTAAAAACATGTCCCACTTCTGAAGTAATTTTAACTGAGAGCATGGAGTGGCTGCTGTTGGAAACAGCTGCATTAACTCTGTTTTGCTGCTTATTTTGTCTGAATTAATGGTCAGCATTACTGTATCTCCAGAATCACAACATTCACTGTCTGCCTGATGCTATTACCTAATGCTACTTTGGGGAGAACACTTTTCTCAGAAGGTACTTAAAACCCTGAACTGACTTATAGTGTACCCCTCATTCTTCTAGGCTAAAAGTCGTCTTGGTTTTTGTCTGGTACAAAGCATAAAATACACAGAGGGGACAACCTTTGTAGCTGCTGAAGTAAACTCGAAGCTATATGCAGACCTCTGTAGCAGTGGTCTCCACTGTGACCAGATCGTAATCCAGCGTGTGCTGTGCACGCAAATTCGGCTGGTGCTGGAATCGGACTGTCCTCATCTCCCTTCTCTTAGGGACTGTAACTCCGCAAGCCCAGTGTTCCATAACATAGCTTTTGCCTTTAAAAATACCTTGGAGCAAACAGGACACAAGCCTGCTTTCAAGATGTTCAGGCACATCTTGAGAACATGTCAGGTAAATGAGGCTGTTTATGAGAGATCTGTTATAGCCAGTTCAATAGTATGTAATTTAAGACTATGTTTTAGACTAAGAGTGGGGACTTTCATGTAGTGGGTTAATACATACATGACCTTTAGCACATCCTGACCTTCCTCAGCCTGAGATAATGTTCCATAACAAATTTATTGTGTCGGGGAGATGATTTGTCAGCCAGCAGAAGTAACTGTTAAGAACAAAAGGGGGTAGGGACTGAGAGGAGTCTGCCAGTTGGGAATGCTCTTTTATTTATTTTCCGCATCTAGGTTGTAATTTTTTATGTGCAATGTCTGAATCCCCACCTGTCCTGTGACTGAGCGCTAATGGATACTTCTTGCTTTACTTATCTTCTGTCTGGTCTTGTAGTTTGTCAATGGTTGTCCCTTTACACTGTAAGCCGGTGAGAGCACAGACCCTTGTCTGCTTGGTTCTGACCTACTGCTGCCCAACAGCAGCTATATTTATAACGCTATGTAAGTTAATAGGTAATAATTCATCCATAAAACAAATTCTCCCTGGTCAGAAGGTTGGCAAGCAATATGCAGCTTCAGAGAATTTTTGCACAAAAAATTCTTCATAAATGAAGATAGGTATATCCATTCTTCGGAAAGCAGAGTGAGAGTATTTGAGGTTTTAAGTCACTTTATTGCACTGTATTTAATTTTCCTGTGTTAAGACATCTAACAGGGAAAAGCTTTTTACCACTGATACTTAGTATGTTTTTAAACAGAACTCGGGCTTTTATCAGAGCAGCGAATGGGCCTAAAGAAAGAAATTCTAGTGAATATTTACCGGACTAAAAGAGGCATTGTCAATGGCTATATTTCCTTTTTTCAATTGCTTTTTGAATGTTTATAGACATCAACTTTTATGTATGATCTAAAAGTGATAGAAATTTTATGGAAAATTACCTTTGTAGAAATGGATTCAGTTGCTTTAGGACTTGCAGCCATCCATGGAGGCACAAACTATGGAACACAAGCATGCTGATGTGACCTTGTGTGTTCAGTGAAACTATCACACCAATCTGCACTGGACTTTTGAATATGAAAATTTGCAACTAATTAGCCACGGATAATCTGCAGTACTGATATAGCAAATAGAATTATCAGCAAGAAATGTGGTGGAGCAAGCAGCGGTGAGGTTTTGAGGTGCTGTGTTGTTCTCTTTTCTTTTCCTTCCTTTTCCCTTAGCACATTTTCTCTTCTCTTGACAACATGGGAAAGAAAACATGTAAAAGAGAAAGAGAAGCCAATGAAATGGTATTTGCTGATACAACATCTATTAGTTTTGGAAGTCAAATAAGATAATTTTTGCTTAGCATTTTTATGTATGATCATTGAGATTTTATTTTCTGAAAAGGACTTAAAAATGCTCAGTTATAAATATTTCTCTATTAGCATAACAGGGTTTTTTCAATTTTTTTTCTTATGAGATCTAGACCCTCATGGTCATATCAGCTGCTGCAAACACCTCACTTGTACACAGCTCTTTGCATCACATTTAAAACATTGTAGATATGACACAGAATGAATTGCCTGTCTTAATTCTCTTGCAAAGGACAATGGTATTAATTTAAGGATCAAGTTCACCTATATTTTTATGAAATTAACTCCGGAATTATATGTCTGCAAATATAATGCTGCTTTTACTGAGCAATACTGCTACTGAGCACATTAATAAATTATTGCTGTCTCCTATGATTACAATAAAATATTTTAAAATTAAATCCAGAGGTGCAATTAAATTAATGGACTCTAGGAGAAATTTAAAGCTATAGGATGTAACAGTGTAAAAGGCTATCTCATGGCTGTGTGAGCCTTTTGAGTATCAGATGGATTTTCATTATCAAGAGATCTGAATTCTTTTAGATCCCACATTGACATTAAAGGCAGGATACCATGAATGTAATGCTTAATATTAAGCTACATGTACACTCCAAAGCTAAGAGAAGTTTCTTATTCTCGGACAAGCATTTCAAGCTCAGAGAGCTCACCCCTGGTTTTCAATGAATCCTTCTCTCCTAGTCCCATTTTATGAAGTTCAGCTGCTGATTCCCTCTTTCCGGAGTCCTCAGGGAAGCATCAGAAGTGACTTTGAGAGTTGCTGTGAAGTGGTATGAATAATTCTTATTCCTGGAATTCATTTTCTTATAACGTAGAGCCTTTGGGAACAGTGGACCAAAAATGAGCCTAATGGGGTTACATTGTGTTGCTGTATTTAGTTTTAGGTGTTCAGATACAAAGGCGAGTAACAGCTCTACTGGGAGTCCTTCCCTGGAGTATCTTCCCTCGAAGGAAACTGGATTTTTGCTATTGCTTGCAGTTGGAATAGTTTATTACCTTAAGGATGTGAGGCCAAATAAAGGGGAACAAATAATGTTTTGCATTTTTATTTTCATTGGTGCAAGTCTATGCATTTGAAGGGATGAGAATTTTGGAGAGGATGGATAGTGTGGTGACAAATTAATCTCATGCCTACTGCTAATGTTTCCTTATGGTAGTGTCTTCCTGGCAAATCAGTCTCATAGTGGTCAGTGTTGATTGTCTTTTTGGTCAAATGTTGTTCTATTGTTTCTGAAGAATAAGAAGAAATTTTTACAAGCTCTCTATTCCTTAAATAGTTTTTCAGTGCCCTTTGAATATTTCAGTGTATTATACAAGTGATCATACATGAAGCACCCATGAAGTAAATCAGCCACAGTGGTTCAATACTATTTTAATTGAATTGCCTATGTATTTAAATTGAAATAGTCAATTGCAGAGGTATATTTGCCCAGGAAGCCCAGCTTATAAACCCCATTTATTCTGTAGCTAACAGAAAGAGACCCGCATAAAATTACAGAGCCAGGAGCCCCAAGTATTAGATGTGCATCTTTCCCTCAACAGACTGCCCCTTTAAATTGTTCTCAGAGAAAGAACAGTGCATTTATAATTTAGCTTGTCCTGAAGGAGAACTCTTCTCTGTGGGAGGATCCTCTTTAATTACAACTTCACAGTAATAAGATGAGAAATGAGCAAGCAAGAAAGTACTGCTGGAATGAGACATGATAAATCAGTTTGTCCAGGAAGCACGTTTATACCAGATCTATCACCACATTCAGCACGGCGCTATCTTTCTTATTTCAATAAGGAAATCTCATGAAGAAATTTTAATTGCATACTATTAGGTGAAAGTCAATGTCCCATAATGAGCAAAGTGAAACCTGCATTTTTTCTTCTTTTATCTTCATGCTTTGAGTTCCCAAGGATTAACACAAAATGATTTGCCCTTAAATTGCACCCTTTCTTTTTTTTTTTTTGTTCATTTGTCTGAAGGATGTAGATTTTTAGGTAATTTAAAAGGTACCAAGCTTTTGCTGTATGCTTCATGCTTGCAAGTTGGGAGTCAGAGGGGAAAAAAATTCCAATTTTCGAAGTCTCCTATTGTTAAGGGTGACTGAATGGCAGCCTGCAATTATATGATTTCAATGTAATTCATTCAGTAGGGAAGAGGCTGGTTCATAGATGCCTGGCTTAAAAGATTGGCATTGCTGTGTGATTAATTTCCAAACTTTGGAGGTATTTTCAACAGCGTACAATGGAAGCATGTGACAGCGACATTTTCTGGATTTGTGCTAGGATTGCTTTATAATTGAAGTGCTAGGCTTGTGGGGATCACATTATCATTGGAGTTTCATTTTTCATACGGTGAATGTATGTGTGTGTGTATATATAATATATATGTATATAAATAAAAATGTGTATATATATGCATCCGTGAGTACACGTGTGCATATACATATATGTGACTGTACATGCACGTGATGTGTGGAAGTGTACAGGGGGATTTTATTACGCAGATGCCTTCACAGCATGCTTGCACGTGCCCCTTTCATGTAGATGTTCATGAGTTACTTTTTTTTCCCTTTCACATAGGAAAGGTAATGATGAGGTTCATTCTTGAAAGAGTTGTAATTTAATGCTTGATTTAGGATATTTAAGCAAAAAAGTTTTTTTTTTTTTTTGACTGAATTAAATTTGTGAGTTATAATTGCAGGTAAAAATTTTATAATGGGCAACTAGGAAGTACTTTCTCTACAACAGCTTTTTTTGGTCCATTGTTTGTTATGGTCAATGAACTCCCTAATTACTTATATTTAAAGCTGTGCCAAATCTTCATTATCAGACCTCAAACCACATCAACCCTACCTGCGCAGAAAAGAGCTGAAATGAATCAGAAATGAAAACAGAACACTTTCTACTTCTCACCAGAAGAAAGATGCACAGCATTTCTACCCCAAAGCACAAAGAAATTGAGGATGACACTCTCAAAAAATTAAATCAGAAAGTAATACACGTCATTTTTGTCTATTTTAACTGATTTTCCTAGTTGTGAACCTATAGGTTTTATATTGCAAATTTTTGACATAACTGTAGCAACCAGAATCATGCTTTAAAAATACAGGCTATCATTTTTGGTATATTTGTGTGACTCTGGGAAGTCAGCTTGAAGAAGGATGTTACACTGAAGGGGAAAACTGGGGTTAAAGCTGGCAATGCTGGGTGGAATTGATTCTAGCTGAAGATTTTCTGATAAAATTCTTTTTGTCAGAAGAAGCAGATCAGCTATTGCTTTTGCTGGAAAACTCACCAGTTTCAAAAGAAAAGCTTCCTGAGATGAAGATCCCAGGGTCAGGTCCATAGTCTTTGAGTTTCATGAAACGCTGTGAAAGTTTTGGGATTCAGAAGCACTTTTGAAGTCGTGGCAGTGAAATACTCCTCTCTAAATATAGATTATTCCTTCTTCGAGCCCAATCTGAACTTCAGACCAGTATAAATATCTTGGGGAATGGGATAAATGAAAGGAAAAGGAGTAAAAAGGCAAGAAATGAAACAAGTACTTTTAATATTTCTCTTGTGGGAAAGATTGTTGAGTGCTTGCAGGTTTGGGGTGTTTAAACTCTCTCCAGCACTAGTCTGTACGGCTGGCTTGTAAGGGGAAAAACTTAAAACTTGGAAAAATAAAAAGTCCTAGTCAGCAAATTTTTCCCAAAAGCTGGGGAAAAAAAGACATTGCAGTGCCAAGATACTTATCCACTGCTCAGATGCCCAAATTTGCATGGTGAACAGAAGTCCTGGGGTAAATTTGCCTGGGGCAAGGCAGCCTGTTTCTGCCTCCTTCTTCTTACCTGGGTTTGATTTGTGATGAAGGGTAGTGAGTTGCTGCTCTAGTATGGCATTTGTCCTTCAAGCTTGTACAACATCCCCATGCATTGTATAGGTTCCTTGTTTAGCTAAAGTATGCGGAAGCTCACCAAGGGGTAGTGACATCTCTATTCATCTGGTCTCACTGTGTTTTCAGAGTAACCCTCTCCTCGGCATGGGGTCTTTAGGAGGCCAAAATATTATAGGGCTAGAGATTGCTTTTGATATTTCAGTAAAACAGGGTCATCTTTTGAGTGAACTCAGCATCACTGCGGGAAAGTGCCGGAGAATGTGAAACAGGCGGGAGCTAGCGTTATGAAACGATAAAGGCAGTTAAAAATGTCAGATTGTCTGTTTGTTCCTGGTGGCCACAGGCAGCAGAGTAGAGGAGGGGATGAAACGGTAGGGATGGGGAGTCTCACATGGGTTGTGTTTCCTTCCCTTGGTGAAAGGTGGGTTTGTGAGATGGACAGACACCATGTGGGGGAAATGCTCCTCTCAGTATGAAATGATTGTCTATTTGTTCTGCTTGCAGAGCTCCCATTAATGCCAGTGGGACTCACGGAAAGAGTTCTGAATGGGAAGCCAGGAGCAACTGTGATTCAGAGATGAGCAATTTGCCCCATAATGTGAAGGTAGTTTTATGAGCTGTTTATTCAATTTGCTCTACACTGTTACCGAAACTCTTCAAAAATGACCCAGTCGTACAGTCACCTGGTCCCACTGTGTTACACAAACACCACCGCTTTGGGTTTTTTTTGCATATCTTCTGGGATGTGAGGGATACAGGACTGTGAAGGGCTTACACCATAAGTCCAGACCACTGATATCAGGATGAAATTTTATAATACCATTCATAATTCCCCTCTTGCAACGATTTCATTTGTTTAATTTCCAAGGAATTCCAGAGTCCAGCAACAGCTATTTCAAAATAATTTCAACTTTGACAAGCATACACTCAAAATAGGCTCATAATATAAAACAAGTGGTGTCAAGTGTCTGTGATTTTTCTCATGATAGGGAAGAAAGGGGTAAATAAGAGGTTTTCCATAATTTTCTGTAAAAACAAACATGTTAACACCCTCTCCCACTGTACTAACTCCAAGGCAAATAATGGCTAATTGCCAGTGATATCAGGTATTTATGTACAATTTCATGCCAGAGCTGGTGTGTGTTCAAGTATTAACACACCGAAAGTGCGGATTTTATGTGGGTTTTTTTCTTTTCTAGAGATGAGTTTACAAAATAGTGTATGTACAAGTTGAGACAAGCAACTAAAAGCTGGTCTTATAATGACAGGAAGCAGACTTTTATTTTGCAGTTATTATCATGAAGAAAGGGAGAGAAAATTTCTGAAACTGCACGTTCTCTAAGAAGGGATGGAACAAGGATGCTGGATGAGTGAGGTTGGGTCATGTGTCAAAGGAGAAAAAAAATGGAGAGACAATTGGTGATAACTCTTCTCCAGCATATGGGATAAACAGAGGAATTTTACAAAATCTTCATGCATGAAACACATGGAATATCCAGCTCTAAACTCAAGCAACTGTATCATGTTGCTAATCAGGAAAGGAGAGAAGATATTTGGAATGCTTCCTGACAAAAGGAGAAACGTGCCAAGCTATTATTACACAATATTTAATGTACTTATTTATGTTGCAGTGATGCAAATGGAGAATTTTCATTTAATATAAATGAGGCTGATGGAAGTTGGTACTCTGCGGCGGCTGTTGAGTGGCCTCGATGCCACAGGCTGTGAAGGCATCTGGCCCCAGTCCAGTGCCTGTTCTGGGCCACTGGCTGAAAAGAGCTGTCTCTCCTGTGCCACCACCTATTTCCAGAGTGTTACAGGAATGCAAAGCTCCATGAGGCTCTGGCTGTCTCTTTCTCTGTCTCTGTGGTCCGGAGAACATCCTAATCCAGTCACAGAGCAAAAAGAAGATTTGTGCTACCTGTAGCTGTGTTTTCAAATGCACTGTTGAGCAGGGTTGACACTTGCTGGGGTAAGAGAGCTTGCTAGAGGCTTGCCAGGATGTATGGTTTAGGTTAGCACAGCTGCTTGGAAGAAATCCTCCCTTTGCAATATATACTGGAGTTTTATTATCTTGCAAAAGTACCTAAATAACTAAGTACCTCTGTGATCCACTGTAGCCCTTTAACCGTAGTAAGGCTGCTTCTTAGCTATTTTTATCTCTAATTTAAAGTTAAAATTCTCAGTGTGGGCATGAAGTACTCTGTTCCAAGTATTTCTTGTTTTCCTAGGCAGTATAATTTCCTATTTTTAGGAAATATACTTCTTGTTCTAGATATCTTTTACTTAATTTATTTAACATGGACAGAGAAGTGCAGGTGAGCAGTACATGCACCAGTCTACAAAGTAAGATAGAAATGCTTAAATTTTGCCCTATCTCAATAAGTGACTTTCCCCTGAGAATTACTGTTATACTGATTTCTCTATTTTAAAAGTTCTGAATTTGTTAAAATTGCTGCTAATTTGAACATGTAATTCTTCTGATATACTGTCTCTGAAATCTATCAAAAACCTGTGCAATTAGCAAAACTCTTTTCCAGTTATAAGTTCATATTGTCTTCTTGCAGCAATATCGGAAAAAAATAATCATTGTTTTGTGATACCATGGTGCAAAGCTCATGTTGAACATAATTAAGACATGTATGTGAGATAAAAGGTCATGTGTTTTAAACGCACATGTGATGGCTGCCTGTACATGGGAGCATCTGCTGAGTGCAGGAGCTGCTTGCTTTGCAGGTGTAATGATTTCTGTGGTCTGTGAACTAGTAATCAGATTTTCATGGAGCAACTTTGTTCACACAATTTCAGAGCAATGTCATTAAATTCCTGCAACTACTATGCTTTCGATGTGCTTTGGAGGACTTGGTTACATGAAATAGCATGAATAGATCCCCCCCTCCCCCCAAAATAAATCCTTTCAGGCTCAGAAACATGAGGACTATGAAATCCTTTAGAATCAAAATCTTTTCCCAGATTCAGAGCTGTTAGGGTTTTCTACAGCACCTGTCTATATTGTATGGAAGTACCTTTAAGACTTAGAGAAGTAGAGCAAGGTGCTAGCAAATAATGGTCCTTAATTCTGTAACCAAAGGCATCCAGTCCTGGCTGTAAGGGGTAACATAAAAACCCAAATAGTTAAAGTACCTGATTTTAGTGGTGGAAAAGGGTCTTTAACCAAAGCTGAAAAATTCATTCAGGTCTTGATTGTGGTGGGACCTGCAAGGGTGAGCTAACCTCTCCAAGGTGGAAGGAGGTTGCCTCCCTGAAGATGTCTTGACTCAACAACCCGTCCACACACCTTGTATACCCACTTTCTCAGCCCAGTGACCCACTGAAGGCAGTGATGAAAACTTGGTGTTATTTGACCTTTTCATCGGATTAAAACGCTTGATGCTGGGCTTAGCTGAGTTTGGATACCACCATGGCATTTTGAATTCGGGATGACTATATAATATCAATTAAAATGACAGTGACAGGGCTTTTCTTGTACAACTCTTTAATACAAGCTGTAAGACACAGAGGGGCTTGGTGGTTTCTTTGTGGCTCGTTTCTTTCCTAGTCTCTGTATTTCAACTAAGGGGACACGGTCCCCTGCCAGTAGATGCAGGCTATTTAAATGCTCCATTGGAGAGGGATTAAAGTTTATGCAAGGTCACTGGGGATGTGATAATTATAATCACAGGTTTTTGGCTCCACAATGACAGCCATTTGTTATTTTCGCTCGAGTAATTCCTGCAGCTTGGAGCTGTTGACAAGCGTGCACTGATTTACTGGCCCCCCCAGGTCCCAAGGCAGTGTCCGCTCTGAAGTCTGACACCCCTGCCTGGCTCCTGCTGCTTTCAGTATCTTTTCTGCTGCGAGCTGCAATACCGACTGAAAATTGGAGAAAAATATTGTGTTAGTTTATAATGGGATCAGAAAGAGAGACATAGGGTTGCTGAGTTTGTTACTAGTCTGCAGCTTCCCCACTCCCCTTTCATGGCTGAGCATTTGTTTCTGTGTTGTGAGGAGATTAATAAACTACCGGTGTGATTTACAGTGTAAGAAAGACCATTGGAGTATTTTTGTCGTGGAGAGGCCTTGAGAGCTTGGATGCAAAGATCAAGAGACAAAAAATCCATTCTTTTGAGAAGCAGATCTCCCTTCTGTCTCTTCAACCTCCTCGTCTCCCTTTCCCTTTCTTTTTGATTTATGTTGCCTTATTTTGTTTGTTTTTGCAATCAGAGGTAAGAGCATTTTAATACATATTAAATGGTGATAAATTGAGAATAGCTGATGGGTTAGAGCCAATATGACATTTGTCTTTATAGGTGTGGAGATTGATAACTCATGAGTGGCATGAAAAAATCAAGCAAAATCACTTAATAGGGAATCTGTTTTTTGGAGGAGCATTTTTCTTTTGTGCAGGCGCATGACTGCCATGATAGCTCTTTATATTTTGTTTATTCAGCTTATCTGTGCTTTCCCCAGGCCTCCAATTTCCTCACTCCTTTCTCTCTCTGAAACACCCCAACCTTCCCAATTTGCATTTAATACACTTAATACATGACCTTTCTCTCTCCACTACTGAACCTTCAACACCAATTGTTTCTTGTCTGTAGTTCAAACTTCCCTTTGCTCTTCTTGAATGCATTCCAAAGTCTTCTACATCTGGTCAACTATCTGTGCTCTCACCTCTGAGTGCAAACCAGGTAGGTTCAGGACACTTCCAGATGTCCCTAGAAGAAATGATGGCAGGGGAGCAACTGGGAAGCTCAGTTTAATGCCAGATGAGCATAAAGAATTTATAATTTTCAGGAGCTGCTTGAGAGCCTTGTCTAACAAGCTGTCCTTGCCCAGGTCTGACAGTTTCCCCCAGCCTAGCACTGCATCCCTCCTTCTTCCTGCTCCAATGAGTTGAATTTGGGTTTCTCTCTGTTGTTTCCTTGACATTATTTAACCTCAGACTTCTTGCTGCTGCATCCTTCTCAGTACCTGCCTTTCTGCAGCTTTTGACAAGATCGTGTCCATTTTCCTGTACACATGCTTCGTACTTCTCAGAGATGGTTTGTACGAAATATCCCTTTCTCATCAGCTGCCTCAAATTTCCCAGAGCTACCTTGCTCTCAGTTGCTCAGAATTACATTCTCATCTGTCTTTCTTTATGCAAGATATTTTCATGAGTGCTGGGACAAAGAAGTGCTGGGCATGTATAAGGTCTGGTAGCAGACCTGGTATGGTCTGATTGCAGACATGGTATGATTTCAACTGCTGTGTTTTCTCAGGGAACAAGGAAACCAGCAAAAGTCTTTGTGGCTGTCCCCAAATAATCAGAGTCATATCTCCAAGTCCCACCATTACTCCCAGCACAGATGTCTCACCAGCTTTCTTCTTGGTTTCCAGTAAATGTTCCTCCTACAGAGCGGCAAATTACATGCCCAGTTGTTACGTGACGAAATAATTCTTTTCCACACTGGAAAGCTTCTGACATCACTAATCAATGCTATACTCATCTTGTCTCTCTGTCCCCTCTCCAAGACTGTGTCCTTTTGCATTTCTAATGGTGAATTTCAGACAGCTTACTATCACTTCAAGCCTCTCTCCTTTTATTATCCCAATATGGGTATATTATCCCAACATTTCATGATTCAGGTCATGAGTTGGCATCAAGGTGAAAAACATTTGATTTATCCTTGAAGTTTAATTTAACATTTTTCTCCCATCTCTACTTTCACCTCCAGAGCAAGAGTAACATTTCCACTTATTTAAATCCTGCTTCAGCAGAGATCCTTACTTGTATTATTTCTTTCTGAGCTATTGTAATCTTCTGTGTTTATCTCTGCCTGCAAACCTGGCCCTATTTCACTGTGAGCTAATTGAAAGGACTTACAAAGTAAAGTAAACAAAGTTCAGGGGAAAGGAAGGTTTACTGTCTCCTTTTTTTCTCCAGGAAAACTGAGCAAGTTGCTTGGTTTCATGTAAAGTGTCTTTGACAGAGGCATCAGCAGAAACCATCTGTAAAACACATCAGATCCAAGGCTGAGTAGGAAGTCATTGGCCTCCTGTGAGTCCTTTTTTGTTATAAAATAAAACCTAACCTTTTAGGAATTCAAATAAAGAACCTCTTTTTAAAAAGCAGTATTTACCACTTCAGTAAAACTGTCTTCTCCAGTGCTGTATTACAACACATAGAGGTTAACGTTGAGGAACAAGGACCTGACATTGTTGTGCAAAATAACTATATTAGAAACGTTATAACAGTAAAATGAATCTCTGTGGATTCTAAGACTGTTACAAACACTGGCAAATTAATTAGTACTTGTGAATTAGTAGTGTTTTCATCTGGGTAAAAAGAACCACAAAGAAGCGATTTCATAGTACCAGCACTCATGCTATTTTGTATTGCGTAGTGCCTCGCCGTGTTGTTTATGGGCTGCAGTTTGAAATGCTCTCAGCGGTAGTATTGGCCTCCTCTGCTCACTCTGGTGCAGCAGCAGAGCCGAGCTCAGCGGGCACTTGCTATTAGCTGCCCATCACCACCGACAAGCAAACAGATGGGTCAGAACGGTTATGGCTCACAAGAAACCTTTCCTCTGGAGATGAGTGCTCAGAAAAGTGTGGAAGCAGGAAAGTAGGATGGGTCTTGGGGGAGCTGCTGGTGTTTGTAAATGGGGGCTGGAAGGGAGGCTGCAACTCAACCCTGAAGGCTGAAGGATAAGAGCTGAGGGCTAGGGATAGTCAGGGAATAGGTGTCAGGAAACTACTATGGTAGGTGAGAGGGGAGAACGGGGAAGGAAATGTGGAAGTGAGAGCTTTGAAAGCTGGGACTTGCATGTCTGTGTGTCCAGCTCATGTGGGATTCAGCTTTCAGCCTGTAGCAGCTATGGGATGATATTATATAGGTGTCTTTTGTGAACTGTGGAACTTACTTTGTCATAGACCTGTATTTGGTCAGCTAAAAATGTCACAGCAAAAACAATTAGTTGTGTATCAGCGTGGAGCCATTTTGAAATCTTACGATTTTGGGGCAAATTTGTATAATTTTTGGTGCAGGGGAAGGAGAAAGCTCTGCTGCCTCTATTCTTGTTGGGCATACTGGTCAAGCTATTTCCCAAATAACCCTAAAATTCACAGTAGATTGGAAGAATGCAATGTGTTCCGTGTTCTACAAGTTCTGCTGCGTTTTGAGAGTGACTTTAGCACTGAATTATGCGGGAATTCAACCAACTCTTTATCACACCAGGAAGTGGTAGAAGTGCAACTGAGAAGTCAGATTTTCTTGCCTTGTAGATGTTCTCTTGTTGCTTTTAAGGCATTTCATTTTTACAAGTAAAATGCTCAAAGAAAGCAGATTTGTAGCGACATCAACATGAGATGACTCAGGATTTGCTAGGTGAGATGGATGAAAGATTGGAGGTGAGGTCCTCTGTAAGACCTTGGAGGATGACTTAGGTAAATAATATGTGGGTTCCATGGGCTAATAAACGTTATTTTGGCAAATTCTCCTTACACACAAGTGATCAGTGAGTGTACAGTAGTAATAGCTAGCCTATCTCCCAAACATCCAACATGCAATTACTTACATGAATCCCACAAGGGAAAGACCTCAGTTTACACCCTCAAACAGTGCTGTATTCTCATATTATAATAGTAACATGATATATAGGCAAAATGAGGGTCAGGTCATTGAAGGTAAGTACTGAACCACCCTTTAGCCGTACCAAGGACCCACAGGGACAGGATTCCATCTTTTCAGTATATGAGAAGCTGTTATCAAGAGGACAGTGATTGATTTCTTCACTTGAACCTCACGTTCAGCAAGAACTGATTAGGAAGTAATAGACTTAAACGAAATGAAGAAAGTTTAACTTACACTTCAGAAAGAACTTTCTAACTTTAAGGACAGGCAACAATGCAACAGCTGAGCTACTGAATCCCCATATCTCTAGTTTTTTACTGCTAGAAAGTGAGGAATGGTGGGGTACTTGTTCCTGGATTGGAACAGATAAAAGGATTCTTTTTTTTTTATTATTATTATTTTTTTATTCTTTGCTTTGTTTCATTCCTGGAATCACAATCTAAACTTAAAAATATTATTCAGTACCTTCCTTGCTTCCTGTTCTTCCGTGCATTGAGTGCTCTACTTTTTTTCCCCATCTTCCACCCTTTTTAAGTTTACACAGGTTCTTTGCCTTTCTTTACTGTTTTTGTAAGGTCTGTTTCTAGGAAAATGATGTTTGGTCCTATTCTACTTTATTCCCAAGTGCAGCTGTGCTGGCAAAGGAAGTCTTCTGCGAACTCCTTAGTCCTGAGTGATACAGTGTAGATGAACGGTGCTATATAAATGTAAATTTCAATTCATTCCCTTCATTCATTCAACAAGCTATCAACACAACCTTGTCATTTCAATTTTTCACACTTTTTTGTGGGAGTCCTCTGTCTCAGTGAAGTCTCATTTCCTCAGCCCAGTCCCAAAGGTGACCAGGCTGTATTAGAATATACAGTCACTTTTTTTTTTTTTTATTTAACGTGGTCAGACATAATGAGAAGAAGGAGAAAGCCAGTTGCAGCCTCAGCCAACCTTTCTCTCTGCTTCATTAACCAGACTACAGCCAAACAGGTAATGCTGCCATCTTCACCCCTGTCTGTGTACCAGTATATGCCCTGTTAGCAATATTTTTCCAACTCTGGTAAATGGCACACTTTAACACTGTTTGATAAAAACACTGAAAAAATATTTACACAGGAAATATTAAGAATCAAGCGTACTCAAGCTGGGGAGGGAAATACATTACAGAACAATTATCTTTCAATATCTCCCCTTCTTATTACTGCCAGAAAGAAGAGATACTTCTGCTTTTGTTGTTCTGCCTAGGACTTTTTCTCCCACATATTGTTTGAATATAGATTTTGCAGGTGAAATTGCCCTTGTGTGTGCTTACACAGCCTCTTGCTTAGAGATACCAGTTCTTCATGATAGGATTAGTGACTTCCCAGATAGCTGATGCCAACACATTCAAGAAGAACAGGATAAAAAAGGTGCTTCAACAGCCACCCATGGTATTCTGACCATTTCATGTTTCTACTTGGTCATCTAAGTGCAAAAAGCCTGATAGTCCCTCTGACACTTCAAATGTCATTGTCACTGATATGACTGTTTCCTGACTGGCCAATGTCAAATCATTTCTGCAAAGTTTTTGAGTTTCTTTTTGCCACATGTGGCCTGTTTACGCTTTGTCTTTTGACATCCTTCCAAACACTTCAAGCCACCCTTCTGATGTGGTCTTAGTTTCACATCAAATTCAGTTTATCCGTTTGCCCTTACAAAGGACAACTGTAATACTATAACATAATGTACATGTGGGTTGGTCAAAGCTGCACAATTTTATCCAAGTTGTGTATGTTATTACTCCAAGAATCCACAGGGAGGGTCCAAAACCTTTTGAATGTGGAGTTAAAAACATTTGATTTTGTTCTGCTTTAGCACACTGGGTGCCTTTTAGAATAGAATTTCTCTGCCATCTCTTAGAGATACTTCTCCAACATCTGACTCCTGAGCCTTACAGATTTGAAAATTATCTTCTTATTTATCTTAACCTCTCATGCAATCTCCCTTACTGTCTCTTTCTCTGCCTCCTGTATTAATTTTTTTCTTTACACTCTCTTAACTTCCTTCTGCAATCTTTCTAGTCCTCCTCTCTACCTAATGTTTTATAGCTTGCATATGCCTCTTTCTTAACCTTAATTACTTTTTGCACTTCCTACTCCTAGTGTATTTATTGCTTGATAGCACACATAAGCCTTGGCATATATTCATTTATCTTTGGATGTTTCTCATTTGCCTTTGGTTCATTTGGTAGTGTTTCTGTATCTCAGTCAGAAGTCTATGGGGTCAAGATTCACCCTAACATTAGATGTGTTTCTTGGGGGTTCATGCTACAGTTTGTTTACAGCCCTTTTGGATACCATACTGATATTTTCCAGATGCACCTTTCATAGACATTTCCTCTGCACAGCCCTGCTGCTTGTGGAGGTACCCAGCCAGATAAAAGTTAAAGACCCTGTGGCATGCTATGGGAAGAGTAAGAAAACTATGTCTTGGTTAATACTTTGAAAACAAAATGTTTCAGAGACCACTGCTTACATGTGGGTTATTGTTAGCTTGTACGTTTGGCTGCTTTTCATTACTAGAGCCCTATGGTGTTTAATCAGGACAATTAAACGGTTTGATTGTTCTTTGTTTTGTGGGGGCGTGGCAAAGAAATTAGTATTTTATTGAACCCTGTTCAACGATCCTGTTTAAAAGGCATCAACCTAGTGGTAAGAGCCTTGTATGATAATCTATCAGGCCAGTTTTGTTTATCAATAATAAATGTTGATGGTTTAAATAACAGTGTAGGTATTAGGCACAACATATTTTTATTTACTAATACAATAGATTGATGCTCTGCTTTCTTAAAGCAACTTTAAATTTATAACTCTCTATATTAAATTTTTTGGAGTTATCTGAGTTTGGAGCTACCTTGGTGGTTTTACATTAGTGAAGTAAGAACCAAGAGTAGTTTTACTTCATAGTAGACTGTAATAATTGACAAGATGGAGGACCCGAAATGGTCTCACGCTCAGGGTTTTTTGTTATTCATAGGTGTCTCTGAGCTTACTTTTCTTTCCTCCTGGGCCAGCAAGTAATATTGCTAAGTTCAATGCTCAAATAATGAGGTTGGCTTAAAATAATATTTTTTCTAAACAAATATTACTGTACTTTGACTTCTTTTCCAAAGAATTCATCTTTGTGCAATTCATTGTCACATTTGTACGCTATCCTCTACCTCTGGTTGGAAAAGGTGTTATTGGAGAAAGGGTGCATTAAAGAAAATTGCACCATAAAATAGCCATCCATATCCTGGTCAGATCCATGTCTGACAAAATGGTATGTGATGTTCATGGCAGGTGGATGTTAACTAAGATTTGCTACGCAGTTTTGGGTATGTCTGCTCCAGATTTTATACTGACTTTTATGGGAGAAGAAATGTGGATTTAACGTAGTGAAATTAGCACATAGAAAAGGTCAACTGCTACTCCTTGTTGTGTTGCTGCTGCTAGAAGAAAACCACAGGAAATCTGATGAATATACTTTTAATTATGTTTTCTTATAGTAAATTACACCAAAACTGCCTCTGATGATGTTACCCATCAATTTAGTGGAAGATAACACAGGGAAACAAAAATAAAAACTGAGTTGGAAATCTACAGCTGATTTATAAATTGTCTGCTAAAGGCAATTTACTCTCTTTGTCTGCTGCACTTACCCAATTGCTGCTAAAACTAATTGCTCTTTTCTGGGCATTCTTTAAAGAAAAAAAAAAAAAAAAAGAAACAAAATAAACAAAAATGTGTGCCAATGTGAAACACTGAATTGTAATCAGAGCTTCCCGCTAATTATCGGCTTCTTATCGGAGAATTGTGTCCAACACACAAATGTAATTGCAAATGACAACAGGAACGCTGGCTATGACAAGCACAAGGTGGAACATTTTCGAGCACATACAGAGCTCCGGCAGTGTCAAGGTCTTTTTCAGGTCAGATCCCTAGCAGCTGATCTAGTTCTGTGCTGAGGGTGATTCAAAGGTTAAGTCTTATACCAAAGGGCTGTTCTGGTCAGACACATAATTGGAATAACAAAGTCAATATATGTTGCTGGTTGTGGGACACAATCTTCATTTGATCTCTCACACGGCAGATTAATTAAGTGTTATCAATTAATGGCCTGGTAAAAGTGAACACCCTGTTAGTCACTTTTCCAAGTAGTGTCAAGCATATGCAAGCCCTGGAGGGAAGCAGAGGGCTGGGAGGAATCACCCCTGAACGACGCAGTTGTTTTCCAAGAGCTGGAGAAAAAAAATAATGGGAATATAGATTGCAAAAGGTAACAACTAAATAATAATAACTGTTTTCCATAGCTTCTGTTTTTACAGTGACTCTGTGATTTGAGTGGAACTGTGTTTGAAATCATTTGATCAGGCTCTCATCAAATCTCTTTGTGAGAAATATTACCCTTATTATTGTCCACCAGTATATATATCAAATTGCAGCAAGCAACACGCACGGTTGGGCAATGTGATACCTCTGAGCACTGAGGGGCACATACCTGGAGGAACAGTACGATGGCCTTCCTTAACCCTGCTGTGACTGCTCAGGTGTGCAAGTGCTCATCGGTGTGAGTAATTGACGGTGCCAATTAATAGGTTTATCCCACCAGAGAGAAGTAGCAAAGGTGTTTCTAAGCTCAATGGAAAGAATAGTTCAAATATTCTTTGTGTGTATGTGTGGTGTGGTTTTTTTAACCAATCTAATAAATTTTGCACTTCTAAGCTTCTAGGGCTTGATTTGCGAAAATGTAATCAAACATCTCTTCCTTCAGCTCACCCAGCAACAAATAATAGAGCTAAGAACCAAGCAGTCCTTCCTGCTCTTCCTTATCAACAGCCTGTTTAATTTTGCAAGTGCACCACTAGCCACTGTTTCAAGAGCTTGCTCAGAGGATGTGAACAGGCATTCAGATTGCCTTCAAAAACAAACTGGAGAGATACATTATTTAGAGGTAGTATGTCTAAAAGGGATTTATTAACTGTTAGTGATGGCTCTTAATGTACATTTTCCTGATAGTAGTAATACGTTTCAGCAGTTTGATGCAACAAAAAAATTATAGAGTTTGCCTCCATATACTCAGAGTACTGGTGATGTCTTATAGATGTCTGAGTGGCTGCATAGATAGATTTGGCTTATAATGAAGTTCTTTCTCTTGCGAGGTAAAATGCAGATACCGTTTTGTTTCAAGGTGTCACATGTGGCACACTGATGTTCCACTTACAGGGAACCTACATTTAGAGCAAAATATATTTTTTGGGGGAAAAATAGATTCCAGTTCAGACCAGAGGGAAACAGCTTGTTTGCGGTGTTTATTTTTTAGTTGCCAGTAGGCAAGATGTTTTCCCAGTCATGGCATCTGTGTGATGGCAGGGTTAGCAGGCAGGCTTCAAGGCCATGGCACGTGATCCACAGAGTGCTGGGGCTCAAGAATGATGAGACTTGTGCCCTGCACAACTTCTGCTTTTCTTGCTTTTCAGTAACTGTATTTGTGGTTTTCTTTGACCAATGAGAGGATTTAATTGTAGTCCAAAAGAGGTTTTCGTTATCGGATGATAAAATGAACGTAGAATGTAATTGTTCTGGATATAATTTTTAGCACCCAGTTTATGTCTTTTTTTCTTTCTCTGAATTTTGCCTGTTTCAATCTCATCAGAATGTTGTGCTGGTTTTTGTGTGTCCTCATGGGTTTGAACTTTGCCTACCCTGGTTCCTGATTTTGCAGATTTTCCAACACACTGTAATTCCCCCAAAAGCTCGATATTGGATGCCTAACTTTAGATAGTTCCTGGTAGTCTGTATTTTAGATCATGGATCCTTAGCACATTTCATAGGATCTGGTTACTAGGACCTGATCAGCCAGGTGCTGAGTGGATTGCACGGACCCTTTACTGAAGACTCCAAAGAGAACAAGAAAAGTTTGACCTCTCATGCAACTATATTTTGGGCCAAACTGTCCCTCAGGTTTGAATCTGAGAGCTATCTGTTTTCCCTTTTCTTCTCTTTCTCTCCCAAATATTTCCTGCTGCTGTTCTTTGCTAAGAGGTAAGATTCTAAACCAGTATCCCATGGACAGGCATGGAAAAGGTCCCTGCACCCAAAGAGCAGAGACCCATTGACCCATGGCAGGCCAGGTACAGTAATCCATACTCCTCTACGGGGAGAGAAAATACTTTGAGACTATCAAGCCAGCACAGTTAGCGTGTGCTAAATTATCAAAGTTAAGGGTCTGGATTTTCTCATGGCCTGAAGCAGTACGTGTCCTCCCACCGCATAGCTGCTGTTATAAGTGATTGATGACCAAGCAATGGTAGGAGAATGGTTTCATCACAACTTTTTGGTGTTAAGACAATTCAGCTCTTGCTAAATTGCTTAGCTTTTCAAACTCTCTCTAACCATTTTGGTCACTGAGTAATGTGCATGCTTCACCATAATTTTCATGATATTTCTTGATAGGACACTTTGTAACAAAATCACTTCTAAAAATGCATTTGCAAGTTGCAAGCATATTTTTAAAGCAGAATAATCTTAGTCAGTTTTGTCTCCATGATTAAGCATCTGAGTTTATTTCATATATTTTGTTTTATTTAGCTGAACATAAGCAAAAGAAACAGTTCCCAAACCCCTCACTTTTAAAAAACATTTTGACATGTGATTTACTGAAGTTATCTGATGAATTTCAGAACAAATATCTGTCTTCTTGCCTTCCTATAATACTATGTGTAATAGCTGTGGCTGTCTGTATTTTTCCACATTGATAAGATGAAGAATGTAGAATTTCTGCCGTCTCCATTTGTTATTTGGAACAAAAGGGATAATACCTTTTCTGTAACATTTGCTACTCGCACTATACTGCTTACAGCTTACCTCTTTTCTCTGCTGTTTGCTTGTTTCATTGGCCATATCCATGAGGCAGAATTTGTCAGTACCCAGATCATGCCGTCACTTCTGCAAACGTTTTCTTACAGTCATTTCGGTGTTAACAGCGAGTACAGCTGGAGCATCAGTGCAAACCTCCCTGCCACGTTGCTGTCTGGTTCTCCAGGTGGGAGTGGAAACCAGCTTGGGAGGAGGTGGGTAGAAGTCTTCTGCCTGTTTTATAAAATGGGGTAAATTGCAGGTGGATGCATTGCCAGCACTGGCAGAGCAGATCAAGACTGGCAGGTGTTTGCAGATGGTTGAGGTAAGAAAACACTGAAGGTCAATGCTGGGCACCTCATTAGCAGTTGCAGAGTCCTTAAGACACTGAAATTTGCTGCTGCTCAGGCCCTGGAAAAGGCTTCACAGTTGCGCAGCAAAACCAATGGGCTGCAGTACCAAAATCCTGCTGTTGGGATGTCTTGCAGGTGTTAAGTTTATGGTACTGTGGTGTTTGGTTTTTTTTTGCCAAGAACTTCTACATATTAGGATAGGAAACTTTCTGTCAAGCTTGTTTTTTCTCAACAATCTTATCTGAGATCCTGAGCTCTAGCTGGAAAAATGTTTCACTGCCCTATTTTCTGTACAGTTTGAGTGATGTTTTCTGAAGCGTAGGGAACACTTGGTGCCTTTGAGTGAAGTGCTTGACCCTTGCTACAAGCATCTGCTGAGTACAGAGTATGTAATTTCCCCTCCTCCATCCGCTTCATGGGTAAGGATGCTCCCATTGACGTGCTCCTTTGGAAATGGCTCTGAACCTACAATAAAGGAAAGCTTTTTCAGTGACATGAGACAAGTAACACTGTTGTCCATTGCAAAGAATATCACAAAAGGATGATTTATATACTGTTTATGCAGGAGATCCATGACATCCTTAGGATTCTTACTGTATGGCACACCTTCCCTGTTTTCTACTCTGCCACATCACAGTCTTCCTTGCAGATTATTTTAGGAAAGCAAAACTCAGTCTTCTTATTTTTGCCTGAAGCAAATGGATTGGCAATGTGAGCAACAGAGGAGTTCATCTCTATGCCAACAGCACAAAGATCTACCCTATCAGAGCAATGCAAACCCTCCGAGTTATATACATGGTATGAAAAGATGGAAAAAAGGAGAGATAAGGTCTTATGACATGAAGGAGCATCTCCTATTTTCTGTTTATCAGAATTTTTTTTTTTTGATTGCTTCAGCAAGGTCAGATCTCACTGCCAAATTAGAAATGGGCAGCTTTAATTTATTTTCTACCAAGAAAACTGGGGTTTTGACAGGACCTTAATTCCTTTCAAAAGAAAGCTTTAAACATGCCAGGCACAAGTTCTGAAAGTAAATGATGAATATTTTATTTTTCAAAATTTCCAGTACCTAAAGGAATGTCTAACTATACTCTGACAAAAGCTTCCCTGGTTCAAAGAAGCTCTTTCTACTACCTCCAGGCATTTATCTCAGTGTGGTGATCGCTGACTGCTTGTCTGAATACGTACAGTTACACAGAGGGGACAGGTTATGGAGGGTTATTTTCCCCCCTGATGAACTGGTACATATTTATGCTGCAAAAAATCTACCATTCTAACAGAAAGCCAACCCAAGATCTCATGTTCCTCTTTACTTTTAGAAGCACCCTCTATACTATGGGTTTCACTGATATCATTGCTCCTCTTCTTGCAATAAACTGCTATTTCATCCCGGAAAGGCTGGGAGAATCTGGACCCTCAATGAATCACTCATGATTCAATCTATGCTTTGATTGATTGAGGAGACTGCATGACCATTTGTCGTGGTTTAGGCACCATTGCAATCTGAAAATCTGCAGTGCTGATTTACCTGTTTGTATAAAACTGGCTGTATCCACTTGCTCACCTGAGACCCAGCTGAGGGAAACTCAACCATCAGACTGCTCAAAAGACGTTACAGAAATACAGCATTTCTGAACTCCAAATACAGTAATACCTCTAAAATGGACTTGTCGGGTTCTGGAATTCTTCCAGAATTAGTATTTGTATGAATGCCAGGGGGATGGGAGCAGTCTTTTTTCAGTGGTGCCCATTGATAGGACGAGGGGTAATGGGCACAAACTTGAACATAGGAAATTCCATCTTAACATGAGGAGGAACTTCTTTACTTTGAGGGTGGTGGAGCACTGGAACAGGCTGCCCAGAGAGGTTGTGGAGTCTCCCACTCTGGAGACATTCAAAACCTGCCTGGACGCTGTCCTGTGCAACCTGTTGTAGATGACCCTGCTCTGGCGGGGGGGTTGGACTAGATGATCTCCAGAGGTCCCTTCCAACCCTGACTATTCTGTGATTCTGTGATTCTGTGAACCTCTTCTTGCCTTAGAGCCACTTTACATCATGTTATGATGTCCCTTGCCTTCAATTTAATCTCCAGAATTTTAGGACAAGTCCTAGGGACCTTACGAGGGAACTAAAAGCTGACACCTTTTCAGTTTTACACGTCATAGAAGTTTATTTAAGGCCAAATCTACCAAGCAGACTTTTGTGAGCTTATAGCTGTGCCCCTCAAGAGTGCAAGGTACGCAGCCTGCGCAGACCAAGCCAAC
>VZSZ01007850.1:63303-76073 GCA_013398815.1 Ibidorhyncha struthersii
TTAACAATTTTTTGTTAAGGGGGATGAAATTAGTGTACACTTAAGAAGCAAAGTTTCTCTGGTATCCTTAAAACCACATTGGAAGTGCAGAGCTGTCAGTGTTTCTGTACTAGGGAAGTGCTCTACATGTAGGCAGAACCTGAAGTTACTTTCCAAGTTGATTTGCTTAAACTATTGCAAATGCCTTTGTGCACACTCTTACATAAATGTAAACCTTGCATATATTGCTTCAGCTTAAATTGATTTCTTTCTGAATTAAGCCAAATTGAAATAAGCCAGGTTCAAATTGATTTAAGATTGTCCATGTGGATTTGCAGTGGTGTGACTAAATTGATTTAAGAACCTTCCTTCAGTTAAACGAATGCAACTTTTATTACAGCAGTTTCTAAGTGTCTTGGGCTAAAATTCAGTTTTCCATTGTGTATGTAAAGAATCCCACTTGGTTAACCATACAAGTAAAAGTAAGAGTTTGCCCTCGAAAGGTCTGAAGCCTTCCATAAATGCAAAATATGATTATCAATGTCCTCCTGACACATTCATATATTTTGTATTCCCATTGATAGAGAAATACAGTATTGTATAAGTAACTAGAAAAAGAGAAAATTTAATCTTAGGGCTCTGAGTGCTGCACCTTTTAATTAATGATCAAGTGACAATGATCAAATATAACAGAGAAGATGCAAAACCTTAAAGTAAATGTAGATGTGGTCAGACTAATGATACAAACTACCTCTTTAATTATGTATTCTGAATACACACAGGTCATTTAAGTTGCTTTTACTTTGTTGTACTGTAAGGGGAGATGCACCCAGTTTAATTGTGTCCCATTGATTTTTATTTTTTTTTTAGCTTTTGTGAAATAAGCCTTGTTTGGCATAATGAAACTTTTGTTTTCTTCAGCTCCTCTGTATTGTTTCTTTTAAAAAAATTCACCATTTACTCCTCTGCACGGAGCAAAAATCTTTCCTTAAAAACGAGGAAAGCACAATGCCCTCTATTTCTGAAATCATTAGAATTGACTTTTAGACAATCAATGTGTTAAATGATGTAATTATCCAATGGTCCTTTCCCCATTTAAACCAGTTTGAAAGTTAAAGGTTTGTTTTAGATCAATTCCAACCACTTTGTGTGCAAATTACACAACTGCCTTTTCCTTAACTTATCTCACAAATCCAATTCAATAGAGGCATGTCCATGTAAAATGGTTCTGTGATAATGAGTAATTCTGAGTGGGAACACTAACTTGTCTAAAGATGGGTAAAAGCACTGACTCCCGCATATAATATATGTAAGCCAGAACCAAGTTAGACAGAAGTTACTAGCAACAACCCCATTACTTTAGGAGTTTTCTTTTGTAGGTGTAGGACATAGAGCTTTAGGGGGATGGTGTCAGGCTCCAGAGCAGACTCTGTAGTGTAGACCCAGCGCCTGCAGTTGACTCCCACCTATGATGAGATAAATGTCATCCTCAGGGTTAATAGCCTCCTTCACAGAAGCTCTCTGCTGTTGTCAGAATGTTGCTTGGGACATGACACAGCTGCCCCCAAGTATTGATGCTATTTCAGGCATCCTTAGGGAAGCCACAACTGCCTGCCAGCTGTGGTGCTAGACCCATGAGACACCTGCTGCCATCCAGAGAAGCATGTGGAGGGTGTGTGGGACTTGTGAAATAACACTGGTTGCCTGTGTTTTGGCTACAGAAGGTGAACCCTTGCTGCTGAGGGCCCTGGCTGTTCTGCTGTAGCATCTCAGGTGCGAGGTGCTAGGCTGCTGCTACAGAACAAATGCAGGAACCTGTGATGGAGGCCACCATCAGAAATGACATTTGTGGTACCAAGCAAGTCCAGAAGAAATGAGTCTAGGCCAGCTGCCCCCCATCTGATCCTTTAAGTCATACTTGAGTGCTGTGTCCTAGTCAGCTGGATTTCCTTGGTGTAGCTCGCTGGGAAACAACACTGAAGTGAACTATGGCAGGTTTCACTGATCTCTTCTCTCCTACTTCTCTGCTGCCAGGTCCCTCTTTTCTGTTGCTGTGTAAGCTTTTAGAGCAAAATCTGTCTTGGCTTAAGAAGGTCCCAGTCTAGTCCAGGCTGCTACTGTGCAAGTGATAATAGGATTGTTGCATGATGAAAGCCCACCTTTCATGGTGGGCTTAGACATGCACACATGCAGAGTCTTTAAGTGCAGTGCTTGGTCTGAAGAGAGAATTTGTCCCCATCTTAACACCTAAAACAATGCAGGAATCTGCATGCCTCAGATTGCTTCAGATGATGGGAAGCTGGCAGTTGATTAGACAGTAAGGACTAAGTTTAAATGTGGACAAAACACTTTTGAGTTAAAAAAACCCGTATGGTGCTAATCGTATATGTTTTTATTTGTTTAGATTTAATTATTGAAACATGAATTGTCAGCTATCTAGCAAGCTATCTATTGACCAAAAGGAGCAACATTCACATTTTCTTAGATGCATGGTCAAGCATACATACAGAAGTAAATTATGTAGAAACAAAGATTTTCATAGCTTCATTAGCACAGACTAAAAAAGGCTCAGGCCTGCAGAATACTCTACCCACTTGGCTTCACAGAGTTGTGTATAGAATTGGATCCCAACCTACCAGGTACATCTTATAGACCTGTGTCTGAGCTGTTTGTTGTGTACTAAAAATATACATCCTTCGCACGTTACCTAAAATGAAGTATGATGGGAATCTCAACTTTTGTATTTCTTTCTTGGTTTTATGTGTACGCTTACCCACATAATCTTAAAATTGCAATAATATCCTGCCCCACTTTAATAGATATATTAATTATGTTTCTCCCCCTTAATGGGCTGCTCACTTTATGGTTTGGGGACACAAAAGTAAATTTTAAAATCAATTATACAATTACATATGTAGCAATAACAGAGCACAGAGCTAATCGTCTTTGGGTCAGGACTATAACCTTCTCATAATGCAGGTTTCATTAGGGTAAGGTCTATTATTGCAAAGAATTACAGAAATAATAGGAGTGGGTGTATTCAGCAAGAAATAACAAATGAGGGTCTTTCCTAGATAAGAGGAGCTGTTTGCTGGCTGCAGTGTGATAGCAGGCCCCTATAGTGTATGTAAATTGATAGGGTCAACTTCCCTTGGTGTATGCAATGCACAGTGTACAAGAATTAATTTCCGTATCATTCTGGAGAATGGCAGGAGGAGGGTTTCCAATTATCACTCATCATTGGATACAACCGAGCTGAACTGCAGAGCCAAGTGTATGAAAAAGACTGCAAGGAGACGTGAAATGGGCTAAACACTCATAGTATAGCACACTTGAGCCATTATGTGCTTAATGTTTTCTGTTATCTATAAGGTTTGTAGCAAAAACGATAGTTGCCTTTGTGCATTGTCTTAAGTGTGCCTTTGAAGAATATGCTTTCTAATATTATTTGTAAAAAAAATTTGCACAGCACTTGGAAATAGTCACCATTCTTGTATGGGAACTTGGGTTGAATACAGTCGGTAAGGTAAGCTTCACACTGCCTTTGTTTCACAGTGGGAAGATGAGGATGTGTTCTTCAAAAGCACCTAAAGATCAAAACCTCAAAAATTTTAGCTCTAAATACAGGAGTTTGATTTTCATATATCTGAGGTTCTGGGAGCATAAAGTTAATTTGGCATTAATGATCTTGCGTACCATAGATGGTCTGATAATTTTACACTCAGCAGCTTGCTCAACTCCTGACCTACCAGTTGAGTTTCTGGTAACCACTGGACTGTGCAGCTTCCCTTCAAAGTGAATTACTATCTTCTCCTGGTGTACATAGCTCTGATCTGAATGGGGATGGGAGAGCAAAGGCTCTCCATTTTCCAGATAATTTATGGCATTGCAGGGGGCAGATGGGGAAGGCATGATCTCCTCTATGTAGCTTATGCCATCCCCCAACTCCTTACAATATCTGCATGAGGTTGAGATAGCATGTTGCTGTGTTGGGGACTCTGGGATGAGGGCTATGCAGCCCTTATTTACAGCATTGAGTTGGTGGCTGTTACATGTTTCAGAAGCTTCTTAACACAGGGAATACAGCCTGCTGTAATAATACTATGAGTATAAACAAGGATAAGTTTAATTGTAATTTAATAGGGCTTCCTATTAAATTCCTTGTCTTACCTTTCTTCTTTGTCCTGACAGAACACCACTGCTTGGTAATTACCTGCATTGTTTGTTAATGCTGCCTCTGAGCAGCGTGTGCAGCAAAAATTTAATCTCATACTCAAAGAAGTAGTTTCAAAAAAATATCTTTGTGATTCCTAGGCAACTTTCACAGAAGTATATTCAAGTGATGGTTTGAAATAATATTTCTGGGAGTGGATTCACTATTACCTTGTAAAACTATTTTTGCCTCTAAGTGGTTAATTAATGAGAATAAAAGAGCCTGTATGGAAGTTTTTTGGCATTTCTGGCAAACATGCCCTCCTTCTCAAATGATCAAATCCAATGCTTGGCCCTTGGCTGCCACTCCTCTTCCCTTGGACTGTTGGCAGTGAACCTCTGGGGCAGGTGTAGGTAGCAGAGGCAGGTGAGCAGGCAGCTCACCCTTCTGTACAGGTGGACTTATGATTTCTTGAAAAGTGTCCCTGAATGATAAATAAAAAAGCCAGGTTATTGTCAGCAAAGTTAATTTTGTTCTTGAGATCTTTGACTTCCAATGGGAAAATTCAAAGTCATCTCCAAACAGGACAACGTCCTAGAGACCTGTGTTTTCTTGCAGCCGTATGAGTCTCGAGTTTTCCCTCCTGTAGCTGTTGACAGTCTGGTTTTGTCTTGCTGACAGCATCTTGTTAGGACTGAGGCTGGAGCTGAATACCATTTGGGGTTGAAGTCTTTGGGCAGAGTTACAGGTACAATGTTAGCATCTTGTTGCTCTCACCCCATGCATTGTGGGCAGTGTTTGGCAGTGTAATGGTAAAACCAGAACTGCTTCCATTTTCCCTCCACCCATTTGATAGGGACACCCAAAATAGCAATAAGGTTGAAGATTGTAGGAACATATAGGTGTATGTAGAATACCTATTTTCACCTGAGACCAAGCATAAGAAGTTCGCATGCTAACTTCTGAACGTAGTCCTGTTGGAAAGTAGGTCAACCAGTCCTGATTTTACTAGCTGTCAGCCAAATTAATTGCAAATGTCAGAAGCACAACTCATCTGGTTGTTAGCCTCCATAGCAGCAAAATGTGAAACAAAAAGGACACGATCTCATGCTAATTTTACATTCTTTCTTAGTCTGAATGCTTATACACTTATTTATTGTACTTATGGTAAGACGGTGACAATGGTTATATGTATGACCAGAGTAGGTTAGACCAAAAGCTTGTCTAGCTAATGTCCCAGCCCTGGTGGTGATCAGTGCCTGATAAAAGAGGATAAAGGAGGGCAATGACAATGCGCTACCACATTAGGAAATACTGCTACCAACCAGTGATCTGGCTTAGGGACTTGTTGTGCCAGAGGTGGTATCTTAGGGCTTAATAGCCTCAACAATTTTTTTTTTTTCCATAAAATTGCCTAATCTTCCACTATTCTGTGTGAAGTATGATCTAGTGGGATGGTATAAGAAGGCTTGGCTTCTGTGGAAAAAGAAAGTAAGTACTTACAGATTGTAAAAGGTTTGTTTCCTAGGATACGTGCACAAAAGGCCAACACACGGGTCAGGTGAGGTGTGTCCTCCTGTGAGCTTCTTCTGAACAAGGTGGTGGCTTCAGCAGCAGAGGACAGGGTACGTGTCTGTTGGCCCTGATTTCAGTGCAGATGGACTCTTTGCAGGATGCAGCTGCCAAGGTAAGGAGGATGTATGAGTTTAGATTCCTCAGGTGATTTATATTTGGCTGCCTTGGGTTGCTTTTCAGAGTGATGGCAACAGGCATATCCTCTATTGTATCATGATCCATCTGCTAAACATCAAGTCTCTCATTTGATATGTGGTGCGTTACAGCACCTTGGTGAACTAGGTGAAAGGATACTCTTAATCTGTCAAAACAAGGTATTGTCCCAATCTTGGAAATAGCTGAAGTTTTAAAGATTAAATGTGAGTAAATAAATATTTGAAAAGCAAAGCATCTTAAGGACTTAGAAATGTTAAGTTGAGCAAATAAAAATACCTTTCTATAAAGGAGCTTTATGCAACAACAACTGTATATGACACTATGTGTGTTCATATTCATAACATAGCCATAACAATATATATAATTTATTTTTCGCTCACCATTACATACATGTATTTTACAAAACTGTGTCTTTTTGCAACAGACAAAAAAAGACAGCTCTGTCATGACAGATTTCTTATTGAAGCCTAAATTTAGGAAGACATTGAAATCTATACCTAATTTTGAATAAATTTTGCTGTATCTTGACTTCAATAAAATTATTCACATGCTTAAAATCAGAAATGTATTTAGGTATCTGATTGAATTTGGGCCTAAGTTATTAATTTTCCAATTTATTTTTTTTTATTTTCAATATGAGGTCATAACAAACAACATATTTTTGCTCATTGGATGTGACAGATTAAATTAAATTTAATGATGTGATCCTAGTGGTTCAAAGCAGTACTCTTCAGTTTTTTATAAGGCAAAATTTAAGATACACCTGACATTTGCAGGTCTTTTAGACTGATAGCTATCTGAAAATGACTTACTAAAACCACCTTAGCTATACATGCAGCAAAAGTAGCTAAATGCACCGGTTTAGTAAGCTTAATATAACTTAATCCTGGCATCTTTTTATAACAACCTAAAATACTTTGCAACATGGAGTCAAGATTTTCTTTTCTTAAGACCCTATTATGAAGAAAGTTAATTTCACTTTAAAGTCAGAGGCCTTACCTACCAGGCTGCATTACCAGTCCTCTGACAGCCCTATTCAGACGGGCCCTGCTGATATGTTGTAGAGATTTGAAAGTAAAGAATTGCAAGAAGTGCAATTTAATCCCAAAGTCATTACCTAAATGCTGAGATAGGATGGGGATTACCACCAATGTAAATGAGATATGAGACAGCCAATGGATTAGGGGACCCTTTCTTTAGGATGACTTCAGCAAATAGGCTAAGATAAGGAAATCTTTGTAATTACATGGAGCTACACTGGTCAATTCTGACTTTTAAATACTGAGACACTGGAGAAAAGGAAAAAAACCTACATATGTTATTCTGTGCAATATTAAGTAATTCCTTTCTAATTCTACACAATCAATAGAAGAACATCATGCCAAATGAAAAGATGAGGGCTGCCTACATGTCCTTTTGTGACTGGTATCATTCCATCATTTTTGGTAATATCATTTCCAAATTAAATTTTATGGTCCATTACATACTAGCTCAAACACTTTTCTAATGGAATCTTAAATGGAACTGACTTGCTTTGCGTGGGGTTTGTCTCTCAGTTAAGATGTTATTTAGTTCTAATTATCAGATAATGAACTCAGGAAATTTAATTTTTAATATTTATATGTCAAAAGTCCATTGTACTTTGGTTAAAGGCTTTAAATTAAAAATTATCATGGACAGAATACTAATTGAATATTTTCCCTATCTATAAGAGTGAGAAATGTGTTACATAGTTCCAAGATTAGCTTGTTACACTGCAACTGTTTACTTAAAAACTTAATTTAGTCTTCAGAAATAAATCACAAATAAGGAGATCCAGGAAAATGAACCTGAGTAGCTTCAGGTATAGAAGCTTAAAGTACATCATATCTTTAAATGCATTGTCTCAGCTTCATAGCTATAAGATATCACTCAAATGTTTATGCATATTTACTGCATATGCAAATGTCTGTGCGTGTACACAGTTTCCAAATCTTATTGCTTGTTTTTATGGGTGTTTTCTCCATTTATACTTTATCGCTTTGCCCACTTTCACTTCTCATTTCCTTTTTAACAAGGAATGGAAAACCAACTGTTTTTTGTTGTCTTTTCACATTTCATAGCAAGCTGTCTCAGGAAAATAATTGCAGAAATGTGAAAAGGATATTTCTTTGGACTTAAAAGGCTCAACAGGTGCCTGTCCAGTTGTACGTCCTTAATTTGCCTCTCTGATCTTTCTGTTGGTGTCTTGTGGTTACTGGGCTGAGCTGGAACTGGGGGAAAACTGGATTCAATTCCTTCTCCTGCTTCTGTCTATTTGGGTGACCTGAGGTAAGTCCTGTAAAGGGTGAGACTGAGATAGGATTGTTTCCATACCTTGCTATTGTAATAGACCCTGATGACTGAGCTAAAGCCCCTTCAAACCTTGTATAACATGTATGGAGTGTGATCTTCATCAACATTTAATGGCAGAAAGCACAGGCATTGAAGGTGAGTGTTAATCTTGCCCACACCAGTGTTTAGGTCATTTTATTCCCTTTGCTAAAGAAGGACTAGTGTGGAATTGACCTTGTCCTAAAACGTCAATTTTTTCCCCAAGAAAGGGAGCAGGGGGAACACATTTTAAAAATTATTTTTACTCCGAACTTGAGTAGGTACCAAACCCCTGGTTTTGTGTGGTGACTTAGCAGTCAGGATGTTCACTCCAGGGTGAGAGACTTGGGCTGAAGAGTAGGGTATTTTGGGTCATACCAAATGAACAGTTTGGGCATATTTTCTCAAGACTTTTTTAGTTTAATATTTATAGACAGTACTCGGAGCAGAGACTGGACAGCTGAATCTCTACATTCACATGTGTCTTACTCATGTATTGTGTAGTCTGTCTTCACAGTTTAAAACTTAACTTGGGCTGAGTCCTGAGATGTGTGAGCTCCTATAACAGTGGAACACACTCAGCAGTCTCATGGATCTTCTGGACCATGTGGCAAAGCATGTGCCATAGAAGACCAAGGTGAGAAAGCTGGATTTGTTCAGCTGGGAGAAGAGAGGGCTGAGTGGGGATATTATTGTTGATCTTAGCTGACTAATGAGGGTTGTAGAGAAGATGGAGCCTGACTCTCCTCAGATATGTGCAGAGAAAGGATGAAATGCTACTACACACAAGCGGTAGCAAGGAAATTTTCAATTAGATATAAGGTTTACACTGATGGTGTTCAAAAATAGAACAGCTTGCTCAGAAAAGCTGTAGAGTATCTGTCCTTGGAGATACGCAAAACTTCCCTGGACAGGGCCCTGAACAACCCACTCAAACTTCAAAGCCAGCCCTGCTTTGAGCAGGGAGTTGGACCAAGCGACCTCCAAAAGTCCCTTTCCAAGCAAAGTTATTCTATTATCTGGGTCCTAAAAGTTGCCTGAACTTTTTAATCAGTAGGATATAGACATGTGTCACCAAGAGATCCTTTTAAAATCTCACTTTTGAGAAAACTGGATATAAATAATATTTTCCAATGTTAATTAGATAGATATGTGTATCTAAAGTGGATTGGGTACTGTTGGTATGACATGATATATAAGTGCAGGTGATGTATCACTTTCCTTTAAAGAGACTGCCACTTATGTGTCAATCATGATTAAATTCCCATCTAACCTCTGATTTACAAAACCAGGCTTGTGAGCTTCTATCAGATCAACAAAATCCAGCCAAACAATTCTTCTCCACTTCCTCCTCCTCTGACATTATCAACAGGCGAAATCTGCTCAGTCAGATTTTGCTGTCAGATTCTCCAGGTGTGAGTTTCTTTACTGGAGTTACTTTTGACTCACAGCCCTGGAACTGGGATTGCAGGTTTCACCCACATGGGCTTTGAAAATTAATTGTTATTGGAAGAGGTAGTTTTTCAAAAGGTGCTTTCCACTGGTTGAATCTCAAGTCTATTTTCTAATGTGGTCCTGGAGCATGCCAAACCTCAAGCCATTCGTCAGGGCTGAGACCTGCATCCACCTTGTCTTTTTTTGGAAGCATGCATGCAAGTAGCCAGCCCTTAGTCTGTGAATGCCTTTGCATTTGTTGATATCAGAGCTTTCTGGGAACTTCCTCAAGACCCCTGAAAGGAGGGAATCTGTCATCTTTTCTGACATCTTCATGGCAAAAGCAAAAAGCATAATTAATGGATTGACACACCTACCCTTCCAGTAAGTGCACCTATGGGGCACCACGAGCTCTGGATACGTAAGAAGTTATAATCAATAGGCTTGACCTAAAAGGCTGTGGTTTTGATTGGACAAGCAACTGTATTAGAGAAAGGCCAGAATTATTATTGACTTATTTTCTGCTTCAGCCCTCACAACCTGAATGATTCCCTATCCCTCTTCTGTTAGTAAAAGCGGGAGGCTTGGCAGGAGGGCAGTGAAGCTGAAGAAGTTTTGCATGAAGCTCCACACATACAAATATACTAAGTTCTCACAAGCATTGAGCTGGGTTTTGTGTGAAGTATACAGTGCTGGACATTATCTGCTGACAAGGAAGGACAACACCATTTAGTAGATTAACCATTATCTCCCTTATGGAAAACAATGTTTAGGCTTATATACATATACTGCAATAAGCTGGGAGCATAACAGGGGTCAAATAGTATGATGTCTGCTCAGAAGCCACCAGCAAAGCAGGGAGACCATCTGCCCGCAGTGAGACAGGCAGCATTGGAAAGGGGAGTCTGATGGGTCTCTCCCATCAGCACAACAATATGGTGTTGCACTGGTTGCTGGCAAATCATGGTTTGGAGAAACAGCAGCTGCAGCAGGGAGTATGAAGGGATTCTAGCTGGTGGCCAGGCAGCAGAACATGACTTACTATACCTCTGCTACCACCTTCAGTGTAGCCTTGGCCCCACAAACACATGCCTCATGCTTTTCCTTCCTGCCAGGAAGGGAAACCCTCTCAGAATCTTATCCAGAATTTGCAAGGTGTTCTGGGATTGAAGGAGTTATGCATTATAAATAAGTTGTAGGTAGGGTCCTCAGCTGCTGAAAAAAGCATAGCAATGGGAGGAGCCATTGGAAAATAATTGTAGTGTGTGTTAATTATATTTAGATAGCTTGTGCTCACTGCTCAGAAGCACACATCGCCCTGAATCAATTATTACCGAAAGAATGGAGAAGCATGAAAAGAGCACAACCTATTATCTCTGCTCTTGAAGACTACAGTCTGATTCCCCCTCGTTCTTCCACTAAGTAAATTTCTTGCATCCAATTTCTTTCCAAAGTAAATAAAGAAAATTTCTTGAGACACATGTTACGTGTGGACAGATAGCTCATTGTTTCTTAGATTGAGTGTATATGCATCCATGGGCGTGTGCGTTTCTGATGTAGCTGGTATGATAGAACTTTCACGTTCATTTTTGCCTTTTAATTGAATAGTAAATTAATTTGATTAAAAAAATCCTGGCTAGCTCCTGCATGTGAATTAAAGGCGGGCTAAGCGTATAAATATCTTTCAAGCCAGTCCTTTTGCAAAGCTTCTTCTAATTTTTCGTTTCCTTTTATTTCCTTAGGGCTGTAGGGGTGAGACTAGAGTGGATGCAGGCTGTTTTAAAATATTTATTTCCCTTCTCAATGGCTATTTGAATCATTGCCAGCAAGGATATATTTTAATCATTTAGTCCTATTTCTTAGTCTCTTTTAATATTATACTGTACTCTTTCTGAGCATATCTAATATCACATTACTGAAATGACTAATCTTAAACAATACCTGACAAATATCAGGTACCTGAATTGAACAGTTTAGACATGTCTGACTTATTTTTTCCATCTTTAGAGAGACCGGCTCCTTTTACTTCAGTGCTGTTTTCCTGTTCTTTTAATACATGCATTATCTTGACTCCACAGCACTTCACCTGAACCTGGGAAAAGTCTCAAGACCTTGGAAGCAGGACCCAGATGTATTATTTTTTGGTGACACGTAAAAAAGAGACTTTCTTCTTCTCAAAAGCTTAGTCTGGGAGGGGTAATGTGAGGCTACAGCAGTAAGACAGGGAACCCAAAATAAGAACAGGAAAATGAGGATTGATTGGGATATCAACTTGAGGCGCATACATATGCCTTGATATTCGTCTATGAAAACACCTATGTGAAACCTGGTTTCTTTATTTGCGGTTTTAATATAAAGCATTATTGATCATTTGCACATCGATCTTTTGATCTAGTATCTGTTAAAACTTCACTGCTCCGATTTGTGCCGTACACTGGAAAACCTGCATTTGTATGAGAGCCCTTCTGTGTGCAGCAATATACGCCAGTCACTCCGAGGCCAAGATGTATGATTTAACAAACCAACAAATTATCTTTCCATTTCTAACTGATTTAAAAACAATTGCCTCACTGTTGCTTCGGAGGAGGGTGGGTCTTTCACTGTCACAAGGTCACTTTGCAAGTTTTAATTGCTGGGTGCTGTTCTGTCCTTTCATGGCTTTCTAAGTGATAAATAGCTCATCGGTTCAAAAGCTAGTCTATATAAACAAGCTTATCTCTGCCCATAGTCTTTAATGAAAAATGAGTTGTGAGTATCATTGTTAATCATGGTAATTGTTAATGCTAAGAGGGCTGGTATTATGAGTTTTCCTATTAGGCTTTCAATTCGTTATATAAAATGAGCAATCTAGTAGCCATCTATAGCATTCTAATTTTAATTATCTAGCAGCTGCATTTCAGACCACCCTTTCTTTATTGAGATTAACAAAACCTTTAACACAGTAACCAGTGTCTTTTGATGTAATTGGGTGAAGTTACTTGAAATGTTCAATATGCAATCATATCATTAAAGATCAACTCATCACACTATGATGTGCTTCCTTCTGGGAATAGCTCTCTATTGCTTTTTATTTAGCTTACCTGACTTAGACTGGCAATTTTACTCATGTTTGTGCATCTCT
>VZSZ01007850.1:76124-97816 GCA_013398815.1 Ibidorhyncha struthersii
CGCCATTTTACATGTATAAAGTACAGGGCACATAAGGAAAAAAAAAAAAACATAGCAAGGGAAGACTTCAGGACTAATCAAGCCTAGACTCTGTGAAAAAGGTACTTTATGAAAGACAAAAGGAGAGAGGAACAACAGATTTTAAACCCACACTAAAACTTCATACAACTCCTTAGACAACCATCAGTAACGTTCAAAAGAATTATAGACTACAGTATCCAGACAGCAACTCCTAAAAACTCACCACACTTCATGCACGTCTGCTTCAGCTTTGTAGGATGAGGTACATATGAATGTATCTTCTCTCCATCATTTAAGATACAAGTATTCATTGCAGCAGCATCATGCCTGTTTAAATGAATCGAGGGAGAGCTGCTGTGAGTATATCTGTATGTGTCAGTGATGCAGGCCAAAGTGGCTGACATCTCCCATTTTCTGGTTTTATATTTACATTATATATTATTGCATAATAAAGGTCTAGTAAAGGAAATGCAAAAGATACAGAAGGTGACATTTACAGATATATGAAAGAATAAGTTCTTTTATCTCTAACATAAACACAAGGTTTCTGCTGGTCCCATGTTTCTGCTGGAAAGACGGTGGAAAGTTTGAAAAAGGTACAGAAAGGAATAGGTTATGGAATCTCACAGAGGGAACTACTATATTTTTAAGAAATTCTTCCACACAAACTCACACAGGTCTTTTTATCATGGGAGGAAACAGAAGGACACGTGAGAGCTGGACACCACACCAAAGGCAGTGGCACTGGGGCGGCAAGATGTTTATGGAAGTTCCCAGCATACCTTGCATATACAAACTGCCAGGAAGGGCTCCCAGATGTGAGTATACTTAAGTAGCTTTTCTAATAGCACTAAATGTTCCTGTACAGGTGAGCTGTTAACGATCTTTGCCATTCGTACAGTTTGAATTATCATTGACTCAGACATCAGAAGGCTGGTTTGACTTTGATGTTTGCAAGATGTTGAAAGCTGAATGATATTCTTTGTTGCATCAATATGACGTGTTTCACTCAGGGCTGCAAATCCTTTTATTTATTGGCTACATTTAGCCATAAAATATGATCTATCCTTTGTTCTCAATGCTGAATTAATTTCTTTAGGTCACAGAATAAGGAGTCTCAAACCCTGACTAGGGTCCTTTGGTGTTGTATTTATGTATTATCATTTTGTCACAGTAAAAATGATCATCTTCAATTATGAGTTAAATTCAAGCAATGAATTTAAAGATGCTCTGCATTTTGCACCCCTCCCTTACTTGGTGTGTTCTGAGCTTTGCAGGCCACAGGGGAAGTTGAGTCCTATTTGTGCTTTTGAGGATATGGATGTGTGTGAGGGTAGCAATGATTGCAACTGGCCATAAAGGACCTGGTTCTTCCAATGTTCTCACTCTACGCTAGCGCTGGAGAAAGTCTAAAGAAGACAGTAAGACTACTCCTGACATTATAGTGCAAATAAGAACAAACTCTCCTATTTTTAATGTTGTTGGTAGATATTCAATATATCCATTTAATACTCCAAACATGACCTCCAGTGAGAAGTTCATTAGCTACATACTGAAATAAGGCCTGACCCCAGGCAGAATGGAAAAGGACTTGGTGTTATGTGGCTCCTGTCAGTCCCAGGGTGCTTGTCAACGTTATGAGTTAAAGATTGATAGTGTAGTGACTGCACAAGCATTTGTATGAGAGGGGAGAGGTCACAAACAGGCTCTGGGTGTTAGATCTTCCATTACAAAGAGAGGGGAATATTGGCCAGAATGCAAGAGTAGTTGTCCTTCTCTTTTCAAGAAGTGTTATGGAAATCTGTCTACTGTAATACTTGTTCCCTCTTGAAACATGTTTCAAACTTTTAATGAACTTATATATCTTCAGGTATAACTTCTACTGCTCTGCAGGTGCAGATGAAGCTATACAAGTTGCTAATTAAACAGTGTGACAGTCCTCTATATATTGCAGGTAGAGTATATAGAGAAAGGCATATAAAACCTAGGAATTAACTCATGATGTGTCCACCACATCCTAGGCAAAACCACCAGCCTATTCTTCTGCCAGATTGCTATTGCATAGTTCCTTTTGCAAACAGCCAACTGCACAAACATGGTATGCAGTGAATTTGGGTTAAAAAGGAATTTTTTCCAGGGTATAGATGACCATAACTCTTTCAGGGAACTCTCTGTGATAAGCTAACAAGACCTAATTCTGGTAAGCTTCTTTTATTTTAGGTCAAATGTACCTCTTTCAAAACTATTTTGTTTCAAGCCCTCAAATATTTTAAAAAGGAAACTTAAATTTACAGATGATCAAATATCAATATCTCTTAAGGAAGTCTGCCTTTGCACATTTTATCTTATGTTGTTGTTTACCTTCAAGAAGATCAGCTGTGACACACAATTTTAAAGAAATATTAGCCAGATTTCTTGTGCACTGTTCAGCTAAATGTACTCCAGTGCCAACTCTTTTTCCTCACTTGGTGGTAATGGTGGCTTTCAGCTCTAATTCTCCCAGGGCATTTTACAAGGTCATCATTTTCTCAGCATGCTTTTTTGGTTCTATTTTTTTAAAAATGTAGCACAAACTAGGAAAATGAGACCAGCTTTAGTAAATCAATTGTCTGCACCTATCTCTCCTCTGATTTAAAGGAGTTTTTTTTTTATGGCTGTAGAGACGGCTTGTTTTCACCAGGCTGAAGTCTCAGATGGTCATGGTTATAGGACATATGTTTTTGGACACAAAGTGCTGTAATGTTTTTTCAGTGGTGAGGGTGGGCATGTAGAAGTGTTCCTGGCTGTTGAACAGAACAGAGAGGACTAGGAGAACTCAGTTTACTAAATCAAATCCCCCTGCCCCCTGGCCTAGTGTCATATAATCAGTGTATTGAGCTCCATTTTACAAGTGGTGGGTTTCATTAGCTCAGAGGGTACCATGAGATTTAGAGTAGCTTTCTGACATGTAGAGATTTTCTTCTAGTGTCCAAGCAGTGAATGTCCAGCAACCATATCTTTTCTCTGTTTTTCATTACTACCCTGCATACAACAAAATCCTTTCATCTCTTTTTCTTTCCTTTGATCAACCTGGCAGGAAGGATATTTGAATTTGTCTGTCCTGGATAAGATTGACCACAGTTGTACTCAATGCTTCCATTTATGTGGTATGCCATCCTGTAGGCCACACAATAGGGACTGTATGGATTCCTGTTTCAAACCAAACAACTTGTGATGGAAGACGAGCATCTCTCACAGAGGGCTCCCAAACACACTTCAGAAGAGTTGAAGGTCATGACATTCAACATGGGAGTGCAAGGCCCATATGACAGGTAAACCCCACACAACTTCTCCCTGAAGTCCTACTTGGAACTTGGATCGCGTATGTGACTTAATAGCTTTTCCAAATCTTTTGTTAATTTTCTTTATTTTGGAAGAAATTGTTGACAGTCTAACTCTTATTAGCCATACGCGCACCCACAACTCTAACTCTTCTTTAATCATGCTGAACTTCTTGAGTCAAGACAGGAGAAGTCTGATTCAGAACTGAATCCCTCCTGGCTCTTTGTCTTCTGCCCAAACCCCTCAGTCATTTGTTATAGACCTCTGATGGAAAATAAAGTCAGAGCCAGGAGTCCTGTCACAACAAATCTTTGTAGTTCCGGCCTCTAAGTGTGGATGTGCTGGATAGGTAATAGAATGGAAATGAAGTAATATTTCAATATTTTCATGCTGCCTGCATTACAATTATGATGTTAATTAATTATCTGCCTGGCAGTTAACACCATGCAGAGGCATGGTTGCGGTCGACTTCCTGCTGTTCTGCTAGCAGTGAGTAATTAACCTCTCCTCTTCCCTGGGATTCTCTACAAGATGATCAGCGTGTTGATGATATAATTATTATTAATTCAGTTTCTGTGTTTCGTTGACATTGTTAATTACTTGTCGGTAATCAGCTAATGTTTAATCTTCCTTGCTGGATAGCTTCTTAAAAGGCTGCTTGAAGTGGTTCAGAGAGGCTTCCCAGTGTATTCTCACTCCTCATTGCATCAAGTGCCGGACAGACCACTATTCAGAATAAATTATTATCTAAATACTACAGAAAGTCTACTAAAGTTGGGGCATTTTTGGATCAAATTAAATTGCTGTTTTCACTGGTGTAAGCAAGAATATGTAAAGCTGTTGTCAATAAATCAGGGAAACAAGTGGGATCGCTTCTGGTGCCAACTTTAAAAATTGATCTCACTTACAAAATTGTCAATATCATTTAAAGAGCAAAATATAATTTAGTGCTGGTTTTTGTTTCTGGAGGATTAGTGATTTTCCTGCAAATAACTGTTCATGGCATTTTTACTTTCAGCAAAAGTAAGAAATCTCTTTCCTAGAGTCTTGACCAACTATGGAAGCATATGGGCATTGTGTACTAGATGAAACTTCCCTTAGCAAAAATAGCTTTCACGCAGATTTTAAGGGCAATGCCAAAAGCTTTTCTTTTTCTTTTTTTCCCTATAACATTGTTTAAATGCATATGTCTTAAAATCATATTAGAACAATTATGTTTCCCATTGCAATAAACAGAGTGGAAAGTTTGAAAAAATGTTTTCCTGAAGTAAAAGAGTCAATGTTATTTTTTTGGCATGTGTTTATATCCACCAAAGATACTAGTTCACTCTGCTTTAAAATCTTAGGTAGACTTTTATCACAATATCAAAAAGACATCAGTTTATTGGTGTAGAACAGTAAACAATTAATTGTATTCAGTGTGCTCTTCTTTTGAGACTGGAACTGCCCCTGCCTTTCTAGGTAAAATATGTAGCTTAAAACCAGAATGATGTGAAGACACCAGAAGAAGTTCTGATCTTTAGCAGAACTGGGCTTAAACTTATTTATGGTATAGAAAGGCTTTGAGAAAGAGCAGTCAAAGGAAGACCTTGAATGAAAAGAAGGTGGTACTTGATAAAGGAGATCATACATTTCTCTCTGCCTGGTACTGGTAAGGTCCCAGTGATGGTATGATAGTCTGTTTGCAGTATTTTATTTCAAGAACAGTGCGAGAATACATGGGTCATAAGGAAAGAGTGAATTAATTGATGTTTTCAGCCTGAAGCAGAGAAGGCTGATACTCTGTTCATGGTAACAGTCTTATATTTGCTAGGCTTCTGCAAAGAAAGGGAGCTCTGTCACGGCTGTCTCTATGAAGGCTAAAATACAAAGAAATATGATAACACTGCAGCCAGAGACTAGGATTAGATGTTAGGAGAGACTCAAAGAGTAAGAACAGGCAGAGAAGCAGAGTTAGGAATTGCCAGCAATTAAATTGGGCCAAGGAAAATGGAATCAGTTGAGGAGCAGGAATGAGGGAAAGAAGAGGAAGGGAGAAACATCGAACTGAGCAGAAGTCCTGCAAGTAAAGGGAGGTGTGTCTGAGATGATGAGGGGTCGCCTGCAGCAGAGTGCTGGGAAGTGGAGCAGTTGTGAAAGGGAATCCCATATGAGCAGCCAAGAGGTGGGGAAAGCAATAGTGCAGTCAAGCAGGATGAGAATAAAGAAGCTGTTTGGGAGACAAAAAAGAAGAAGGGATTAGAGGAGAAGGAGGACAATTAAATGCAAAGGCAGGAATAAGGACTTGGTTTTATGTCAACTGGAGTCACACAGCAGAGGCTGTAAGCAGTTAAACAGAGATCCTTCCAATGCCATTTTAAAACTAAGTCTTAATTGTTTTGCTCTGCAAGAATTTCATGCCAAAATCCCTGCTATATTTTTCCTGAGATTATCCTCAAGTTTTGCTTTGAACCTAGAGTTTAGGAAATCTGGAGCAAACCTCAGCTGATGCCTCTACTTTATACCTTACTTTGGACTGAAACCCTGCAAAATGCTTCTGCTTTATGCTTATGTTTTATTTGGAGCCACGGTCTCTCCTGTGTCAACTAGAAAATGTTATATGTATACCAATGCCAAAACAGCTTTAACTCACATGAAAGTGGGGACCAAGAAGCATCATAAATGTCAGAAAATGTAATACCTTTTCTTTCTGGAAGTTTCAGCCTCACTTTTAAACTCAAACACCCAAAGGATAAATGTCCACTTTTCCTTTGCAAAGCATGTGGCAAAGCCTAGTCTCACCAAGATAACTGGCAGGATTGTGCAACGTGGAGTGCTGAACTTGAAGGGGAAATGGAACATTTTTTATTTCCTATTTCACATAAAGGTAATATAAATGAGCATGCAGATTGTGAAATGGTTCATATTTTACGTATTCAAGCTCTGGTAATAGGTGGGAACAATATGAATTGTACTTGTGTACTGAGCGAGGTCTAGTTACACAGCCTGCCTTTGATAACACTCCTCATTTTGTAAGCTGTATGACATGTCAATTTACTGTTTTCATTTTGGAGACTGAGAAGGTTGGATTGAAGCTTCAAGATCAAAACAAAGGTTAAAACAAAAGTACTGTTGATTTCTTTTTTTCCCAAGTGTAAATATTCTCACGTATCGAAGGGTGACACCCTGTACTATCTGGAAATAGGGACTCCTGTTGTACATTCCTTTTACAAAGGGAGGATGGTTTGGTTGTTATGGTATTTGTCTTGAATGTGGACAGCACCCGTTTAATTGCTCATGCTGCTACAGACTTTGTGTGTGACCTTGGGAAAATTGTTCAGACCCAGATCCTCAACAGTACTTGGTTGCCTTATGTCTGCAGGGCTGACGTGATCTGACAAAGCCTGAATTTTGAATGTTTCTGTTTAATGAACTATTTGCAAACACCTCCATGCAACCAAAGCACAAGCTATTAGGTCATCCACTATCTCTAGGCTTCAGCTACACCTTTGGATATTATTTATTCACTGTTTGTTATGGATGCTGTCTAATAAGTCAGGTAAGTCACATAGTGTATCTGTTTCCTCGTCTGATAACAGATTCCACAGTGAATATTGAATACTGTTGTTTACAAGTACAATTTTGAGATGAGAGTATGAAAAAATAGCAATCAGCCATTATCAGAAGTATTTCTGTAGGTAGAAAAACATTTTCAGATTAGAGTTCTAGCCCAAAATGACTAAAACAATGGTTACACAAGAAGCCAGTTGGGTGACAGTCAAAAACATGTGAAGGGAGTTTTGCAGCGTTTCTCCTTGTTTTGCAGAAGGCAGCACGGAGTGGCACAAGCTGATCAAAAGTGAGAGGCAGCAACTCATCAGGAGCCAAAATCGTGTTTTTACCCAGAACAGTGTAAAACTGGCACTGTCTCAAGAAGTCAAGGGCTTTCCTTCAGATCTGCAGAAGGTTGTCTGGGAGCAGGAGCCTTACTGTCAGTGGTGTGGAACATATTTGAATTGGCTTCAGCCATCGCACAGAGTTCACATCAGAGCTAGTGATGGTCATTCTGAAGTTAAGAATGTTCCATGTCTTCTTATGTTCTCAGAGCTGCTCACTTTTGGGGTTTGGCCAAAGAGCTGAAAGAGATGTAGCTTAACTTTGCATTTTCTTAAAATTGCTTGCTTGCCCCCCTGCAACTATACGAAGTTACCAGGGTGCTTAACATGCAAAATAAGATTTGATGCTACATTTATTCCCACGTAGTGAATTCAGGGTCAGTATGAGCTATTGTCAATTGCTGCCTGGGTATATTACTTGAATAACTCTATGCAAAGAGCAATGAAATAGATTTCCCACAAACGAGCTCTAGAATAGATTCAGTTCTTCCTAATTAACAAATTTAAAACCCGTATTAGCTCATTTACACAACACAATGGCAGATGGTAATAGAAAAAAACTGTCAATAAAAATGTGGTGAAGTTTCAGCTGAGAAGACCTGTTGTGTTTTCTTTTTTTAATGTAGTTCCAATATGATCTGTGTTTTGGTAACACAAGAAGAACACCAGTAGGAAATGATAGTTTTCAAAGGCTTTTAAAATGTCTCTGGTTCTAAGTTATATCCTTAGGAATGAGTCAGTGAGGGTCTATCTATACATTTAACCTTCCATTACCGCAGCTGGAGCCACCTTACCCAGTATCTCACAGACAGGGTCTCTGTCACACTCTCTTCAGTCTAGTCTACACTGCAAGAAGTTTGCTGCTCTATTCATGTGTGCTTTAGCTTATGGTGCACCCCAGGGGATACACACTACTCTGTCAGCATAATTGCATCTACACTGGGGCTTTGCATTCAAAAAAGGGAGATTTTTGTTATATTGTTGAAAATTTCTAGTGTAGATTGTCTGGCTCACTTTTGATGGAACGTTATAATATTATTGGTAATGTTTCCTGTAGGTGTACAGTGCCATAACTGCATGGATGTATAGGATAGCGGAGGTCACACCATGGATGCCTGGCATACACATGACCTGGATTCAGGACCTTCCCTGAAGTCAAAGGAGTGATTAGTAGGTGTGAAAGCATCTCTATCTCTTCACTTCCTTCAGGTGGTTGGAGGAATTTTTTACTAGATTCAAATCAATTAGGCTGAGCTGGTGTTATTTCTGTAGGACACTACAAAAGCAACTCCTAAAGAGTGGAGTCAGGTATCCCTGTAGAGATCTGCTGGGTTTAGAACTGTTATTAGTCCCGATCATATATATGAAATAAAGTGTTTGAATTGCAGAGTTCAGAGTGTTTGCAGGGCTGGTAACTGAAACAACTTTGTATGTTGTATGTATGTTTATATGTTGCATGTAAATCATGACATTTAGCATTGTTGAAATAAGTGTGGGATAGTATGATACCTACATTAGACAGAAAGGGTTTTTTTGGTAGAAAAACTTACAAGCCATCAATGTGTCATGGAGAATATACTTGTGCTTTGAGCTGCAGGTTGGTCCAATGATTACCAGTTATTATGAACGCTTTTGACTGCTGAAGAAGTGCTGTTCAAAGTAGGGACAAAGGACTGGAGGAGATTTGCTGGGTCGCTCATTCCTTTGCTCACATGGGCACACTAGAATGTCCATATAATAGATCAAAATTCAGTTGAAACCACCTAGGTTTCCTGTTCCCAACTCCCCTACTAAAACTCACCTACTGGAGGGGTATTTCTGAACTCCATCACTTCACTAATTAGAAACCTTCTTATAATTTCCAGATAAAAATTATGGTTCATCAGTTTATATCCATGTATTTGGAGCCAGGTTAATTTCTGAGCTCAAGCAGTTCTATTCCCCCTGTGATATGACCCTAATGGAATTTGCATTACGCTGTTCTTATATGATTGCTCTTTCCATTTCTTCAGAGCAATGAAAATTAGGGAGTCTTCGGGTTTTAATTTTGTTTTGTTTTGGGTGGTACATATTCAGACTGTGACGGCTTCTAGAACATTAAATGGGGCTTGAGATGTTGTATGATTATTGCAAATACAAACAAGGACTACAAGAAGCTGTCTCTGTCCTGAGCATTTAAAGGTTACAAACAAAATTAAGCGGTTGAAGGGAAAAACCAGCTCAACCTTGTTAGTTCTGGATATAAAGTACGGGCTTTTTTATTTACGGGAGAAGCAGGAAAAAAGGGAAAATTTCAGCTGAAAAGGGAATAGTTCACACTTGCTGCCTGCCTTTGTAGCAGTGTGGGTTTAAAGGCACTACAGTAGAACTCCTTTTGAATGAAGATTTGATGGAAAGTAAGGTAGGGACCATCTCATCTTTTTCCATGTGTATCTTACCTGCACGGTAAAGCATGACGTTTTTGGCGGAGAAGCTGATAATGGCTTAGAATGCTGGCTGAGGAAAACCAAGGAATGGTATTGCAATAGGGCACTAGACATATTTGATAGAGGGACCGAAGTAAAAGGTGTCTTTAAAGTCAAAAAAGTTGCTGTTATGCCTAACATGAGTGGAAGGGAAAGGGGTGACTATGATCAGACAGCAGGTCTTCCTAATGGGCAGTGGCCAACGTGAAGGGAAAAAGAGCATGGAACAGTCAAGTGAAGAGACAACAACGCTTGGGTGAGAGTTTTACCTCGATGGAAAACCTGAAAGATATTGTTAGATACATGTGAAAAACAGGAAATATTCAGATATTGCCTGTGTACCTGCTTGCAAGCATGTGGGCTGAATCTACGGCCTGACCTTGCTTATGTGGCTGAAGGGGTGAAAGGGTGATTGAATTGGGTTTGCTTCCATTCACCCGTCTGCAAATGCAACGCTTGTGCTGGGTGGGGGTTGTGGTCAGTGAAGGGAAACTTTTTTTTAAAAAGTTTAAAGCTTATTTAGTTCCCATTCCAAAATAAGAAAAACAACGAAGTGCAAGGAGCATTAATTATTGGCTGCAGGCATTTAAAGAAAGCTCTCAGACATTTTGTCTACTCAGCTGAAAAATAGGTTAAGATTATTATCCCCATCTTGCAAGTGGGGGCTGAACCTCAAGGTCACACAGTATGTCAGCAGCAGAGTCAAATAACAAAATATCCAGCAAGCTCTTGCTCTAACCACAAGCCAGTACTGCCACACTCAATATTGTATATAGATAGTATACTGTAAACTCCTGTGAAAAGAATCTGTGGTTTTATTACTTCAGTAATCTCAAAATCTAATTCTGATTTTGCTGGTATGGTGTCAGTGCTACGAATCTATCTCATCCAAGTCGGTTTCTTTTCAATTTTTCAATCTGACTTGTCTAGGGAGACGGGGTGACATTTCTCCTTGTTTTGTTCTTTTTTTATTTCTCTTACCTCTGTCATAACCCTCTAAAACAATACTTTAGAAAATGACAGAGAAGCAGTGTTTGTAAAATGTCATGATCACAAACAATCAGAGTGATTGCATGCTACATTTATCGTACATCAATGTCCCCTGCCATCAATTGGTTCTTGAAACTACAAAAGTCTATGAAGTGAAGCGGGACTTGCTCTCACAGTAAGATGTCCTAACAACTTTTTGCAGTCACTTGTTTTAGCAGTAGAGCTGAGCTAATTATTTAAATCCTGTATTACCAACTCTGACTTTTTAATTGAGTTGCTAGTAGTTGGTTGCAAATATTTGCCAAACATTTTTTCTGAGCCTTATCCCCTGCTTTAACTGTTCATGATCGAGGCTGTCTGAGCCATGCGATGTGATTTTCTTACTGATTTGAGACAGAGAGGACTGGCTTTTTTTTTTTTTTTTAATGGAAGAAAAATGAATTGCTAAATTTGAAGACAAAATTTCAGTTAATTTGCTGTTAGTTTCACAAACCAGCTATGTCAGTCAGAATTTGTAGGAATAGCAAACAGCAAATCTCCCAAATTGAAGTAAATCGCACTGCTGCCTTTCACTCACAAAAATACAAACAAATCCATCAAAATATGCCATCTGTTCAAGCATTTTAGCATAGCGGGTGTCTGTGATCCACGGCTTTTATTTGTTCCCTGAAATACTAACGAGTCATGCCAGCCCTAAGTCCTTTCTTAGCTTTCCATTGTGTTTTTAAGGCAAAGAAACAAGTAATGAAGAAAATGGCATCTTAAATACATGGTGATTCTTCTCCTGGCAGCATAATATACTTGTAGTTTTTGTATTGCCCCACAAGCACATGGGATTTCAGAAGCAAATGAAAAAGTTGATCGTGATCTACGCAGCTCACTGCAATTTGGCCCCCAGTCTCTTAGATACGAGTTCAACTCTTTGTAGGCTATCTTGGTACCTAAAAGCACTGGGGACATCTCTGCTAGAATTGTTGGGCTGATCTTTGGTATTGGAAAATTTCCGGTGATGGCTTCTTCCTGTGGTAATACGCTTCTGCCTTCTGGCCTCCTAACATGTGCAGGGATACACTTAACTCTAGATGCCCAAATTTAACCAGGGGAACCTGTGGCTAGGGAAAGATGGAGGAGGCTTGATTTCTCAGAGGGATCGCCAGCATGTCCCTGCAGAGGTGGAGGCACAGCTGGACAGAGAGTTAACCCACTGGGAGCCAAGGTATCATCCAAGATTTCTTTGCATAGGACCCCACTGCCATTTTATCAGCGTAGGGACCTCCACCATAGACCACAACCTCAGCCAGTTCCCATCCAGGCATTGCAACATCACGTGGTGTTGGGAAAGGTAAGTGCTTGTCAGCTCTGGCAGTGAATTTGTTCAAATCCTGCTCTTTGTCGGACAGGAGTGGTTAGGTTGATTTGACTGCAGGTGCTTGTGGGAAAGATCTGGCCTGGGAAATGGAGGTCTTTGCACAAAAGTCTTACACTTACCTGTCTTACACTTGTGTTACTAAAATTTCAGTAGCTGCATTTCTGTAATTATTTTCCTAGAAAGACTAGCACAGTAATGACTTAAACTTGAATTTTGCAACTGTCCTGTGATATATACCTTGAAAAAAGCCTTATCTTTGTATTCATATTTGTGTCCTTAATTGCAATCAATATGGTGAGAAACAATTTGATTCCTGCATATGCTGCATTATCTACTATGAGAATAAACTACAGTGCAGATTATGCAAATACTGTTATATAATGACAGCAGTTACTGCAGTGTCTTCCGTGGTATATATCAGTGTACTGTAGCAATTAAACAGTATAGTGAAGCCATAGCAATTACCATTCTAAATTATAATAAGCAATTCAATATACACTATAGGATAAATCATTTCCTTATAGCAACCGCTGTATATGTGCTTCGGTTTTTATTCTAAAGCCCTTATTACTTGTCATCTGAACACTGTGCCAGATGATTTGTACTGCATGCTTGTAGTTTCAATGCATATTTATTATATGACTTTTGCAAAAAATGCTCATAATGATTATAACTGTGTTAACTTATTATCAGTTTGCAGTGATATCTTAAAAAAAGAAATTAATAGTGTAGGAAGGAAGGGTACCCTTTGATTATTTTTTTTCAGAAACCCACCCACAACTAGACATAACCTTCACATAATCTGAAGTGTCCTCATAATTTTAGGAGATTTAATTCAGAATTAAATACATGAACTACTAAGCTAAATTCTATGCATTTTTAGAATCAGCTTTCTTTCTAGGTAGTAAACAGATTCCCACTAAAACTTGTGCATGATTTTAATTACAGATAAGTTTCTTTTTAAAGGCCACAGCATTCATGCTCGGGTTGCTAAGCTGAATTCAATACATCTATATGTTAAAGGTAGCAAGCTAATGTGTAAACAGGGAAAATATTGGAACCAATCGCTGTTAATTTGGTTTTGATCAATTCACATTGACTGCACTTTACATGCAAATGAGAAGTGTGTTGGATTATCCCAGCTGAAAATAGCTGAGATGCTGAACTCTTTTTAAAAATCAAAAAATAGAATAAATGAGACTGCAGAAACAGAAAGTGGAAAGGCCTGTGTTCAAAGTGTTGGTAAAGAGAAGCAAAGAATTACTGAATACATATACATCAGTATAGTTTGGTGTAGTACAGAGTTATGGAACTGTTGTGTAGGGAGTCAAGATGACAAATTCTGGATCTTACTTAGAGCATTATCAATTTTTATGCCGTTAAGGCTACTAAAAATTGATCGTTAATTTTAAAATAACTTGGGAAACTTTGCATGAACCAGGCAAATGCAGAAAAGCAAGTATAATATGACAGACAAAAAGAAAAAAGGATAAATGTGGAAGTTGCCATTTGGTAACATCAAATGTCAACAGAAAAGTTTGTTTTCTGGCTGGAAATTGGGCCAAAAGTATGTGCTTTTCTTTGTCTTTATTCATGTCCATAGTCCCAATGAGGTGGACAAAATATCTCGCATTCATGGCACTGCAGAAGAATAGGGCGAATGGACTGCAATGATCATGAAGTAGTTGTTGGTCAGTGATGCATTTGATCCAGTCTCATGTAATAGTAGTACCCACAAAGATCATTCCACCTGACTTACAATGAATGATGTGAATAGAGAAATATCTTTTGGAGCATAAAGGAAAGTGACAGTGAATGTGTGCAACGCTGCTGGCAGTAATGTAGTTGGGCACTGTGGCACTCAACACAAGATCTAGGTCCTTGCTAAGGAAGCCCTGAAGCTTATGTTTACTTTTAAGGGAGCTGTTTACATCCTGTTGACTTCAACAGCACTTAAATATGCATGAAGACACTTTATTGAACAGGAATATTTTCTTCAGTACTAATAACTCCTTTAATGACCCAGAAAGTAACCTAAGATATGAGGAGTTGAGAAAACCAGGAAGGACATGGGTAGGCTTACAGGAGACATTAGAAACATCACAGGAAATTAGCAAGTGAGATGCAGTCTTGAAAAATGCATAATGGGACACTAATCCAGAAGGAAAGTATCCAAAGCAGATATTGAATCAGAAGAAGAAAGATGCAAAGCATATGGAGCAGGAACTTTGCTTGAGAATGTGGGATACTGATCCAGGACTGATATAGTAGTCATCATTAATAAATGACTGGTTCAACTGGTAAGTGTGCAAGATTAATATATTCAGTGTGTTTCAGTTATTATTGCTAACTTCTAAAATGCCACCCACCCACCTGAAAAGATGAGAGGAGTGTTAAAAGGATGTGGCCTTTGGTTACCATCATCCTCTTCTTTTCAATAGCTTCAGGAGTGAGGGAAGACTCAGTTATGAGACCAAAATGGGATTATCTTGAATTTGTCAACAAATGACCAAGACAGTTCCAAATATTCTTGAAATAGTTAAAAAAGCTTAGAGAACTGATCTATTAAGTTATTTTTTGTTGTCCCTGTATTATTTGATTTAAAGTCCTGTTGGATTTTCCTTTGTCTTTGTGTTGTCTGACTGCAGGCTTGTAAGCTTCTGGCTGTTTTTTCTAGGCTTGGATTCAGGTGGCACGTGCCAATGAAAATTGTATTGATAGCTCTGGGCACTAAATTCCATTTAGTCAGAAAATAGGCATAGATCAAGCAATGCAAACTGCAGGATTGGATCATGCCCACGTGTGTCAACTCTGATATACAGTTTCTATCTGTTCGCATGGGAGGAAGAATTCATCTCTGTCATCTTGACCACTCTGCTATGACTGCCGGCAAGGCAACTGTTGAGTTTGTGTTGTGATGCAGGTTTTTGTCTGCTGACCTAGACCATAACCCTCAAAATTCACAGCAGGTCTATTAAGGCTTCTCCTGGGATATGTATGACAGAGTAGTAACTCTTTTTTATTGTTGCAATGCTGAGCACTTCCAGAATTGCTTTGAAGTTTGAGGCAAAATTACCAATATCTAGGACATAGGAGTGCTTGCATAATTTCAAAAGAATGTTTCCATGAAACACCTAGACCTTACTTGATGGGTCTAAGTGGCATTGCACTGGGCTCTGGAGACCTCCTTGAATCTCTTCCAGAGGCCTCGCTGTGTTGAATTTCTTGGGTGTAAAAGTGCTTTTGTAGGTTTCCATAGGCTCACAAAACACAGGACAAGTACAGAGGCAAAAGGTCTGTCTGGTTGGATCCCGATTTATTCCATTGCTTCAGAGGAAGGGTCCTTGTAGCGGCTGTCCATGCAGTTACTGATAGGTTATCGCTGTGTTCAGTAACTTTCCAAGTCTCAGCTGCCTGAGACGGGTCTGACGTCGGAGTGTAAGTCCTGACTAAATGCCATCGTGTAATATGAGATTTCTTACAACACAGAAAGATGTCCCAGTCATTCCAGAACTTCTTTAAGATATAATTCACCATACCTTCTTTTCCAAGAAAGATATTATGGTACTAACATTGAAAAATCAGTGCTGATATAGCCCAGGATTTAAAATCTTTATAAGCAGTTTTTCTGGGATACTCTGCATGTTCATGTGGATGTGCAGATTCCTCTGGTGTGTCCCACCACAGGCAAGTTGTTACATTTGTGCCATGTCATGGTGACAAGCTCTTTTGTCTTGCTAAGCTAGCTGTCTGTTTGTCGGACAACCTCTTTGGTCCAATTGGTGCCTAACCTGCTCGGTGAGAACTGTTAGCTGATCTTTCCTCAGCTGGACTTGGTTGGAGTGATAATTCCTGGGCTGGGATATAAATCCCTTCTGTCTCTTAAGAACTTCTCTTTCCATCAAAGGTGCTCTCAATTGCTCTTTTTGTGAGACAATAACTTCTGGAATCTCTAATCATAATGTGGCTTTTGTTTTGCCATACTATTTTTGTTTTCCATCTGCAAGTCCTTAGCCTCAATGGCAGGTTTTAACAGTACCAGCAGTCTTGGTTCTTTTTACTTTTTTCTAATTGCCAATGGTTTTTCTTTCTCTGCAAATGTCATCCTTTCCTATCAGATGCTGGCTTGTGCACTTGCATCCGGATTAAACATAATAAAAAGTTCCACTTGTTTTTTAGGAGATAGTCTGCCTCACCTTCTGCTGCAATGATGAATTGATCTGAGCTAGTGGTCGGTCACCTCTTATCATGCTGAGTTCACATCACTGGTACTTGGTAAGTATATGCAAGATATGTGGATGATGAATCAATGTAACACATTTGAGCTGTTTGCTATAGGATGTTCTATTCCAGACTTTGCTTTTTTGTGGCCTTCAGCCCTCAGTTTTTCCCCTGCCCAAGGTCCCTTGGATCTTAGCATTTTGGATTCCTTGCTCATGTTTCTGGTCCCAGAACACTTTGATTTGGACTATGTAATATACTCTGGTGGAGAAATTCTCACCTTTCCATCTAAGAGCAATTCTAGATTTTATGTTAGAATTGTTTTCTAATGTATTATGTTCTTTTGCCCTGGAGCCACATCCCTCCTTGATTTTCTTGTCTGGGAGTGGGTTAGGCCTTGAATTATTTTCCTTTTTGCCTTAAAACAATTAGGCTTTTTTTTCCGTTTTTCCTTTTTTTTCTTCTATTTTTCTTATATTCTCTCACACAGATTTAATTTTCATTCCCTGCACAACTATTAAAAACAGAACCAGAAGCTGAATCAGCAATTAATGGCTCCCTCTCTTTTCCTAGCGCTTCCTGCTTACAGATGCAGTGTGTTGGCCCAACACTTTTTTTCCCCAAAGGCTCATCTTTGACCGGTGTCATTGTTCCAGTATCGTTGCTTGGTTTTTTTTCAGTTGACTTTGCTATTTTTGGGTGCAGTTTTCCTTTGTGCAAAGACCTTCTTAAGATGACTGTAGTTTAAAGGGGCGTTATTTATTATTATTCTATTTCTAGGTGGGCTGGGGGAGTAGGTTGCCTTATATTGCCAGTGTCATTTAGAATAGCAATAGTATAAAGCAGAATAAGGTCCTTTAATTTTTAGTGACATTTATTATATTTTTGAATACATTACGCCTTCGGTGAAACTCCTGTTCCATTAATAGAATGTCTTGTTATTTCTTCCCCCCTCACATAAAAGTTTACTTATAATAATTTTGTAAACCTAACTGCAAAATATAGATGCCAGGCCTTGAAGATCTTTTCCAGTGTTTTTTAACAGTGTATCTACTGTATATATGTGATTTTTCACTGGTAAATGAAAATGCCAGGAACTTACTATACATTACTACAGCTTTTCTGTAATAACTTTAAATCCCATTATGTTCATCTCCTTTTACAGCATGCTTTGGTCCTAAGATGAACATATAAAGAGAATAGCATGCCAGTTACTATCTTTGGACATAAAGACTTTAGAGCAAATACAAGAGTCTTACGCATAAGACCAAAGGCAGCAGAAAAGGACTATTTAAGCACTGGGTCATCCACTGGGGCTCCTTGGCTTTCAGTGCAACATACAATAGGTAATTTGAATATATTTACAGTGAAATGTTTTTGCAATACTTCACCTGTGGTTGTACCAGGGAAGAAGGAGAAGAGGAAGGAGAAGGAGGAGAAGAAGAAGGAGAAGGGTAAGGAGAAGGAGAAGAAAAGGAGACACATGAAGAAACTGTAGCCTCTGTAGGAGTAGATATAGTCTCTAGGGCCTGGACTTGCTTCAGCATGTTCCTAGTTTTACATAAAGCAGTAGCCCCTCCATGGGAATTCAGTGCTGCGCAAGAAATTCTCTCCCAATATTAAAGACATAAAATACAGATAAGAGGAACAACAAGCAATAAACTTATGGGTGGTAACTTACCATATTTATTCTCCATAAGCTTATTTGATTTTTAAATGTCTTATGGCCTTGACTCTTTCTTCATCCTCTAAGTTTTTCAGCTGTTAAGGGAGTGAATCCCAGAACCATGCAAAAGTCCTGCTTGAATTTCAGGCTCCCTAACGTGCAAACCTCTAGATACGTATCTACTGTCGTTCCAAAGTGAAATGCATTCAAACTATTCTGGACTCTCCAGTACATAAGGATTTATCTGCTCCATGAATTAACTTCAGGTTAGTTTCCTCATGTAGAAAACCATTGTGGAGTAGGGTTTTTTGACCACTTTAATGAGCAGAATCAGCGTAGCAGCATGAAGGGCTGCTCTGACGTACCAGGATAGTTTTCAATGCATGGAATTAACATCGGTAAAGGAGGGGAAAAAGATTACTAGAATGAGCTTGAACTTGCAGTATCTTCTTGAAGGTTATCAGTGCGGTAGGTTTGTTTGCTTGTATTTCAATGCTGATTCCAAACCTCAGGTTGGCTCAAGAGATTGAGGTCAATAAATAATTCATAATATTTTTCTTATTTAACTTGCTTGATTCTGTGCAGGCCAGGCATAACTATGCAGCTGGTGAAAAAGTCTCTGAATCAAAAACTGGGAAAACTTAGGGAAAGAAAAGAGAATACAATGTTTAGGATAAATCCAGGCAAAGCAGCTTCTTTCCCTGAGCTTCAAACTGTTAGCTTTGAAATTTGTTTTGATCAGAAATCAAGGTTTCACTTATGTTTCCAAATTTAGACTTTGTAAAAATAAGTACTTAAATCCTTGAAGCAGATCAAAATGTTTTGGAGTTTAGGAGCTGTTTCTCTCTCAATTTACAATGGCAGCAGATATTTTTACATTTTAACCCCCCCCTTGCAGTATCAGTAAGTTCAAACATTCCAGCACTGCATGTTTGAAAGTGAAATGATCAGCAAAACTAAAGATGATGTTATGTAGGTTTCTTGTTGCCAGAACTGAGGGAGTTGCATGAAGTGGTAGGGAGCTTTGAAAGAAAATAGTGCTGTATATTGACTTTTCATAATTTAAAATGATTTAGTCAATTTTTCTTATCTCGCTTAAAATAAAACTAACAGTATAGAGTATCTTTAAGAATTTAGTCCTAGTTTATGGGGAATAGCTGTGGTCCAGAATAAAGGAATCCAGCTCTGCTTTCTTAGGTGGTCTCTGCAGACCACCTGCTCCTCTAAGTTTATGACTAACTTTGGCTGTGGCTTCTGAAATGAATTATTCCTTCCGCACAGCAGGCAAGCATCTAGTACAGAAGGACTGCTTTTTCCTCAAAGATTGGCTGTTTGCAACTTTTTTGGATTGGCTTTGTTACTCCATCACAGATTTATTCATATTAAAATCTCAGTTACATAACATAGGGAGTATTGCTCTGAAAGCTGTATGAAATATTCAAAGAAAAAAACAAAGTCAACACCTTGGTGAGACTTCCCAGGTGAGAAGTTTGGTTGCAGATTGAAAATATAGACTGTGTCTATGGAGACAGTCACTCTCAAAACACTTTAAGGTAAACCTGGGTGATTCAGGGTAAAAGTAATTTCCTTGTGCATTCCTACATATGTGAATATGGGAAAGGGACTATCTCATATTCTTTGATGAAAGAACAGCCACTGAAAAAAAAATAGAGATGTTATCTTGTCTCTGTATCTCCCAGAGCTTCATCTTCAAAGCTGACACTTCATCCCATTGCTTCTAGGGATGATGTGTACAAAATGGTCCCAACCTCAACTTATCTGTCTCATTTCATTGCTCATCTGCTGGGGAACATGTGCTGAACCAGGACAGCAAAATGACCCACAGTTTATGCTGCATGTCTTTTGGCTTCCCAGAGGAACTAGCTTTAGCGTTTCACAAAACCAGTGTAGCAGCTTGTTGCATGAAGCAGAAACACTGAGATCAATTTTAGAATATAACGATGAGGTTTAAATGTTCTCAAAATACCATTAAATGCTTATTTTCTCCTAATATACTAAGAAAAATGTAGACTTGAACACTTGTTAGTTTATGTGGTGAATCTGATAACAATAATCCATTGAGGGATATGTCCATGCCAAATCGTTTTGTAGGGAGTTTTCACTTTCTTTTCCAATTACACATTTTCACTCTTCTAATACATTAAGAGAAGCTTGGATTCCTTAATAGGTGTCTGCACAGCATGTGGTCTTGACAGAGCTAAGAACAACAATTGCTATGTTTTTAAAATGGTATGGTTTGTAAATTGTTAGATTAACCCCTATTTTAATATAATTTTTTTGCAAGTGTTGGTTTGATAGTTCACAATAACGTCTAAATGTTAAATTAAACAGACCTATTTGGTTTTGTCCTGGCATAATTTCACAAAGTATAAAACCATTTTTATAACAGCATGGGGCTAATACACTGAATATCTTCCCATGTAGAGCCAGAAAAAGGCAAGTCGGGAAAGAAGTCTGTGAAGATTTTTGTAATGGAATAAGCTTAAAAGTAAAATTTCATGCTAAGCAATTTGCACCACATTTTTCAGTGGCATCACACAAATGTAGATAACCATGCACATGAAGGTATACCATTATGTCACTTCGTGTATATTTTATCTTCTGCAGCAAGAAGGTGAAATTAAAAAAACCCACCACCTTTATCCCGAAGAGACAGTGACGTTGTGAAGGAAATTCAGGGCTTCAGGAACTTCTGGTCATCTTGTCCTGGGCCAATCTTACTGTTTTTGTCTTCTCTTCAGAGTTACTTTCTTGTGTTGACACAGGATTGACTACCCTCTGGAAGCAACTTTGGCTGGTGGCATCCCTCAGGTATCTTTTTGCTTCTCAAATATTAAGTTCTGACTCCCATTTCAGGAAAAACTTACAGGTAAGAATAATCCACCAATGCTGTTTTTATGCAATCAGGGCCAGTTTGTTTGTATCCCATGAATGTGGCAGAATTATTTTTTCAGTTGAGTAATGCATCAATGAATAAAATCTCACAGCTGCTTTCATTTTCAGATAGACTCAACTGTACACCTATAGGTAGCCATGGTCCTATTCAAACTTCAGAAAATACAGTGTAGGTCCTGTAGCATTATTTTTATTGGCACTGTATACATGCAGCTTCAGTTCAAGTGTGCTGGGGGTGAAACAGTAATAGAAGAATACAAGAGGGAAATGTGCTTGAGGGCAGAGACTCTTTGATGTTGCTAAAGGGGGTTTAGGGAGACCTGATGTTCCCAAACACAATAGGAAGCTTCCTTCACCAGGAACAGGTTTCAGTGGATTCATCCTGTAAAAGAGAGGTACGCAGCCAGATAGTGTCAACCTGCATGGCTGAGCAGGGACCTTCTGAAAAGGCTCAGGTGGAAGAAGGGAGTTTACAATAGGTGGAAGAAGGGGCTGACTGCTTGGGAGGAATACAAGAATGCTGTCAGGGTATGCAGGGAGGAAACAAGGAAAGCCAAGGCAGCCTTGGAATTGAACTAGCGAGGGATGTGAAGGCCAACAGGAAGGGTTTCTTTAACTATATAGGAGACAAAAGGAAAACTAGGGAAAATGTGGGCCCGCTGTTGAACGAGACAGGTGCTGTGGTGACAGAAGATGCAGAGAAGGCGGAGTTGCTAAATGCCTTCTTTGCTTCTGTCTTCACTGCTCGGGCCAGTCCTTGAGAAACCCAGACTTTGCAGGTAACAGAGAAAGTCTGGAGGAAGCAAGACCTTCCCTTGGTTGATGAGGAGCAAGTTAGAGATCAGTTA
>VZSZ01007850.1:98707-168707 GCA_013398815.1 Ibidorhyncha struthersii
GCTGAGGGATTTGGGTCTCTTTAGTCTGGAGAAAAGAAGATTGAGGGGGCATCTTGTTAAATGCTTTTAAATACTTGAAGGGAGGATGCCAGGGGGATGGGAGCAGTCTTTTTTCAGTGGTGCCCATTGATAGGACGAGGGGTAATGAGCACAAACTTGAACATAGGAAGTTCCATCTTAACATGAGGAGGAACTTCTTTACTTTGAGGGTGGTGGAGCACTGGAACAGGCTGCCCAGAGAGGTTGTGGCGTCTCCCACTCTGGAGACATTCAAAACCTGCCTGGACGCTGTCCTGTGCAACCTGTTGTAGATGACCCTGCTCTGGCGGGGGGGTTGGACTAGATGATCTCCAAAGGTCCCTTCCAACCCTGACTATTCTGTGATTCTGTGATTCTGTAATATGTTTGTGACTGACTTTTTCTTTAAGTGCTATAGACTTGCAGGGACTTTTCAGCCTTGCTTGACCAGGGCTTTGTGAAGTCTAGTGACTGGGAACTGAGGTTGGAGAAATTCAGTATGCAGTGTCCTAGCTGTGAAGAATTAAATGCAGGAGATATCAGTATGGGATCAGCATGGCGGTTGGATCTTGACAGTTGCTTACATCTAGCTTTTCAGTCCTTTGGCCTGTGTGCATGCAGAAGCAGCAAGCTAAGTCACACGATTACAGTGGTCCCTTCTGGTCCTTGTCCTGATGGACCCTGGACTTGATTATAACTCTTGCAGTTCCCCAGTGAGATCATACCCGTTTATCAGCTTCACACTTAGTCAGCTGTGACCTCACTGATGAATTTACTCAATGCACAACTTACCTTCTGTGGTGATATTGTTGTATTGTTTCTCTGTCTTCTAAAGCACCAGAGACTGACTCTTGAGGAGACATGACACAAAGCAGATGGACCAGTACTCTGAGGTGGCATAGATGATTATGTTAAGTGTGTGGCTGGAGTTACTTTAGCTGAATTTCCTTGTAGACCTAATTGGAAGGAGCGTCTGAAGAACTGCGATCTTTCTTTGCAGCATGGGGAATGATTTGGCCATGGGACACATCAAATTAATCCTGCATTATTTTTAGACTGTTGTCTGGGTTCCTGCTTGTTGTATGCATTCTTGGTTTTGAAGAACAGAGACAAAAGAATCTAACATTGTTTTGGGCTAGTTGCAGGATATCTGAAGGGCACTTAATTGCCAGAGAAATACATGAGAGATTAGATGATTTAGAAACCCCTTCTCTCCTGAACTTCTATGAAATTCATTAGAAAATGGCTTATTTTCCACAGCATGCTGACCACCTGACAGTGAAGGATGGGGTGGTATGCTCTACATTTTGACTAGAACTTGCTGATTTATTAAAATTTTAAATCATATGTTACATCAGCATTTCTTGGTAGTGGGTGCAGATCATGAAATACTGTATTTTCTCATGTCCATGGAACATTTTTGGATTACTGACGTACTTAGCTTAAGGAAATGGGGTGCAGGCTGTTGCACAAAATGACACAGGAAACTTTGATCCAGCAGACACTATGAAAATGTAATTTGTTCTGAGAAACCTGTGACATATTATCACTAAGAGCCCAATCCAGTGCCAATTCAAGAAAACATGAGTTTTTGACTGAGCATAGGAGACCAGGAGCTAAAAGCGTTGGATACTTTCCTGGGCCTGATACTTTGGTCTTCCTTCTGTTTCTCCTTACTGGGACTGTAGCTGAGGACAGATTGATGAAGAAACCACATTTATTTTCTCATTGGCAAATTTTAATGCCAGCAGCTAGTTCTGGGGCATACTCTGTGCTAAGAATGTGCTTAGAAAACAATCTGGGGTGGCATTAGGGCAAACATAATGATTTTTTCTTTTCCATGATATGGCTCACTGGTTTGCTCATCAGTAAATTGATTAATTGGACATATTTGAGAGTGTTTTCACAAAAATGTTTGAGCTATATGATTCCCCCCCACGCACTTTTTTTTCTGCAAACTGCCATCATCAGTGATTTGGAAGTGTAGAAAATAGTATTATAAGGGAACAGATGCGAACAAAAGGGGTGAAATTGAATGTATTAGTATTCAGCGGTCTGCTTTTGATTACCTCTGACTGGAAAATATTTGGAAGCCACCAGGGTCCCCTCAAGTGTTATGATTTCGTAAATTCAGCCCTCGTGTGTTGGGATTCAGGCTCCCTTATTGAAATTGAATTGATATTTTGTAAACTTCATTTGTGAATAATGTGATCTGACAGGGACAAATGTGAGGGAGAATTGTTTTCAAACCTTCTCCAAATGAAACTTATTATTGGGTAAATACGGATTTCTTTGTCTCTTTTCCTCTCTTTCTATCCTGAGCGTCTTCATGGCCTGAATATGTATCAACTTTTCCAAGGTAATTGAATTGATTCAATCATGTGTGGGCAACAGAAATGGGCAATAGAATATATTCCTGATGGGGAAAAATTGAAAAGTAGAGGGATTTCTACTCAGGTGCAGGGCTGAGAGGGTCACAGTGCTATCAGAAGAGAAAGACACACAGGAGCTTCTTTCTGATTATCTGAGCTTTGGCCATTCTCTCCCTCAATAATCGCCCTCTGATATAACGCCAGCTTTCCAATTTTGCTGGCCAGCACCAGGCCTCAGATGTGTTACATATTAATTTCCCTTTGCAGAAAATTTGCCAAGCTTTAGCTCAAATTCAGTTAGCCGGATTGATGAAAGTGGCAAAAGGATACGACATTTACTGATTCTCCCTTTTCACCTTTGATTAGCTCAACCTGTGAATTATTCTTGCCCTGTCAGTGTGCCATTAAATGAGCTGGGGCCAAGGTTGCAAGTTCATACTTTCTGATGTAACCGAGAGAAAATACGTTGAGCCATGATTTGTCTGACAGAGACCTAGGATCATTTCAATGCTGTGTTGCCATTATTTTAACAGGTCAGCCCATGGTGAAATAAAGAAACAAAAATAAAAGCTCCATCCTCCCCTTCATGATCTTCATTTCTAGCTCATATCTCTGGTACCTGCTCATTCCCAGTGGTTCTCAAGTGGAAGAACTCATTGTCTTTGCTCCAAAAAAGCTGGAAAGGTCCATCCCTCCCTCTCCTGGTTGATAATTTCAAAGTAAAGGTTGCTGGTCTGTAGTGTTTGTACCCCATATGGATTGCTGCCACAGGCTGGAATCTGTGTAGTTAACTTTTTTCTTTCTCCTTTCTGTTTTCACTCTGCCAACGCACTGAAGGTTTGATCTTTGCTAGAAACACCAGGCTCTGGTGCTGCATAGTGCTGAAGCATTTCTCACTAGCAGTGAAGCATAAGGCAGAGAACTTGGGGTTCCCACAACTTCCTCTGTAACTGCACTGCTTTGACAAATTGTGCCCAGGTTTTGGTTGCTTTTTTCACTTGATGAGAGTCTTAGTTTGTTGACTGTAAAGATGTGGTTTTGGTGGTGTGTTTGGTTTTTGTTTTGTTTTTTTTTTTTTTCCTCAAATGTCCCAATGGTAACTTTAATGTTGTTATTACAGCTTTTTTTGAAGATTGCCAGGCAGATTGTCAGTTTTGATTGTCAAGTTAGGCAACTTTTGTTTAAAAGACATTTTTAATGATGATGTTTGGCATGTGTAGTGCCATTTCAAAACTCCAGATGTGCTTCAGTCCATGCAGCATTGGTGGCTGTGGCCCTGGGCAAAGGGGAAAGATATAATTTAAAGTGGAAGGAGCCAATAATGTTCACCCATATGTTTCCCTGCAAAAAGTGCACCACAAATAATTTGCTCTCTTGTCCATGCAGTGAGGATAGATGGGCAATCAGCTGACAAACTCATGCAGTTCTGTCTAGCTCACAATGTCCTCATGCTGTCAGGTACTCATGGAAAGAAACTCAATCCAGTCATCATGGTTTTTGGATGCTCTCAGGATCTGAACCAGTGGTGAGAACCAGTGACAGTATCTGCCGTCGTTAGCTGACCTTTGCATGATAATTCTGGGAAAACATTATCAAACACAGGAGAGATGTGGATTTAGTCCCTTCTGTGCATGATACAATAACATTTTTACCAGAAATACTTTTTAAGAGGTTTATCATCAAACTATTCCCACTTCCTTTTTTCTAATAAACTACATTCTGGATAAACCCAAAGGCACAATTTGAAACATATCTAACAAGAATTTTCTTATCCTTTCTTCAGTGTATAACTGTCATTTGCAAACTATTCATTTCAAGACATTCACCGTAAATCTGAAAATCTGGGTTTGAAGTATCTCCCTTTCTAAGAAAACTGGGCTTGTATTGAGAACTGCAGTGTTGTGTGCGCCAGTCTTTCCCGTATAATATATCAGCTAATAGATGTTGAGTAGAAACAATTGTTGAAAGTAGAGAGCAGCAAGAAGAGGAACTGGGGTGCTGAGCTCTCATGGAAGGGCTTCCAGCTGAGATGCAGCAAATGTTGCTCGCGGCTCTTCCATCACTCAGTCAACACAATTGGGTTTCTATAATTTTCCACAACCAAACTGGGCTTCCCCAGGTCAATAGCCTGGATGTAGAGAATCATTAAGACAAAGCACAAAAAAAACCCTCGCAATAACCTGTGTGACTGAAAGTGTAATGTAGACATACTCCTAAAAGCCATTCCTTGTAGAAAGTCACCTTTGGAAAGTACTAAAATCACTGACCATTAATAATGAGGCCTACATTGCAAATTAGGTTATTTTAAATCCATCAAACCACTTTCTCAATCAAAAGAAAAAAAAAAGATATATAGTCATGGTAGTGTTTTCTATCTTTATATAAGTTATTAATTTGTATACTTAAAAAAAAATTGAGTCTGCTCATAGGAACACTTTATATTCTCTCAGCCTTAAAAGTGCTCTAGCTATGGCCTGCTAACTCTTATGGCCATGAAGAATGCATGTCTTGGTTATAAATGGTATCCACTTTAGCTTCATAGCTTAGAGCTGAATAAACACAGAATCACTGAATTGTACTCAATGGCTCTATTTATACTGTATTTTGTTAGCATCTGACATAAATCAAGTGTGATTTGATTGACTATAGCCAAAGTAGAGCTAGAATAAAATAATGAGGGTGTTTGTTAGCTGAGCTGCCAGTCTTTAGTAGTAATGACATTTAACGTAATAGGTAGCAGGTAGGTTAAAATGTGCTTTTTATTTGTTGTACATACATTTTATAAAAGAAAGATGTAGTTAGGCCCAGGGTGCAATTTTTCACACCACCCCTCCAGATAGGAAGCTAATTAAAAACAAGGCAAAAAACTGATCATGAATGAATGCATTGGCCATTGTTTAGTGTTATACAGAACTGTACAGAAAAGATCATTAAATTCCATTCATCACTTTGGCTTTAAATTGATGCAAAAGACTTGTACTTCTGTGCATAAGGTAGAGGCTAAGTAGTAAGGGTATTAAATCAGTTTGAGAGTCTTGGGAAAGAAAACATTTAGCAAGAGAAATAATAAAGAGCAGAATATGATAACACTGCTGTAAGGAGTGTTAGCTCGTTTGTTTTGAATGCAATTCTGAAAGGGCGAGATGGAGGTAATATAAATGTTAATACCAAAATCCGGAGGGTTTGAAATTTTCAGTGGAAGTACTTGGTGTCACTGCAATAACTGCAGTGACAAAAACTGCATTTTTGTCAGTTTAAAAATCTGTTGTAAAGAAGTCTGGTGATATAAATTTTAGAACTAATGACTTACAAAATCGTAAACCAGTATTTTAAAGTGTAATTTAGACTAGAACTTTACATTTTAGATTTTGAGTGGCTACTAAATTTTTCTTTTGAAAAATGTATTAAACTTCTCTTTTGAAAGCTTCTCCAAGTATTGGAGGGAACAGCTGAACAGTCTGTGAGCAAGTGCTCTTGGATACTAATTAACTGATTTGCGTAAAGCTATTTTCTACAGGCATTGAGAGGATACAATCATTATGGTCATAAAAATTGACTTCTGTTTGTTACATGCACTTCTACTGGAGTCATAAAAATTATTCTCGGCTCTCATGTGTGCATGTAGCTACAAACCTCTATTAACGCTGCCACTTGCCCTTTGTCATAAAATACTAATTGCTTATTGACCAGGTCACAGAATTCAAGCAAAAAGTGTATCTAATACAAATAATTAAGTCTGGAAACCATCCTGCCTCGTCTAACACAGCAGAGTGTGGTTCAAACCCTGAAAACTGATCCTTTGGCCCTGACCCGTATCCCACACCAGGGTGGACTGTTTGCAGTTTCATACCTAAGCTTCTGTTTGCAGGATCAGGACAATCCTCGGGTAAACATGATTTCCCGAAGTCTCAAGACAGCCACATAGAAGAGGGGACAGACCTAGCAAGGGATTTGCAGTCAAACAACCGAGCAAGCTGGATCCATGTTGCTGAACTTCATCTTGTATTATTGAATATTGCCTATGTCCCTGACTAAGACCTCAGTGCCAAGGTACTGGAAAAGGCAAGATAATTCAAGGGAATCAGAAGTTCTAGGAACTGGACTGTGACACAAGTGAAGATGAAAGGCAAGATAGTGAAGAGGAGGAGGGAAATGAGAAAGAACAGTGAAACTTTCAAAACACTAGCTTTTCAACATGGTCATCTGTGCTGCTGTGTGTCTGTGTGTGCTTTACTCACTGTTGTGCTGGCAGTGGGGCCAGCAGATGCAAGCTTCACTATAGCAGGGCTGCAAGTGGGTCTGCATGCTAATGAGTCCCTGTGCAGCCAGGAGGGCTGGGGAGAAAGATGTCAGAATTTCCTGTTCAAAGGAGCTAAAAACACTCAATGGCAGTTTTACTGGTTCGAGAAGTGTAACAGAAATCACCTCCGTCCAGAAGATGGTGTAAAACCTTACACCCAAGTTGGACTCTATTGGGGATACTGAGTATCTGAACCTGCCTGGTTCATTGTGATGAACACCAGACTCTGCTCAGGGTGCTAGAGCAATCAGAGTGTCTCAAAGTTTGGAGGACAGGGAAAAGGCCAGGGCCCTGTTCTGACCCTGGGCCCCCTTTGGTTGCTGGTGCTCCAGGAGAGGTCCTGCAAGAGATGAGAGCACACAAGAGAGCTGGCCACAACCCTAGTTCTCTGTGCTAGAAGACATATTAACGAAAACATCAGCCATTTGGCACAACATAGCCTATTTCAGTAACTAAATAAGTGAGTTTTGAGATGATTTAATGAGTCAGCTGTCTGAGCAAAGCCTGAGCAATGTCCAAAGATGGGTCTGACTCCACCAGAGGCAGATACCCCCACAGCTTCAGGGAGGTGGTGGAAGGAGAGCAGCTTTGGTGTCTTCCATTCTGTTGCTTCTAAAGCTGCCCTGCATTGTGCACTGCTTTCTATTATGGCCAAGGGGGAAGTGATCTGATTTCTGACTGGCTAACAAGCCATTTTTATCATACCCAGGAACTGACTGAGCAACAGTACTTGACCATTACAATGGGACAAAAGCATAGAAAAACGTTGCCATGCTGTTCGATTCAAAGCCTGTGTAATTCTGCTGTAAGCAGCTTCTCAAAGCAATTTGAAAGAATTTGACCATGGAAGTGTCTAGCAGAAAGCAAACAGCTCTGGACTGAATCCCTTCGTAAAGGTGCTTTTAAGTCATCATAGAATGGTTTGGGTTGGAAGGGATCTTAAAGATCACCTAGTTCCAACCCCCCTACCATGGGCAGGGGGACCTTCCACTAGACCAAGTTACTCATCCTCTGATAACAATTTCATTTCTCATTCACAGGCACTGTAACTGTTGCTTCACAGTCTCTAAGAGGTTAAAAATAGAAATGCTTCAAAGAGAGATTTACTTGCTGGTCAAGATCAAGGCATCAAGGGAGATATGTAGTGTCAGGAGTTTTTTGGGCAGCAACGTAATAAATTCTGAAGTTTATAACAAACTCATCCTTTGGGATCTACACTTTGCCGCTAACTCAAGAGAGTGCTTCAGAGCTGGCTATAGTGCAGACAGTGGCATGCCATGTGTGCAATGGCCCTACAAAGCCATGATTTCAAAAATGTGTTGTAAAGTTTAAGTCTGTTTCAAGATTTGATTGACATAAGCTGATTTCTATGGGCTGAACACCTTCCTTGTTTCCCTGAAGTTAACAGAGTTGGATCAGGATGTGATGAGCACCAGGAAAAGCTGATCCATGGAAACAATGGAAGAGACCATGAAAAACAACTTTGTGTGCTGCAGTGCTTCTATCTCAGTCCATAAGTAAGTCCAGATGAGTGACTGATTGCCTTAGTGATTATGGTGAAGCAGTGGAAGTTAATGTCTCTCACAACTGGTGTTTTGAAAGACGAGCTAAATGTTGTGTACTGCACGTCTTGCTATCTTGCCCAAAGTACAGGAGGTGGGCAGGTACAATTCCAGGTCACTCTTCATGGTGTCACAGTTAGTAACACACAGCCGCAGATCTTTCCAGGATAGCTCACCAATAGGGACCCTGACAAGTTAGTTTTTTCCCAGGAAAAAAAGGAAATTCTTCCTGAGTTTGAATGGAAAGGGCTCATGCTAATAACTCTGGCTTCAGGCAAGATCTTGGTCTCAGGAGGATTAGCTACATGATTCTTACGATTTTATTGCAGTATCTCACTGTTTTGTTTGTTTCTCTAAGGTCTAAGTTTTCACATAAGAATTCCGATTTGGAAGTGTTGATTTTTTTTTTTCTAACATTTCCAGCTGCACTTAGAAATCCTGTTTTTTAGCCCAGGTCCCTGCACTCCTAAAATACATCCTCTATTAATATGTTTCAAGTTAGATACCCTTGTTTTTTAAGCTTTTTTTTTAAGCTTCAGATGAGCACCTAAAGTGCTTTTGAAATTCAGTGTCCCATAGATTCAGCAAGATTATAATGTACCAGTAGCTGCTGTTTCGAAAATTTATTTGATTTCATTTAAGACAGAATTTGCATATACCATAAACACATTTTATTGAGAATTTGGTAACTTATTCTTTAAGTAGTTTTGAAAATCTCGGCCTAAATTTTGTTTAGAAGTATTTGGTATTTCCTTCAGTGAAATCTATCCATCACCTTTTTACAGGGCAAAATGCTTCTCTCAGAGCTATGTGGTAGAATTCATCGTTGATATTATGTTCTCCCCACCTGCATGCAAAGCAGAACTCCTTCTCTTTGCTTTATCTTCCCTGTTCTCTATTTCTCTTTTGCGGTGCATTTACCTCAGTGGCTATTACCGTGGTGTTCAAGTCAATAAAATGTCCAGTGTCCTGTATAATATAGACCTAATTTTTTCACCCACAGGCTTTGATTTTGGTCTGGACACTTCCACCACAAGCCCATACTTAATAATTAAAATCTTCATATTCTTTGCACAAGATCCCTGTTTTCCTTCCTGATGCATTCAGGCACTGTGAATTGTTCCCTGAAGCCAGATCTATACTTTTTATTGTTATGTGAATATTCTGCTCATACTAGATATTACACTTTTACTTCCTATTCAATAAATATCCATGACATTCAGCTCAGCAATGGGTATTAGTCTGTCAGAACACTAATTTATGGTAAGAATAGTGTAATATCAATAGGTTTATGGATCAGAAATGTGTAAATATGAAGTTCAAACAGTGGCTTTTCTGTGAATTAGATTCTGTCTAAGCAAGCATTCCTTTCCAAAATTTAGTAAGTGCTGTTTTACCTCCTGTTTCAAAACAGATTCAAAATGTGTGGTGATTTATGAACTTAGAAGTCTCTTCTTTGGATTTTTTCCTTATGAATTTCTTGACAATATATAAGCCATCAGGTTGTTGAGGATGAAAATACATTTCGGTTACTTCATTGGGGTATAGCTCAATATTAACTTTCTGCTCTGCTGTCTTACTGAACAATGCCTGTTCCACTGACAGTTCATTTAGATATTGTCATGGTGTTGGAAGCTTTAAAGGGGTTAATGAGGTATTTATTCCATTATTGTTATTGGAAATTACAGTGTCTAGAACACTTACACAAGAAGATTAAAGATAGATGCTTTAGACCACTTTCTATAGTCTGATAGGCCATTATTTTCTGGTTCATAACACAAAATAGTACTTTTCATCAAGGAGCTCATATTCTCTAGATGATTCAAAAATTCACAGACCAAAACCAATGTGAAGTATTAAGTTACTAATACTTTTTTAACCCCAAACAAGTTATAATGCAAATGTTTTAATCAAACAAGGTGAAATTGTCGCACATTTCTCTCTGTGAAGTCTGACAATGAAAAGGGTGCCTTGAGAAATTGGAGTAGACCTCCCGTAGCCTAGCTTCTACTTAAAGTTTAGCAGATACAGCAAACTCTGTCTGCTGCTTCTGAAGGTTTGAGTTATTTTGCACAGGATTTAAAACTTTCTTGCTTCCCTGATTTTCAATGGGAAGACATTGAGAGTAGTTTGCTATTTCAAACTGGTTCCTGGGGGTGATAAGCAACCATTTCACACTGGAAAGAAAGCAGATGTTGTCCATGACTTATGTGGTGTGTTTGAGATATTTGGGATCCTGTCCATGTGTGCTTCATTATTAGCAGAAAGGGCAAGCTGTAGTTTTTCAGTCCTGAGGGCCAGGAAACCATCTTGGTCGTAGAGCTGCCCAGAGAGGTTGTGGAGTCTCCCACTCTGGAGACGTTCAAAACCCGCCTGGATGCCATCCTGTGCAACCTGCTTTAGGTGACCCTGCTCTGGCAGGGGGGTTGGACTAGATGATCTCCAGAGGTCCCTTCCAACACAACACAAGAATTCTGTGATTCTGTGATCTTATAGCCCTTCAGCCTGGTCTGTTTGTGCAATGTGGTGGTGGAGAAACCAGAGATCTGTAAGGGCTCTCTTGACAGTTGAGAATTAATGCAGCCAATCTTTGCAGTATCTTTCATGCTTTCCCAATATATATTGTAAAATAAATGATGCAACCAGTTGTTTCGCTAGATGATAGGTAGCTCCTGGTAACTAGATCCTGAGCATATACCTAACAGCAGCTGAAGAGAGGAACACCTGGGGAGAAGCACATCTCCATCCTTGCGGATAATCAAAAGCCATATGGGCATCGTCCTGGGCAACTTGCTCTAGGCGATCCTGCTTGAGCTGGTGATCCTTCTTGAGCTGCTTGACCCTGCTCAGGCAGGGGGATTGGACATGATCACCTCCAGAGGTCTCTTCCAACCTCAACCATTCTGTGATTCTGTGAAGTGCCCTTGAAGGCTCACATGCTCCTTTGCACCCCTGGGTGCACAGGATGGGCTGGAGGTACAGCAAGGAATGTGGACCAGAAATCTCAGGGCTTCTCCCTGCAGCTCCCTTCTCAGGGAAACACCTGTGTGTGTATGACGCAGATATGGGCCCAGCTCTGTTGTGGCCCATCTCCTGACAGTGGGATTTTCTCCCCACACTATTTATTGTGAAGCAGTAAGTGTGTCAGTGTTTAATCCCTACTCTGTCTTTGCCCAGATACATTTAAGGGTTGCGTGGTTTATAGTGGATGTTATCCGTACTGTACTGCCCTAAGTGCAGCACCTCAGTGTCACCCAGAATGTCTCTGACTGAGCCTATGGGTTGGTCTCGGACTCCTGACACTCAGTTTCGTGTCTTTTCCTCTAGACCATCCTTCCCTCTTTGCCTTAGCATTTTCTTCCTAGGTACTCACATGCAACATCCTATGGTCAGTTACAAAAATCGACCTGGCAGAAAGAAACTTCGGCACATCAGAGATTAGAAAATGGACTTTGCTTTAGAGGGGAGATACAGTCAACATTTAGTTTACATACCAAGCCTTACAGGAATCCTTGAGAAAGACAGTGAGATAACAGGCTGCGAAACAATATGGTCTAGAGCCAAGATGCATTGGGAGATATTCATGTAGCAGAAAACAACTTCATTGCAACAGAAATTAGGTTTATTTTCACACAGCAGTACAATGCATAATCTGATGCTTTCCCACAAAATAACTTTAACAGCTTGAATATTACTTTGGAAAAAGAAAACTTCAACTGAGAAAGTTTGTGCTTAAAAACAGAATAAAACCAAACCGTTTCTGGATTTGGGAGTTGGGGTTTTTTTTTTCCATTTATGAAGTGGAGATAGGTTATAAATCGGGGCAAAAAAAAGTATTTATAGATTATATGCAGCTAGCAATACCAGTTTCTACTGACCAGTACAGCTGTGTGACTATTTCATCTTCCATGGTAACTTAAACACAAAAAAAAAGCCTTTACAGTTCAGGGCACTGCTGTCTGGTCAGAGATTGAGTGGATTTGTAATAATTCATAGACCTTTCACTTTCATTTTTCTAGTGCTGAGGAATTACATTCTGCTATTAAAATGGCTATTTGAATTGCCTGGTCGAGTGTATGTATGCTACCTGCTCAAACAAATAAATAGGGTGCAGTGGACAGCAGGGAGTTCTTAATAACAGATATTCTAAAGAATCTAGATGGCTTGAAAGAGAATAGCATCATGTTTCCTCTCATTCGTTGGTTGTTTTTTAGGTGGGATCCCTGAAAGGACGCAGGCTAGCAAGCACTATTTATCTTCCTTAGGCTTTAGCCACGTGTGTTTTTCCTTTTGTGCTAATTAAGAGCAAGACAGCCTTGTAGTGGAGCATGAATCTGAAATCCTTAAGTGGCTACAAGGTTGGATAATGTGTTGGGTATCGGCTGCCAGATCTGTGTGTGAAAGGCTTGAGAATGTCCCGGGAGGACACTCTGCAGCAGCAAATGGGAACAGTTTGAGGGCAGTTCAGGCGAGGACAGGATCTACTCAGTTATTCATTGGTGTCAGTTTTAACACTTTTGGCCATGATGACAGAACCTGGAGTACAAGCAACCCTGATGAGAAGAGGTTGGTAGAGCTTGTGGGAATTTCTGGTGCTCCTTCCTTTTCAGAGTTAGAACTCTACCTAGTTTTTTTTTTTCTTTTTATTTTCAGAATTTATTGATTTCCCTGCTTGGCTGGCAGGCGCCTGGAGGAGAAAATGAGTGTTTCTGCTGGGAATTTCATTCTTAAGGGTAGACAGTGTTTGTCTGAGACTTCCAGCTATAACAGAAAATGCTTCCATTAGAGGTAACTGGAAGAACTTTGTCTGGAGAGGTTCCTGGGAGGAGATGATGTGTGTCTATGTGTTTCCATGCTATATATGGGCTTTGACTGGTTTGCACGTATGTGATTGCAGCAAATTGTAGACCCAGAACATGGGTCTCAGAAGTAAAGAGAACATTGGAGACTTACAACCAGTAAGAATAATCAGGATCAGATCATGCCAAAACACAACTTTTTCGTTGAACTTTCAGGCTATTTCCAGAGAAATATCATGGCTCTTGTTCCCCAACTTAAACTGCTGTACTCAAGGTAAAAGAAAAATCTGAAAGGTAGTAGCCTGTCTCTAAGCTGTTTCACTCCTGAAATGAGACATGGGGTCAGCTAAAAAAAAAAAAACAAATACATTGCCTGGTCTTTGTCTCTTCAGACTGCAGTTTCTCCACCAGTGGGCACAGCCTTATATTCGCAGTGCTCCATAAGGGGTTATAAAATGTTGGCCTTGAACTTTCATAAAAAATCCCAACTGCAAAGCTTTGTGCAGACTGGGGAATGTAATTCACTGATGTCCACAATATAAGCTGAGATTTGTGCATGCCAAGAGCCATACATGTTCCCAATAACAATGTCATGCTCTTGTCATCCTCATAAACCTTCAGACGAGTCTGCAAAATATCTATTCATTCAGTATTCTTTTATTTTTCTTCTCTTCCTCTTTTTTAATAAACCCTAAATCTTGCCCTTGCATTTTACAGACTGATAAGTGTCCTGACATTGCAGAACCTGGGGTAGATCGTATCAACCTTCATTCTTTCCCTTGCAGGTGTAGCCTTGCAATATGTGACATGCCATTCATAATATGAGCGTGAGTGTACAATACAGAGCACCAGTCTTTTGTTACTGGATGGAAAATGGAGCTCAATTTTTAAATTGGTTTTGGGAGATGGAGGGAAAAGAAGAAATGGGTGTTAATTTCTGCTGCTAGCAAAACCCTTCACTTTCAAATTTATAAAAGTGCCCATCTTTGGAGCTCAGGCTCAGTGTCTATCTCAACCCAGTGAAGCTGCACTGGTTCCCACAAGCAGTACATCAGCCCTCTGTGTTACTTCTGTGCAAATTATAAATTCCCGTATAAAGAACGTCAAATAAATATTGCTCTGTGGGCTGTCAGCATAATGTGTCCGGCCCATTTCGCTGTTCATGTCATCCCATGTCCGTGAGAAACAATCCTGACGAAGTCGATGGAGTTAAGACAAGTTAAAAATATTTTGAAAGAAAGGCTGGACTTGATTCTGCTATATTAAGCTCCTATAGGTGAAATTATGCCATCCTGTGCCTTTGCAGTTACTATAATGGGCACAGATGCCACTAGCATTTTAACAAATGCTCTAAGGCTAATTACTAAATTTTACCTGTTAAACCATCATAAATCAAGAGTTACAGCATTGAAGTCAATAGTGCTAAACAAGTCTCGGGACGCTGTAAATGAAGGCAGGCTCATGAGCAGTTCAGCCTAACAGGAAAATGAATGGTGCTAGTTCAAAAATTATTTCAATTACATTTGGGATTGGTTTTATCTATGTGGTATGTAGGACAGGTCTTCAGTTAGACTACATTGCTCTAGTTTTACTGATGTTCCTGGGGGGAGGACAAGTTATGCAATTTGGTTATATTGTTGGTTTTCTGACTGCATACATAACTTGTGATTTAAAAATATTTTGGTCTGGTATGTGTGCTGGGACAACCTTGTATTTGGTTTATCTAATAATTTTTGAATGCTTAGCCACTTTGTATGTATAATTGCTATCTTTTCAGTTGCAGGTCAACCTTTGCCAATTAGGATTACTGGAAGAAATCCTTTTGGCTGCAGTAGTTCTGCATATAAATACGTGATGGAATAGTCAATGCTGAAAGAAGAATATGTCACAACAATATTAATCACTAAGAAAACAATTGAAGTAATTGTTTTTCTAGGACATAGTGCTACATGTCTCGTGTAGAAAAATCACCCATGACTTCAGTAGGAGGTGAATTCTTCAAGATTAAATATTTCTACATTGGGCTCTATCTTTTAGACAATACTATTTGATTTATTTTTTTTTTTTTTACTTTTCAGGTGTTTAGGTATGGAACCTTTTGTAACAGAGTTGTATACTTGAAACGGTTGGGTTTTAACAGTGATTACTTTTAATTACTTTGTTCACTTTTTGTTGTATTTTTATTGACTAATAAGAGGAAAAGGTGGTTGCTGCAGGAACTGTATGCAGAAATGCATTCTGAAAGGCAAAAGTGGGCTCAGGCTGAATTTTTGGGTCACTGTGAAATGATTTGCAGTTTTTGCAAAATCTTCACAATTTACACTCAAGGGCATTGACTTTTGTGAGTGCTGGGTCATGGCCAGTTTTCTGTGACTGGAAAATCAGGTGTCTCAAGAATTCAATATGGAACATTTTGCTTTGAAAGGACCAGCTGAAGTGCAGCCGTGAGCAGTTACTTTTCTGCTCATTGTGTTAAATTGTGGCTGTTTCATTGTGCATCTGGAAAGAAATTTAATAATTTCAATACATTTCCTTGGGCTGTTGTTTATGTCATGTATTCCACCCCAAACTATCACAGAAGAAACAAAACTACAAGGTACCCTCTCATTTCCTTAGTCTTATTCCTCAGGCTGTGGCTGAAGCACATTAGTGTGGTGATGGGAATTTCATGACTGATAACTGTATCATTAAAAGCTCAAAACTAATCACTGAGTAACAGTATACTTGAAGTAGTCTTGCTTGTTTAAAAAATTGATTAAACCCATCTTTAGGCAGAATATCTAGTGCAAAAAGAAATCTGAAATAAAATTGATTTTGATTCCTTGTAACATTAAAAAAGTGATGATCGTTTCTTTCCCCCCTACTAGTATGTAATCAAAAATGAGCTATAAGATTACTAACAAAATTATTCTGCTTTTAGCTGCTAGCATACTTCACCCAAACCAGATCTTATAAGGCAAGCACTCCTGACCTATTTTCTGTGGTTTGCTAGGTTTTCAAGAATGAAAGACAGGAGCCAGAGTGGCTGCACCAAAAAGCTCATGGAAAGCAATAAGTGATCTCAATCTGCTATGTGCAGTGGAGAATCAGCTGTGAACAACTTTAAGATGCCCTCGTCTCCAAGCTATGCATGATTTATGGGGGTATCTAACCCTAAGAGCAATGTGAGCAGACCACTGCAGTGATTAAATCCTCTTTGAATGTTTTGTTAGGATAGTTCATGACAGGACAAAGGGCTCCTTATTCCTTTGGGACAACATCTCACACACAGCCTTCTTCCTTTGGCTTTCTCTGTACTAATCACCCCTAAAAGCTATATAACAGAGGTTTCTGAAAAAGCCTGAAGGAGGAGTCCTAAGGCAAACGGTTAATGCCCGATCTCCCAGACACAGGGCTAATTAACTGAATCTTTTAAAACATCATGATGGGTTTTTTCTGCATGCAGATATTATCAATTATCCCATGAATTCAAGAGCTGCAATTCCCGGTAATTAACACCACGTATTCATTGCAGAGGATGGGACTGTACAAGGGGAAATAGCTACTGCAAACATGAAATTCTCAGGTTAAATTGTACCTTTGAATAAAGGAGATCCAGACAAAGAAGCGAAAGATGCTCTGTGCATGATACACAGAGATAGCAAGTGATAAGAATACAGGGAACGAAACAACCAGATAAATTACACTTCCAGACTGGCGTCTGCGCACTTCTGCACGCATTTGCATGTGCAGTGCCATCATATGCATTTTCTGTCTCAGAGGTAGCAGGGACATAGGCAACTACCAGCTGCCAGCTTCACAGGTGATGGGGGACAGTTGTCATGCCCATATCATTCTAAGTTTTAGTTCAACTCGGTGACAGCAAGTGCAGGTATCACCAAAGGCTGCGTGGGCTGGAAAAGACAGGTTAGTGGGGTTTGTATGCTGCTAACAGCTAAAACACATCCTAGGCCATGGGGTACTGGAAAGCTGAACTCATTTTGGGACTCATCTTCCAGACCTGCGGAACTTAAACTGAAATATTTGATTGTGTGGCTAAGGCACGTTAATGCTAGCTTGATGCCAGTCTGGTTACTGAATTAACACTGGGCTGCACAAAACAGGTGTGTCGGTGACTATGGATTTCGATGGTTATAGCCTGTAAAGATCAGGCTTTGGGTTTAAACATGAAAGCAAGTTATTCAGTATGGGGTCTATTGATTTTCCAAAAGAGTAACAAGCTTTCTTCTCTTCACATCTCTTATTCAGTTGTTAGATGCTACTGAAAGTGAGACCTCGGGCACAGCTAATGGCCTTCCCAATGTTCAGGACCACAGGGAGCGCTCCTGTGCATCACCTATAAAACAGGGGTAAGGAACAAATTAGTACTTTTTTTTAAATCTGACATGATGAAAAATTCATAAAGAGGGTTTGTTTTTAAAAGCACAGGATGCTCGAAACCTGCACACCCAGCTGTAAAGTTACGTTGATGTTTTCACGAGGATTCAGGTCTGTGCTTAGGTGGGCGGGCACTGGGATGGACTAATCCTGTTCTGGGATTGACTAATCTGCGATCTCTAGTTCACCCCTTTCCTTGCTTACTCTGTGTGAAGGCACTGGTGCTAATACAAACAGGATGTTATTTTTAGCTCATCTTAAGAGGTTTCCAAAGCTGTGTGTTATAAATTATCTGTGATGTTGCCACAAACAGTTATGTTACTGACTGTAGATATGGTTTGGTTTTGGGAAAATCCTTATTGCCAGCTGTGGTGGTGTTGTTTTTGAAAGCTAGAAGCGTCGGTTTCAAATTATTTGCCCAGTAGAATAATTTCTGTTAAGTAGGGAGACATTAAAGAACCAAAAGCATGAAACAGTCATTCTGCACTGACAACTGCCCTGCAGAAGTTTGGATGATCACATAGTTGTCAGTTTTGCTATTCAGAAGCGTATATCTTTCAGGCAAGGTAGGGTAGGTTTAGCATGGCCTCAAGCTGCACCATGACGCCACCGTGAATGATGTCTTATTATTGACCTGAACTGATTATTCAGAGCGATTCTTGTTATGCTTAAACTCCAAGACCTAACATCACTGGGCAGACAGTCAATGTTTTAAATCTTAACAGGTGGGGTACAGTTTAGACCAGCCAAAAAAAAATTATCTTTGAAATTTATTCACTGTAAACTTTCACAAATTTATGATTCAATGAATCAGTTTTTCCATCAGACCCTCTTACTTATTTTATCCTCTGTGACATTTAAATTGCACCCCTGATGCAAATGTTATCCAGAACCTCTAACTTGGGTATGCTTTTGCTAAAAGTGAAGTCAGCAAATTGTTCTTACATTTGACTTAGTATCTTAACTTTCAGAGTGTGGCTTGTGCCAATTCTGCCAGTGATTAAAGTCAGCATTTTTTTCTCTTTTGGCAGCTCCTAAAGGCACTATCCACTATCTGGGATTAGATCCTGGTTCCGCTATGGACCATAGCCATATAGAGAAGACTCAAGTACTGAAAATCAGAAATGTGTTTAACTGATGTTTTGAATTCGGTCCCTAGAGATTTTTCTTTCATTTTCTCTTACTCTGTTCCATTCTGTATTTTTTTTTTAAACAGGCAGAAACATGCACAGACATACACACACGTGTGCACGCATGCAATCACCAGTGAGCAGAGTAATGATGACAGTAATCTCTTTGTCTCTTGAGACAGACGTATTAAATAATTTTCTGTTTTTTTCCTTCAACATGTTTTCCTCTGTCTTTCCTCTCTGCAAAGTAAAGGGGAAAAAAGAGTTGGGGATTTTTTTGTATTTGTTTTTTTTCCTTAAATCAGCTTGGGGTATTTCTGTGAATATAGGTATGATCAGCATATCCCGAATAAACCCGTTAGCTCTGCTTATGTGCAATTTTAGTTCCTTGCACCCTGTTAACATAGACTCTTAGTGCAGCTGTTGAGTTTTAAAATCATCTTGGAGTGCTTCACTGGACTGAAGAAATAATTAATTGAAGGCTCTCAGCACGTGCTAAGTAGCTCAGTTGAGTCTGAAGATCTGAACAATTGCTTTGTTTTTTCCTTTCCTTATCACCATTAGCCATTTTCACTGGATAGAGATACAAAATAACTAGCCTTTACAGTGAGCCATTAAACTGTCATTTGGGCAACTGTGCATGAAGAGGCATCAGATAACGGTCAGTGCTGGAGTAGAACAGGGTTTGTGAATCATAGCTGTCTCCACTGTACTTAAATCACATTCACCACTGGAGCAGTCAAGGGTTTCATTAAAGGGAGAAGCATTCATCTAGAGAAATATATCCAAAAAATGAGAGTAAATAAAAGCCTTACATTTTTCTCTATTTCTCTTCATGTTTTATTTACCACAGTGGGGGCTTAACAAGGTAGCAAATGTAAAGAGCAGTGAGATAACCATGCAGAAGAGGATTCTGAAAATGAACACGGTGACATTTTAAAAGAGATGTTCCACACTGGGGCAGATTTAGAGGTTTTTTTATTTACACAGCACTTAGGGGGATGGTGGAGGGGAAGCTGTGAATATATTTCAGTGGGGAAAGTGCAAAACTGACTAAAAAATATAATCTACCCCTGCAGAGATGTACATCTGGAAAGAAGAAGTAATTTCTGTTAAGAAATAGGATTTTTCCTCTAGCACTTATAAAGCATTCAGTAAATAAAAATAGTCACTTTCATATTAATGATGTTAATTAATTATGTGATCCTGCTTGAAAGGTGCTAATTACTGCACACACAAAAATTATAGTCTTTGCTCCCAAAGAGCTTGCAGTTTAAATAATGAAGGTCTCTGCAAGTGAACAAAACCCAGAAGGCACTACAGGGGCTTAGGGAGAGGGGAAGGGGCAAGGGGCAAAGGGCAAAGGAGGCTACAACAGCACAACCATGTGGCTTCTCCACTGTGTCTCTGACACTTAAGGTCCAAGTCTTTAAATAATGTAAAAAAAAAAAAAAAGGGGGGGGTTTGAAATTGGGTGACAGAGGAGAAAAGGTTTTACACACAGAGTGTGAGGGGCAGAGCGCCTGGGTCTGAATTGTATGATGGTGAAAGCACAAAGAGCCTGGGGTAAGGCATAAAGCAGAAATGGGCACACAACATGCATGAGACCTAGACCTGCTTGAAGTCTGCATGCTGAATGCAAGTGTGCTTTCCTCTGCCACCTTCCTTCTGCATTTCCTTGGCAAGGTTTCATTGGCTGTCTCCAGCAAAAAGCACCTCGAATCTCTGGGAACAGGCGCAGACTCCCCAAAGAGGGAAATCTGTGAGCCACTGCTCCTTCGGTGCGTAAGTGTAGCTCTTCCTAAGAAGTGATGGGGCTGAACCTTCCCTCGCTGCTGCCAAAAGAAGGAAGATAATTAATCCATCCAGCGACTCCTTCGCAGAGCAGGTCACTGCTGCTGGCCCAGCAGCGTTGACCAAATTTTCCTCTTTTCTAGTTGGAAACGGTCACTGAATGCCCCTAATCTGCTTGTCAAGGAAGAGGCATCCTCTCACCCTCACAGCAGCCCGTCATTTTCCTTCCTCAGGGAACCCAGCCCTGGTACCAGTGCTCTGCGAGGCGAGGAGAAGATGCTGTGTGTGTCCTCTCTCCCCGTGCAAGCATAACAGGTGACAGGATTTATCCTCGGGGCCTCACATTCAGCCCTCTCTAATATAATTACCAGATGCTGGGCTTTATACAGCAGTCTCCTAAGCACCTATAAACTGAAGGCCAGAAATCACATCACAAGCCTCCTCCGAGCCACTTGGACCACATCCTTTGTTGCGTAGTCGTTGGTGCAAGACGGTTGCAAAATGCTGCTGAATTCAGGATGGCAGGGCTTCACTCAGCTTTGCATGGCTTTCAAGGAGTCAGACTCACAAGAAAAGTCAGGCTTGAGGTTTAATGGCATCCCAGTCACTCTGGGGCTTGGCTGTCCAGCCTTCATGGAGATGCGAGTTTGGGGGCTAATTTTCCACTGTCACAGAACGACTGCAAATAGTGAATCGTTCAATGGAAACCCTGGATTTGCAAAAATAATTTGATTCTAATCCAGATATTACCTTTGTTACTTAGTTCTGTGTCTGCATAGGTGCCTCTGCCTCCAGCCAGCCTCAGTATTAAACATATAAACTATATCGTTGTCTTTAAAGTCTTTTGCTGTGTGAGCACTGCCGCATGCCTAGCTGCCTGCCAGCCCGTCCTGTGGGTAGCAGTGCTGCAGCAGACCACTTCTTTTACTGCATTTTGTTCCTGAGCACAGTTTTGCTCATGCTGTGTTCGTCATCGGCGTACGGGAGTATTGGTGTGCATTGCGCTGGGCAGGAAGAAGCTGCAGGCAGGCACAGTCCGGAGGAAATGGTGGTGAAAGGTCTGATCGCGCAGGCAGACCCGTTGCACAGGGATCCTCAGTCTGGCAGCAAAGCCTGGCTGAAATCTGGGCAATGGTGCAAATGCGCCAAAAAGACACGCTTACAGAGTCTGGGTCTGCACGGTTTTGTTGCCATAAGCGTGGCGTCCTCGGAGATGGTAAACATGGCCATGGCTGGGGTGGGCCAAATAACTGCACAGCTGGGCTCGGGAGGTGAGCGCTTTCCTCTGAGCTTCGGCTTTTTCTTTGAAACAAAAGGAAAAATAAACCTCCGACGTCAATTTTTTACTTAAGGACTAAGGAAAGCCAGGGATATAATTTCTAAAAATTATCACCAGAGGCAATCTAAGCAGTAGGCTAATCAGGGAAAGTTTCTATTGTACCTGGAGCTGAAACTCCCTGGACTTTGAGGACAAAACCCCCGTGGCTGCAAGCTGGGCCAAAAATTTCACCCTGAAACTAGGATTTCTTGTTGCTTCATCTTCTTGCATCAAATGTTGTGTGGTAGTGTGTTTCTTTCTGTTCCAGTGCACAGCCCTAATTCTACTCTGCAGCATTTCAGGCTCTAACATTGTAAAATGTAGGTTCAAACATGATCTTTTTCCATAGGAATGTGTTAAACAGGCCATGAAAAGCCAGCATGATCAAAAGATGTTCTACAAAGTATTGATATTTCACTGCTTCTTACCTTGAGCTTCTCCAGTAATTCACCATATCAGAAATACAATATTTGTAAGTTCTTTTTCATAAAGGTCTTTATGGGTTTGGAAATTTAAACACCGCGAAGCTGAAGTTGAATTGGAAACCAAAAGTCTCTAAGCTTGTACATCTTAGAAAAAAAAAATTCAATTAAGTGGGATTTTAGCTGTTTCAATAAAATTGGACTCTCCCTTTTCAAGATAAGGGTCCTATAGAGCTGAAGCAACCTTTATGTGGCAGGAATATCCACTTCTACTAAACGTATAATCCTAGCTCAAGATACAATACACACAACAGGAAATCAATGTATAGTAGAATCAATTTGGAAATATAAAATAAACTAATATATGAGTGGAAAATTGACTTCCTATGGATTAAAAGCAACACAAATGGTAGAAAAATCTGGCTTTTTAACAGGATGAGGTGGGTGGTAATAATAATGCAACTGATTAACTAGCTGGACTCAAGCTGCTGTGTGTGCACATAGATTTTTTTTTCTTTGGTAAAAGGATTCAAAGAGGAAATAATTTATTGGTGCACTTTGCTCAGTGTTTGTCATTGAAAGGATGCAAAGTGTGTACAGCACCGTGAAAAAAGGGGAAAAGTAAAAGATATGGAATGTATTATTTAAAATATCAGCACCATAAACAGTGTAGGATTACTGCAGCAATCCCATTATAGCTGTGGGGATATATAAATGTTTCCATTACGATTATCATTGAGGAGTTTATAACTCAGCCATTGAGATTTTTATTTTTTAAGGGAATTTAATGTTTGTGTAATGTGCTGTACTGACAGTCTGGAAACTGGAAGTCTCTTATTTGCTGCCAGAACAGATACAATCGGACACAGAAGGAAAGCAGCCCCCAGGCTGCCCAGTGCCATCCTCAGTCCTGCTATCAGCAGGTTCTTCTACATCTGATGCTTCAAGCCTTTTCTGATCATTGGTACCTCCCTGGTGATTGCTCTCAGGGAAGACAAAGTAGGGATGAAATAGATTGAGACTAGAAAGCTATTCAACATAGGCCATAGGCATGAATGTTAGGTTTAGGTATTTTTGACACAATGCAGAATGGCACCATAAACCTCATATTTAGAAAAAATTACTGTGTTTGATCACAGGATGGAGAAAAAGAGGAGAAAAAGCTCATCCTTCCTGAGGCTGAGCTGCTGTCTCTTGGGATCACTCCAAAGCAATGTTTGGAGAAGTCCATGTGCTATTGTGTGCCCCTGGACAATGCCTGTTGACTTCTGGGGACCCAAAATGAGGTATCCAAGTTACTTCAGATACAAGATTGGAACCTAATTAGGACAACACAACGTATCTGCGCACTGCCGGGTACAATGAAACTCAGTTATGAATTCTCCACATCTGCCAATTTCACTGGGGAACATTAAACCTGTACACCTCTACTTGATACAGTCAGCATTAATCTACCGTGGATGTAGCTATGATATAGACAGTGGGGCTGTACAGCGACATGGCTTCTCTCCCATCACATGACTGAGAACACACAAATGAAGCGGGGCTTGGATCCAACTTGAGTTATGTCCTCACTGGAATATGGGACCAATGCTGAGTATCAGAAGACCAGAACTACTTATACAGATCGCGTGTCCAAAAAGCAGCTGGACTCAGGTCGTAAGCTGGAGTGTCTCACAGCCATGGTAAGTTAATATGAAAGTCCGTTATCATTCTGATTCTTACAGGAGTGGTGTTAAATGGATTACTGTTATTTTAAAATCCTTTAACTATCTGTATTTGTCTTTCATTCCTCATCTCACAAGAAGGACTTGTGAGCAACACAGAGCAGAGGTGGAAGGGGGAGGGAACCAGATTGCTAGCACTGGACCAATCCATTTGGATGAAGCTTCATGATTTAGAGAAGTTAGACAATGTATGGACATACAACTTTGCTGCCTGATCCTGAGCTCAAGCATCAAAAAGTATGTTTGTGCAAAGTCACAGATTGGGTCAGAGTAGCACCCAGCAGACTACTGGGCTCTTATCAATTAAATGTACTTGTGCCGTGAATAGATCTTTTTTAAAATCTTTGTGTAAACCTCCCGCTGATGTGTATGGGAAATCTGCTGTGCATGGAGTGGAGGGGTGTTATTTTAGATTAATATCTGATATCATTTAAACTAGAGTTTGTTCCTCTTCACAGAATGGGTTTGACACCTCTGACCTAAATTCCATGTGCTGAAAGCTATAGAAAATGATAGACAGACAGTGCATGGATCTTAACCATCCAGAAGGGGTGTTATTGGGTAAGAGTACTTTAGGTTGTTGGAATGGTTATTCTTTAGTGCTAGATTTATTCTGTTGCCTACACCTCAGGTAACAAACAGCTACTCCTTTAAACTGATCTTGACATCAAGAAGAAAGTAGTCCAGATTTTTCTTTTTTTCTAGGATTGCAACATAAACATCCACAGCTGTCAATGATCAAGAAAGTGCCTTGTAATCTGTATTCGCTACAACTGGCAGATCATTTTGTACTCAGTAATTCCACAGCACTTTTCACTTTGCTTTATAAGGGTAGAGGTATCTCTGAAAAAAAAATGCATACCTAGAGAATATATATATTTTTAATGAAGACTAAATCTGCTAAACCTTCCAATTGAGAAGTGATGAAAACCCAGCTTGGTATCTTAAACAAGTCAGATAACCAAAAAAACAGTAGAGACTTTTAACACCTTATTAGCTGCATTAAGAATTGTTACTGCAATTGATGTTACCAGGATATGTGATGTATTCACATAATGAACTGCTTTTCAGCCGTCCTGAGATGTCTCATATGTCAGTCTGGAGGCTGCGATTCTCCAAACAGATAGGAGTAATGAAGGTGTGTCTAGCACTAACTGAGCATGGAGTGCATTTTAAAAAATGAAAACAATAATCATGCTAAATAGGACTGTTGGTTGAAGCCATTAGTATCTATCAGATGAGCTCTAGAAGCACTGACAGAAATAGTTTAATATATTGTCAAGAGCAGTTTCTAAAGCGTTTCAACCCTATAGGGTCTGCGAGGCTTCAGAAGGCCGGCTGAGCCTTTTATCGCTCTCCTGAGGTCCAGTCCTTTCTCTGGGACAGCAAAGTTTAGGACATGGGAATGCCACCCAAACAGCTCTGAATGGGTCGAGGACTTAGTTGTTCCAGCTCCAAGGGAGTTTCCTGTACCTACAGGGGTTGAACAGATCCCCACAGCCTCCGTGCACAGCCTGTGCTGGCCGTACTGCCATGTGTCTTCTGCAGCCTTTATGCATGGGGACACAGCTCTGTCTGTCTGTCATGTGATACTTTAGCTAAAGGCAGAACAAGAGCAGAGAAAACATGGAAACAGCATTGCAGGAAGAACTTGGAGATATTCTTCAGTGCTGAGGACACCTTCTAGCAGCACTGAAACCTACCTCCTCCCTTCAGATCAGCGACAATTTATGCCTACATTCTCCCTGGTTTTCCCTAAGATGTGGGTAATTAAATTTATTATAGGCAAGGAGCTATGTTAAGGAACATACACCTTATTGTTGCAACAGAGGCTTGTGTGGGAATTTATTTTATAGTCACACTGCTAGAAATCACTATTTCAGGTGTTGATACTGAGCAGGAACAAAAGTCTTGAACAGGCGTATACATTCCAGGAAGCCTTCTCAACCATGAATATTAATAAAGCCTGAGCTGAGATCTTGGCTGACAGATGACCAGCTCCACTCCATCCATTGCACTGCAATGTGTTCTTGAGCCTCGATTTATCAGCAATAAAAGTCAGCTTGCATAAACCTCGTGTTAGCATAAGTTGCAGCACTGTATGCATGAGGCATGTGATAGCTCAGCTCCTGAAAATCATAGTGCTACACTGTAGGTGGGTTTTGTTGTGTGGCTCCCAGCCTGTTTCCCGCTCATCAAATGACTCTCTGAAAACACCTGGTGGAATATGTATGGACCCTGCACTGTGTTAGATGGGAAAAATACTGTTGTAACAGGACATGCTGCTTCTACATCTTGCTAGTGGGTACAAGGTAGAGACAGATCTTGGCTAGATATTTGATAGTAGAATGTCCTATAGGGTTTAATCATCACAGCACAAATGGTGCAATGAGTGCTTTAAAGCCACGTAGATGGATACCCTTCAAGCCCAAAAGAGGGCAAGGCTATGCTCCTGAAAGCCTGACCGCTGGTGGGAATGCCAGTGCCTGGGGTTCCTGTCTGGAGGAATAGGGACAATTTGAGAACTGGCAGGATCAGATCAGCAACTGCAAAAGCAAGCAGCAGCAACAAAATAAAGAGGAGGAATTAGTGAAGGATTTTTAGAGGAGGGATAGCCAGAATAAAAATCCCATCAAGTGCTTTTAAAGTGTTTGTCCATTATACTTGCATTACATTTAAATGGTTAAATACACAGGGATTGTAGGTTGTTGTGCCAGGGAATGAAATACAAATATAAATAAAAGCTTGCTGGGCTCATAGGAGTCTTTGAACAGGGTCTGATGGGACCAGCTGAGCAGAAGCCCTTAAAGCGTATTTTTAAATTCAGCACAATCCAGAGGTTGGGTTAAACATGTCATGAAAGGGTTTCTGAAGAGGAAACAATATGCAGATTTGCTCTGGAATGAGTGAGAGCAGAGGAGTGTTACTACTATATTTATTCCAGCCTTTATATGATTGTAATCTAATGTATACATGTTATTAGTATTTATTTGTATTTCGGTAGCCCATAGATGTTGCTGTCATGCACTAGGATCTTGTTTTACTAGCCACTGTACAAACCTAGAATGAAAAAAATTCCTACTTTACAGAGTTTATATGGTCTCAGGAAATGATTTGTAAATACATTGTTACTATCAGTTCTTTATAGTTCCTCAGTATGGTTATAAGTGCTTACAGAAATTTCTATGAAGAAAAGAAATAAGTCTTAGTACAAGTTGGCATTCATCCATGAAGATTTAGTTACCTAATTTATAAACATTTAGTAAATATGAATTAATCTTGACATGGTGGATTTTTGCTGAATTAAATAACCACACTTACAGTCTATAATGCGCTTGGACAATAGGTAAATTAGTCCGTCATTAAAAAATCATGAAGGAAAATGCATAATCTGCAGCAATGCCCAGAGGAAAAATTGCAGTTATTTGAAATAAAAACACTATTGTAAGCAAATTTGTGGAGGTTGTTTTTTAGTTTGTTTTTTTTTTTTTTCCAAAGTGTTATGGATCTTCCTGTGTATTGTCTCTACCATGACATTTCCAGTTGAGAGTATTAACTAAATACCCAGGGTTTACCTGGAAATCAGAGGTAGAAGAACTGTAAATCTTCTTTCAGTCATTTGTCTGCACTGCCTGCTTCTCAGAAGCAGACAAAACAGTATGTGCTTTTACATCTGATTAATGCTAACAAAAGCTGTGATTAAAACATCCTTGAGTTCTTCTGTCATACAGCACAATTTAAAATTGTGAATTATCCTTCAAAACAGCACAAGTGGTGCAATTGTACATTAGCATAACAGCAAACCTTATTTACACAAGCACAAATGTTGTGTAAATTGGCCTTTAAGTGGGTTTTAAATGGCAATCACTTGGTAGGTGTTTTCAGAACTGCTAAATAAAAAAAAAAATAGCTATAGTGCAATATTTTACAAATGAATACTTTTAATGGGCCTATTTTCAATTGAATTGACTATTAAAACAATGAAGGCAGAAAATGACAACAGTTATTTAATCTGGGATGCAATATAAATACTGGAACATTTTTGAATTGTTCAGCATCTTGTAGCAGAAAGTATTTGTGAAAGTCAAGTGGTTATTAAGCTTCCGAACTCCCTGCTTTGCGTTTCTATCACGTGCAGCCGTAAGCTTGGGGACATACTCAGCTAAGGGGCAACAGAAATTCAAGCCAAGAGTGTCTGGTTTTATATTTCTCACAGAGCATAGACAGGACCGGTTTATTACTTTTCATGCTGAGGAATTACTCTCAGCAGCTTCAGAGGGAAAGGGCTCCATAGCAGAAATCCTGCAGCTCCACTCCTTACAGCTGTCCTGCTGGACCTAAACCCTTCAGGACATGGATCGTGCCTTCCTACAAAACCCCCAGTCACACTGCTGGTCACTAATATTATTTATAATGTTATTAGTAGGGTGTCAAGAAAGAGTTTTTTTCCCCTCCGATCTTACTTTAGCTCTGCATTTTGTTTGTAGGAGTGTCTTAAATGTTGTACCAAAACCGAGGCCATGGTCAAGACAGAGCTACAAACATGGACCTGGAGATGGTCCCTGTCCTAAGGAAATGCCTCTCGCTGTCAGTCTCATCTCTGTGCCCTGGAACATGTCCTGGGTGACAGACATGGTGCTGACAGGTGACAGCAAAAGCTCAGGTGTGGCCAGATGCAAGTGTGTAATAATGGCAAGGGTGATAGAGGTCAACAGAGGGACATGAATTTGCATTGGTGTATGGGTTTTATTTGTTGTGGTAAATAGATAAGTGGTACATGGCTTGCCAGGTCAGACTGTTTTGGTGGTAACGAAGCAGGTCAGTTAATAGTTTCGGCCATCCTCTGGTCTGAGACCTATTGACTCAAGTATTTCATAGTAGCCTAGTTTCCTAATTTTTGTGGGCAAAGTGAGGACTCAAGGAAATTAGAATAAAATAGACTAGACTAGACTAGACTAGTTCAGTTGAAAGGAACCTACAGCAACCATCTAGTCCAAATACCCATTGCAAAGTGTGTGAGGCTACAAGATGACACAAAGACAGACAAGCTGTATTGCAAAGCCTACCACAGCTGGGCAAAGTAAGCAAACATCAGATTTAACATCATTCCTAGTGTTTAATCTACATTTTTATCTGAAATACTCCTGTTTCTAGAAACTTTTCTTGCAAGAAGCTGGTTGGTCCCAGGACACTAGACAGACCCTTGTTTCCCAGAGGAAAAAACCTACCTGTCCTGAACCTCAGCCAGAAACTCAGTGGACATTAATAATACACCAGAAATCATAATTTGGTAACAAGTCAGAGAATAAAGTGATTCTACCTGGAGAGAGAGGAGAAAGCTGCAGCTGAACAGTAGTGAGCATGGCTGGTGCAGGGAGCAGGTCCTCAGCCTCTCTGAGGGATGTGGTATGTGTGTGCCTCTTGGATGTACATAAGGAGTTTCTCCTGGGCCAGAATGGGGCTTAGCTGGCTCAGAACTGAGATTTTTTCCTTTAATTTTGGACTGAATTATGTAAATAAATGGCAATTAGCTATGCCATGTGTTGAAGCATGTTCCTCCATGGGCTGAAGAATTTCACAACAAAGAGCATGGGCAAACAGCTCAGGATAGAGAGCTCTGTTGATGGGACAGCGGTCAACACGGGATGTGGACTTGTGGTATCTTAAACAACAAATAGAAATTGGATCCGTTTGCACTTTGAATTCAGCTGATGAAGGAAATCTTCCAAACTACTATCAAATATCTGATAGCAAATGTAAAGGAGAGGATGGAAAAATAAAATTTTAACAGAGGACATGCCATTTTCTCTTCTTCTTCGAACAGCAATTATTCTGTCTGTTTACTCTGAATCAGCCTTGGAATTACACAAGCCTAAAACTTGCGTGAAATCAGAAACATGATTGTCTTAGCCTTCATTCTTTGCACCGTAGGAACAGGCATCTCAGAATCAGCTCTGGTATATAAAGCCTGCTTACCAGATTGATGTTTAGAGGTTTTATGCTGTTGTATTCAAGCTAATATTTCAACTGATTCTAATCTGCTTGGATTCATATCCCTAGTGGTTTCTCACAGATGAAGGATTTGAATGAATCAGGCACTAATCAGTCCCTGCTAAGATTTGGTGATGTTTGTCCTATGTTTGGCATTATGCCTTCTTTTTGTTTGTAATCTGTGCTTTTATATTCCGTTGTCTCTTTTTAAAATTTAAAATTTTTAAAATTCTATTTACAGCCTTCAATTTCTCTTCTGTTTCTCCCTTAGTGCCATCAAAACTTGCACTAATAGTTAGGTTCACTTAATCCTAGGACATAGGCACATGCTAATTTCTGCTGTAGTGGTATCAGACTTACCATCCACCAGCTGATCCGTTCTCCCTCTGCTCCAGGAAGGTTTCACTTGCAATGCAAGTGCTCCTACATTATTTCAGTGCAAAGTGAAACATTGCAGACCACATTTATTCTAGCAGTGTCCTTATGGCTGTAATACTCACTTGCCTTTCATTATCCCCTCCGTAATGTGCTACTTTATGTTCATTCTGGTCTCAACACGTCTAAATTTTAAACATGTTATTTTCTTAGTGTTCGGACATATTCACAATTTCTAAGTTAAAAAAAGGCTCACTCTTAGCAAAACAGTAGTTTCTGCGCCAAAGTTGTGGAAAATGGATTGCTCCTAAGTAAAAATAATTACTTTGTCGAAAGCAAAATGAGATGAAGGGGTAAAGTGATGATATTTTTCTTGGGATTCTGGGAAACAAAGCTGGAAAATGTAGCGTGGCTCCAGTTTTGCAGTAGTACAGGATAAAGTCAGTGCAGGTGCTGTGCAGGGAACCTGCCTCTATTCTGCACAGTCCTAATTAGGTGAGAACTGGTTCGCTGCTGATACCTTGAATTTGCATTTTGCTTTGGGATCTGAACATCTAGAATGTGTTTTCCTAGGCTGTTAACATATTGGAGACTGTTTTGGGGTAGTGTTGGAAGGACGTCCTCGTCCTGCTTTGAAGCTTTGAATGCTCTCCTATTGGCATGTGGATGATTTGTGAAGTTTACAGTTAATACTGCCTTTTTTATATGTACTAAGAGGTCGTTAACCTGTGTGGTTTTGATATTTGAATCCTCCGGCCTTCCACAGAATTGAACCTGCTTGAGCTTGTGAGTTTATAAATTTGATCATGTTATTGCAATAAGCAGATCTCTCCTGTCACTCAAATTGCAAGAGTTTTCATGATCACAGACTATACCATCCTATGATGTGCCATACCTATCTTTGTCCAGCCAGTCTTGGAATGGAAGCTACGCAGTACCCGAAATCTGTTCTCTCCCTGATGAATATGTGTGACTGTGAATTGGTCATAAGTGTATCCGTGTTTGATGTCAGCTGTACTCCTTGCGTGGGACATCTTGCCTTCCTCATACAGTGAAAGATGTGTATTTATAGTGATCTATTATCATTATAAATGCAGAAAGGGAATGGCACTGATTGTACACTGAGCTGGACTGGAGAAGACCTAAGGCCAGCAGGGACAAAAAAGAAGGCTGCACTTCTGGTTGCAGTTACACAAATGTCTGATAATGCTCTAAGCAACTAGAACAGATCCCTTTGGCTCTTGGTTTTCAGTGTCTACATATGCACATAGCAATGTCGAAAGCCCCACCTGGATGCTGTATGCAGCAAGCTTAGCCTCCAAAGGCAATGAAAGGGGATTCTCTCTGAGGCATATCAAAGTCAACCAGGTCATATAGTCTTTATCATAAACTATCATAAATAAAAGTTCCTTCTGAAATCCTTTAGATTCCCTTCTCTGACTTCTCCCACTTGAGGGCTATTCCCAAGTCTCACACCTGTGATGGTAAATTTCTTCTAATTTTCAGTTTAAATTTATTTATGGCCAATTTGAATTTTATTATTTGAATATTATTTATTCATATGCATTTGCTGTTGTGCTAGCTTTACCCTTTAGCTTAAATAGATTTTCTACCTGCTGGAGAAGATGCTCCTTTGATATATTTATAGGGAGAACTAGATCACATATCAGCCTTCATTTTGCTAGGCTAAGCAAGCAAAGCTCTCTAAAAAGAAAGGCCTCCATTTCTCAAGATAGCTTCATAACTTTTCTCTGCCTCCGTTCAGTGTGAACTCATCTTTCCTGGATGTGGATTTAGGAACTATACTCCTTTTTTTTTAACGTAAAGTCCAGTGCTGGGTCCGTATATCCAATATTTCCTTAGTTCTGCTTAAAAATATGTTGTCTGATGCAGTCTAGAATCATATTTGCTTTGATTAGCAAATCATAAGAGCTGGCACGGACACTTGCACTGTCAATCCTGCTGTGTCGAAATTTCCTTCAGGTCTTTCTCCTCCTGCGTTGATCCCATCCGAGGATCTTCCTCTTTGTAGCAGAAATTCTTGATCACAACATTGCATTTTGGACTGTTTCAGGCAGGTCTCTGTACAATATTTCAGACTTTCTCCATATGAATAGTTTTCCCAGCTTTGTGTCAGCAGCAAATTTTTACCACAGAGGCCAAGCCTGTGAATGAAATCCAAGTGCCAATAAAGGAGTTGGGTACCTATGCTTAGAAGTTTTCTAACAGTTTGCTGTCCAGTTCTTGATGCACAGTCTGACTCTTGGACAGGGCTTGTAAGTTCCTTGATTAGGCCATAGGGAGAGCATGGACACCTTAAAATGCAATCTCAGAAGCACCCATGCTGAATAAGAAGTGCCAAGAATAAGCAGAGATTCAGTGTTGCAGGTGCTTTTTTACCCAGTCTCCAAATGCCACTGAAGACAAGGCACATGCCTAAATTTAAAGTGCAGATGTCTGCTGATCCCACAAGTTATTAGGGTTAGGTAGCTGTAAAACATGAGGTGAGAAGATAGATTGCAGTGTTGGACATGGACACTCTAAGCCATCTTCTCGGTCTTTTAGCTTTTGGGGCTGGCTTGAAAATAATAAGTAAACGTGGTCCCAAGACCAAAGCAAAAGTTCTATGTCCCTGCATTTATCCAGAATGAACTTCACTCTGTCTGCTCTTCTGCTGACTCCAACATCACCAAGAGACCTTCTGCCAAGAGTCCTCAGCACCGTACCAGCAAAGTGACCAAACCCAACTGTTTAAAAAGATTAATATTACTGCTAATAACAACAACCATAATAATAGCAATAATAGATCCTTCAAAGAAGAAATACAATCTGACTTGCTCCATTTTTAAACTCTCCTCAGAGGAATCTCCTGTGCTTTTCCTCCATGTTCACCCCAGTGGAAAGTTCCTCAGTTCAGTCTTCCAGCAAAGCAGCTTATCCACGCTTAAGCTCACGTAGACAGCAATCTCACTTTACAATTGAGGTTAATCGGTCATGGCTGATGAGCTTTGTTTAACGAAGGGCCATTTATACAGTGCCCTTTGGACAAAGGCTCTACATTTTAGCATTCAAGAGAAGGTAAAAGGAGGAAATCAACGACACAAGAGGGGTTAATACTAAGGGGCTTGTTTTTCTGCTTTTATTTTCCCAAATAAGTACCAGAAATTGAAGATTTGCTTCTGGAGGAGTTATTATTAATGACTTTATTGTATGTGCCTACTTTCTTAGACCCCAGGTGTGAAAATGGACTCCCATGCGGCTGCCCAGAAACCTGCAGCAGTCTACATTTCATCTGAGCAGCAGCAGCTGCTTGAGATGAACGTATCAAAAATTAACTGGCCAGATTGTGCATCTCCAATCCGAACCCACCTCTGAAATTCCCAGCACTGTTCCACTGCTTTATCCTCTGAAAATAATCTAAGGTGAGAATATTAGTCACTCATTTTTACTATGCTGCTAAGGCATCTTTTAAGTTTTAGTCCTGTTTGTTTGTTCCTGTTATGCTGAAAGCAAATTAAAAATAATTAAAAAAGAAACTTTGCTTCCACTGTTCTGTGCTGGTACCCAGTGCTACCTGGCAGACTTTTAAAGTGTCGATTCTGCATGACTAATTGATTGCTTCGGCTGGGGTTAATTAATTAATTAGTAGCAGAGCTGCATTAAAGATTGGAGGCATTCAGAACTCCCATAATGGACGTGAGCTTTATTAGTACATAAAATGAGTGTTTAAAATCCACACAGCAACTAATATGCTCTTGAGGCTTTCATTAAACAAACCTATAAAATTACTTGCTTCATTATGTATTTTAGTTACTTTCTTCACATTGTACGGTATCTCTTCACCTTTTTCTTTTGCCAGCCAGTTTTAAGTGCCTATTTGAAATCAATTTCTCTAATAATGGGCTTAATGAGCTCATCAATTAAGGCTGCCATAATGGAATGTAACTGTGTGGTTTCAGTTATCAGTTAAACTCTGGAACTAATTTCCATGCTTCATCTATCAAAAATGATTGGCTAATATTGTTTAGCTTCTGCTTTAGGACGATAGGGAGACCTCGGGCCCTTCTTCACTAATGTCCGAAGGGCTGAATTTCTTCTTGGAGAAGCAGAAAGGGAGGGAGGCGAGGTGGGATGGGAAGAACAATGAGCGGAGATATTTGGGCCCCTATCTGGATCTGGAGGAAGTGTGATCCTGTTTTTCAATGCCAGCATGGTAATTAGTAGTAATGGATTACATTTTCAGACGTATTAGATAAAATGATCGTTCCACATGAAAAATCCCATTATGAGTTTCTTACCTTTCGCTCCCTCTGTCTCTCTCCTGCTTTTGCTCGTTCTCTGTTTTAATAACCACTGCCCTTTTCCGTGACCCCTTTAAATAACAGTATAAATGGTCAATAGACCTAAACATATAAATATTTCCTTAAAACAATGCCCTCACATTTATAGCAGCCAAACATGAATTTTGGGAAGTGCTTTCTCTGTACAGGAAAGAATAAATACTTTACCAAACACAGAAATCTGTCAAGCTGAGAGTAACTCCACAAATAAATGGAGTGTAAAAAAAACCAGAATTTCTAAAAAATACTGTTAAAAAGCAGGAAAATCAGAAAAAATCACAGGCTTTAATTCCTGTTTGGTTAATTAATGAATACTAGGAACGTTCATCTGTCTTGCTGTTAAGATTAGATGTGTTCAAGTTAGCGTGCTACAAAATTTCTAGCTGCTGGTGAGATTTTACTGGTTCTCAGACATAACTGAAACTTTCCGGGTTAACAGCAGCAAAATTTGGCTCACAATCCGGATGTTGATGGCAATGTTAAAATCTCTTTAGCTGTCAGACACTTTGTAAGTGTGACTTCTGTTGTGGCTGTATTTATTGCTCTTACAGTGGCATTTGTGCTCTTCTAGGCATTTTCCAGGGGTTTGTAAGGGATGAAGGAAGGCCACATTTTAGACGGAGAATGGCAGGCTGGAAGTTGGCTGAGGGGGAGCAGCAGGGATTTTTTTAATATAAGCCCTTTAGATTCAATGTAAAGGGACCACTCTTCAGGTAAGTGGCACTATGCAAGGGAGAAGATTGCAATTAGGTGTCAGAGCATGGCTGCTGCTTTTATTTTTAAGCCATGAAATATTCAGTATTGGTGGAATATTATCCAGCAAAACTCAAAACCGGAAAAGTGTGTGTCAGGAATGCCATCCCAGAAATGGCCCGACTGAGAAATATTCCTCAAGCTTTTCTTTAGAGTACCCAGGATGAGAGACGACTTTCAGCAGGTTATCAGCAAGAGCAAACCAAAGGGGGTCTTGAAGGGACAGCAGGATTTCATGAAGGTTTCCTTCTCAAAGGGAGTGATTATTATCTGGCTGTTGCTCTGCGAGTGATTTTGTAATTGATTGTGCATAAATTTTCTGGCTCTGATCTTGCACCAGTGCTCACAGTTGACACTACTTATGTGAACTGTGTGTTATTTTTATCCGGTAAACTTTCCTCTCATGAATAAATTTAATACTGCAATAAATCCTCGTCCTGTGGTAAAGCAAATAAAACTAGTTTGCAAACTTTTTTATGATAATCACGTTCAAATAATCAAGCTGTACAGTACGAGAGAGCGAGCTCTGTTGTAAAGTTAGAAAGCGTTTTCTCAAAAATAAGATTTTTTTAAAGTCTTTGGTACAATAATTTAATCTGTTTTGTATGGGTTTGTTTCAAGTTAGACTTTGTAAACAACTATAAAAACAGGATGTTGACAAAGAAGGTTTCAAGTAAACAAACTCCAAGCAGATCCTCGAGTCTTCTTGTGTATTTTTAACATCTTTCATGATTTGTAAGTTCTCCATTTTCTTGGAGAAATGAATGCTTAAAGAAATAATAGCGAAGGGAGAAACTAACTGAGAATTCATCTCTCCTCACCTTTAGTTTGGGATGACAAATCTTAGAAAGCCCCAAATTTCTCAAGATGCTTAAAAAACAAAGCAGGAATCTTTTAGTTACTTGTTGTATATCATAGGGCGACTAAGAGAGGCTTAAGCTCAATTTTCTTTTCCAAATTGGATGATTTTAATGTCGTCAATATAATGCAGCTATAACACTTGTAAAGCAAATGTTATTTTAGTGCTGCAATTTATAAAATCACAGACAAAGAGAAACGCGAGCGATAGACATGAATAACAGTCACACAGTTAAATCCCATGCTCTAAACTCTGATTTAGCTCCTGATTCTTTTGCAGACTCCCCTGATCATTCAGTCTTTTAAAATCTCCCGCTGCCTCACTAGTTAATAGGGTTGGGGAGAGCTCCTGTGTGTACCCCCACCTTGCCTGCCACAGATCTTTAATTCTGCTCTCAGGAACATTTTTGTATATCCTTGGTTTTGCATTTACAAGGCTATTGGGGTCTGAAAATGCAATTGCTCAAGTGCTGCCTCCAACACGGCTCATGTGCCCCTACTTTCCCCGCTACCACTAAAAGATGCTTCTGTGGGCTGTGGTTCACCCCTTCTGCCTCTTGCAGGACGCCAGGACGCGGGCAGCATGGATGGGCAGCACAGCCGGCAGCATGAAGATGGCACACAAGGAACCTGCAGTGGGATCAGTCCCTTTTGCAAGGTAAGGACCAGAGGCAGCAATATAACCTCAAAAGCAGAGATCTTTAGGAAATCCTAGTGACATGAGAACAGGGGAGAACTCAGTGAACTTCAGTTGTTTGCAGTTGTTTTGTGAACTTAAGGGCAGAAAAGCATAATTTTTACACTAGTCTTAGGGCATGCATTGGCCTTGGTTCTGCTGTACCAACCCAATAATCTTCAGCTCTCTTTTTTTTAAGGACAGAGGATGATTTGTAACCAATTGCAAAGAAGATAGCAGGTTTATTCTGAACCCTTGATGCCTTGATGCTCCCCCTCCCCCCTCCAGAATTCTTCCCTTTAAAATAATATTGCTATTATTAGAAGGCATTCAAAACAAGGAGACAGTGTCACTGTCCACCAAGGTTTCATTCTTGGTGTTTGGCTATGCGCTCTACCTTTGTCACAGGATAAGAGAAAGAGAACATCGCAGGCTTTGAAGCTGTACATGAAAGGGCTCTAAATAAGAGTAATAATAGGTATTTTTAAAAGTCTGTCTTTAAGGGTTGAGTGGGCTCTGTGTCCCCTATTTACGCCTTTTTAATTCTTGAACAATAGCTGTGGGGTTTCTTTCGCTGCAGCACACCAGCGAGGTTAAACATTATTTCTGTACCAGCCTTTTGTTTCCAGCTCCCATGGAGAGAGGGGGGAAAAATTGAGATAAAGAAGTGTTATTAAAATTGTGACACACGGCTCTGGGAGTACGTTAAGGATAGAAGGAGCCAGGACGTCAGGAAAGAAATAATGAAATGCAAAAATCACCCAGACTGACAATTGGGAGCCTATGTAGCAGCTTAGCCTGTTGGTCCAAGGCTATTTGTCATAATCAGCGGCACTTTTCTCATTAGCAAAAAGCCATTACCAGTGGACTTTATCAGCAGCTGTGAGTTATCAAGGGGCACACAGCAATCCTAGCGTGTAGTCGTGGGGTTCAGCCAGGGTCCGGCTGCTTTAATAAGCCTCCAACTCTTTCCCCAAGTTCCCAGTCAGGTGTCACTGCCATTCCTGGTGAGGCAGCCAAGTGCAGTCTATTAACCACCTCACTCCAGCGCCTTCCCACTCCCCCAGCCTGGGGGTCAAAACCTTTCCCCCTTCTCCTTGCTTTCCCCTTCCCTCCAGACCAGTGCAGGGGCAAACCGGGCTATGTTTTCCCAGCTTGCCTGGATCAGTCCTTCTCTTGTCCTCTCTTCTTTTCCACATCTTCATGTTAACTCTGCCCACTGTAGCTTGCTCAGTCTCCTTGCATGGACCAAACTGTTCTTCTCTTTCTCACTCCTCCTTCTCTGTTTTCTTTCCGTATTATACAAAGCCCTATCTGCTCCTTCCTCTTCCATCTCCGGTGCTGACTGCTCGGATGTGCTGTCCTATTCCTGCATATCAGCAGTACAGGCTGCATTTTGGAGGAGAGCCTCCAAACCTGCTGCAAGTCTGCTGATGTAACACGGTAACTTGGCTGTGTCTGAGCTCAGAGCGAGATTTTTCCACTCTTATCAGTGTTCTGTCTGACCTGTGAGATAGGTAGTCCTATCATACCCTCTTAAGACATATTTAGACATTTCTTTTCTATAAGTATTCTCCATTATCTGTTCCAGAGGTCACGTCCTGGCTCCTACAGGCGATTAGGGAAAAAAATTACCCTTTTTCTGCCCATGCTGTGCTGCCTCCATGACAGATGGAAATCGAGCAGAGATGTTGGGCATGTGCCTATGGCAGGGCCTAGGCTGAGAACAGTGGTATGGGCAGCCCCCAGGCTGGGAGAACTGGAGTAGAGCTCCAACCTGGGGGTGTTGCCTGAGCGTACAAGTACCCTTGCAGTGCTCCTTGGATAGAGACATCCCCGGACAGAAAAGAGTCTATTCAACAACTTCATGAGGTACATCCAAAGTGTCCTTTTATCCCAAGGAAGGAAAACATGCCTCCACCACCCCCCTGCTCTTTTTTCAAATACAAATAAAATAAATGTCTTGCTTCCTAAGCCTCTGGTGGGAACTCCCTTTGAATGGGAGGAAAAAAAGCAACTTGGTGCCAACTTACTTCCAGCCCCTTCACTTCCTTCACTATGGCTGGAGTGGCAAATTTTCCACATTTTAGAAAAACAGCAAATAGTAGCTCAGGGAGTGCAGTGGGAGGTGAACATGTACATTTGTGTATGGGTGGTGGTGCTCAGTGTGCTGCTCCACTGGAGCCTGCTGGAATCATTACAGGTCATGAACTGAAGGATTTGAGCGGATCCAAAATCTAATGAAGTCGGTGAAAAGACCCTCGTTAACTTCAGGGGGCTTTGACAGAGGTGCTAATTGAGGGAAAATTTAATCTTGCACAGAGCTAAAAATTATAATGGTATGAAAACCTGCACCTTAAAGAGGTAAGGAAATGTGAGATGGTTTATGTTGATTTAAGAACATCCATATTTTCCACCCTTTGTTTAAGTTGGCTTTAAACACACACTTAGCTATATTAGTTCAAATTTATGCACAAGCAAACCAAAGTTATAGATGCTGTCAGAGATGAGGAAACATCTGCAGAGAGCATGGGTAGCAGTAACTTTACCTTATGTTGGAATTTGCCATCTAGATATCTGCACTGGGGATGCCTTACCTGCAGAGTTGTTGGAGAGGCCCTTCCAGGGCATGGCTTATCAGATGTAGTTTAGTCACCTATGAATTGTGCCACGCATTTGCCCATTGCCCTTCTGGGGCTATAACAGGAGCAGATGAATGAGTCTGTTATTGACTTAAAGTGTGTAGACAGCTCCATTCATCCAGATGCATCTTGCCCTGCCTCACTCCCACTGTTGCCTGTCCTGCATCAACAGAAATAAAATCTCAGCAAAAACCTTGGACCTCAATTCAACAAAACACTTGTTTAGTTTTAAAAATATTAATAATCTTCTGACTTTATATGACGAAGTTACCCCATAAAAAGCTTTTACTGAGTGAAGGCAGTGCCACCATGTGTTGCTTTGAATACTTGTAAAAGAAGATTTGTAAGAAGATAGTATCATGATTTTTATTTTTTGTTAACCAGAACTATTGTGCAAGTCAGAAATCCGTTCATTACTGTCTCCATTGTGAACCAATATTTGAGATTGTCATGGTTTAGCCTCAGACAGTAACAAAGAACCATGTGGCTGTCCACTCAACCCCCCTTATTGGACTGGTTGGATTTGATGGCCTGGTACATCAGATCTACAGGAGTATAAGGCTCTAGTGGATATTGGTGCACAGTGTAACCTAATACCATCACACCATAGAGGGACAGAAGCCATTTGTATTTCTGGAGTGACAGGGGGACCCCAACAGTTGACAGTATTGGAAGCTGAAGTTAGCCTAACTGGGAATGAGTGGTGAAGGAGATATCCAAAGAAGGACCACAAGGTGGCTCTAAACATATTAAAGAGGAGATACTTCCTTCCCTCCTTTCAGCTCGCTTAACTAAACATCTACAATGAAAAAATAACTGCTATGCTTTTATACTTATGAACTGCACCACAGATAATACATATCCTTTCAAAAGTATTGCTGCTTGAGAGCAGATCTGCCAACAGCTTCGTCTCTCAGGTAACTCACACTAAACCAGGGGCTGGATGACTGCTGGGCTAGTAAGAAAGGAGCATCAGGGATCAGAGTATCACAGATATTACTTCCCCTAGTATTATCTGTACACACATAAAGCCTTCACTTTTTTCCACTTTTTTCCATGCTTTGGGGATATTTATTTTTTTTTTGCTTTTAACAAGTAAGATGCTGATAACAGGCAATTGGACTAGATGATCATTGTAGGTCCCTTCCAATATAAATTATTCTATTCTATTCTATTCTATTCTATTCTATTCTATTCTATTCTATTCTATTCTATTCTGTTCTGTTCTGTTCTGTTCTGTTCTATTAATGTAATATGCGTATATCACATACATATATTGTATTATCTAAGATGACAAGGAGAAAGCAGGTTCTTCATACTTTGGAAAAGTTGTCAATTTATTTGCACTGCAAAGAGCTGAGTTATAAGCCACTGAAACACAAGCGAATCGATTCTGCCTCAGCAAGGAACACTGAACGCCCATTGACTTCTACAGCAGGGGTGAGTGGTTCAGGAGGGAGAGAGGGTACTGGGCCCCGAGTGTAAAATGCAAATAGTAGCAGATTGCCTCCATTCAAGGGAAAAGCAATGACAAAAAAATATTTTCTTCTGCTTCTCATTGTGTTTTTCCTTAGGGTTTTTTGGTAAAAACACAGTGGAGTTGACCTTTTTTAGAATCTTTTTTACCTCTGGTAAATTTTAAGATTCGCTTTGAGAAAGCGAACGCAATGTGTTGCTTTTAATATGAGATGTTTTAAACCTTATTTGAGGCATTTTGTCTAACATTCTCTGCCTTTCAAGTCTGTACAGTTCTATACCTCAGGATATTGTCTAATGCAGATTTTCATATCCTAGAAAATATGAGAAGTATCAGCAGGGAAAATCCTACAGTTTCAATGAACTACTATGCAGCTTACCTTTGAGATGTTTATAAGAAAGAACCTGATCAGTACATGATGTTTATGTAAACTTGAATTCTTTACTGTAACTGAGAACAGAAAGTAAATAATCTTATTATTTATCTTGCACATTGGCCCACTTCAAGACAGACAAATGCATCCTGTAACTGATTAGAAATGGAACCATAATCTCAACTGCAAGAATCAGCAAAGGAATTGTTCTCAAGAGACAGAAGCAGAGGGAAAGAACTGGAGGGGAAAATCACTCACTTTTCTTGATCAGTTGTTGTCCAAAAAGAAAAAGACAGAGAGAGAGAATGATCATATCGCATCTATTCTTTTGGACAGAATTATAACCAAAGAGTTGTGATACCAGAGTTATTAAATATTTCAGATAATACCCATTGAACCTGCAACCCATTTTATTCTCCATCCATGTCTGTTTTGCCATCTTTTTTTCTGAAGATTAATGGAATTCTCAATAGAGAATAGCAGCTCACCTTTTGCTTGGGCTCAAGCACAGCAATCACTAGTAAGTTTATTATTATTATTTTGTATACACGGCTTGTGCAAAAGAATGTTTAACGTGGATAAATGTAAGTAGAGAATGATAATCCTAGATATCACTATAAAATAAGATTAAAGGGTCTGAGCAATGCCAATGCTAGGAAAGGTTTAGAAATATTAGTGGAATACAAACAGGAGGGAATATGTTGCAGAAATATAAAAGTCTACTTCTTATATTAGGAAAAATATCTCATAGAGACAGCAGCACTTGGCTGTGCTCCCAATTCAGCAGTTAACTTTGTGACTTAAAGCTGCATTTAAGTGTTTTGCTGCTTTAGATCCTTGCAATACTCACCAGAAGTGAATATTCACTGCTGTTCTGCTATTGATTCTCTGAGAGCAGAATCGTATCAGTGAGTCAGCAACGCAGCTAACAGCACGGGGCCTGTCCAGGTGTACTGCAGACATTGCCGTGCTTTGCCCACATTGGACATAAATAGGTGGTAGCCTCTATAAGAAGCTAAGGGATGCCAGTTAAAGAAGCCTGTGTTAATTAAGGGTGGCTGTAGTTAGCCCGGTTTCAGCAGTGGAAGGAACAGAGTCAGCATAACAAACTCTGCATTACAGAGTCCATCAGAATGGATCTCGGGAATGAATCCTGTCAGTGTCAAAGGCAGCCCACGATCTTAAAAGTACAGCGCAAATTAAGACAGAATTTAGGTTTGGTAATTTACCCTGTCTCCAGAGAAGGCACTGGTATATAGAGCCTTATGCAGATCAGGCTACAGAATCCTATGCAATGCAAACACTCATGTAAAAATTCCCCCAGCTTTTATGGAAAGATGTTGGACAGTGCAGCTGCTTTTTTGGAAACACTGAAGCTTATGAAGGCTTTGTGTGTGCGTGTGTGTGTGTGTCAGTGTGCATGCTGCAAGCATCTTTGAGCAGCAATGCTACTTTTGAAAGACAAGTATTTGTGGCTAAACCTGCTCTTTGTAATTTATTCTGCACATCTTGAATACTGAGAAATTTTGAGAGGCTTCACTTTCCTGACAGAGCTGAAGCCGTATGAGATCCCTGTTTATAAGAATGACTGAGTGATGCAGAGAGTTTAAGTGACAGTTCATTCTCTTTTAAGCCTCCCTTCAGCCAGTCTCAATTTGCAGAAGGAGATGGAAGGGGAAACAAGGAATGAAGTACTGTATAAAGACAAAAATCACAGATTGTGAGATGGAAAAGACCCATTAGACTATCTAGTCCATGGAGTTCCAGGAAGAGGATGCACTATAGGGCAAACTGCCAGCAGATTCTCAAGAGTGAAGATGACAATGGGATCGGGAATCACTAACAGAGAAGAAAGTAGTGATGCAAGAGGGAAAAGTCCAGGTGTAATGGGAATCTGTCCCTCCTTAGCATTATTCTCACCTTTCTCTACCTCCATATGCCACATCAGAAAGCTAGAAGTACCTGGAAGAAGAGGTGATCTCAGACAGTTCATAGGGAAATGTCCCCAGTAAGTTTTGTTATTGTTTGTATGGTAGTTGTGTCTATTTTTATTAAAAATATTACAGAATAACGTCCCTATGGCAGTCTTCATGGACATCAGTGCTTAGAACCTAGTCAGATTCTCTTCCAAGTTGCTTTTCTCTGAGCCCTATATTCTTGCCCTTGACTTCAGAAAGTATCTCTTTTTAGGCTGGATATTGAAAGATCAACTATAAAATGAGAAAATTAAGAAGGGAAAAAACGGTAATATACTTCCCACCCTATGACATGGTCTGTAGTTAAGATTATGTAAAATTCTCTGGTGTAGCAATACAAAATTTGTCTCTGATGCCCCCTTTCCAGTTTCTTCTCATCACCTGCATCTTCTTATTTTCCGTACTTAGCTTCATTTCCATGAAGTCCTGTTCTGTGTGTCACTGCTTGTCCATTTTTGTCACAATTTTTGGACAAACTTGACTGAACTGATAAGGTCACAAAAATTTCTGAAAATTTTGTGAAAACAGGAAGTAAGGAGGGGAGTAACCATCTGTGAGAAAGGGTTCTCTCTTAGACATAAGTAGATGGACCCGGGGGTTTTTCTGGAAAGCCTGTTTCATGAGGCCCATGGAAATCAGTGTTGAATTTTATGTCTAAACTATTCCAGCATCACATAAGAGCTTTTGTTCCTATGTGGCCTCTGCAAGTCTTATAATATTATGAGTTTTACCACACTTCTTCCCTAAGGTCTTTTAAGACTTCAGATTATTTTCAAACTCATATTCCTGTTCAGATTTGTATCATCAGAAAAGTATCTCTAAATAAGCAGAAAATAACTGATATTTCAAAGCTTTCTGCCTACCTTTCTACCTTATCCTAAAGTAATTGGCCAAATCTTTCGTCATGCAAGTAGCGTGCTTGCCACTCCTGCCCATGGGTGTGCTTATGAGAAATGGCTGCAGCCCTAATGTTTGTTATTGCACCTTATTATGCTCAGGTTCGCTTATTTATTTTCCCCAGGATTTAAAAATCGTGAGGAAAAAAATCATGAAGCTGCTTAATCAGTGGTGAGTGAACAAATGCAGCCTCCTGAAAGAAAGAGAAGTGCCTGCACGGTGCAGCAGGGTGCAGCAAGCTCAGTATGACATATTAAGCCCCCTCTCTCCTGCCAGAGAATGCAAGGAGACTTCAGCAACTTGCAGTTCAGGACCACAAGAAAATAGATAAGCTTTGAACCATTCCCTGGAGGTTAATGGGCTTGGGTGCTGGCAGCCCAGTGGGGAACGCCAGAATAAAACCCGTTCCTCTGAAAATCCCCCGCCGCTGCTCTGCAAGCAATCAAACGCAGGACGCGGCAGAGTCAGCACATGCTCCCATCTCCCATCTTGTCACAATGGTGTGCAGAAAAAGTTGTCTTTTAGGTATGGAGGTCTTAAACTATTATAAACGCCTTGCCCAGGCCAAATGTCTTGGGTAGGGAGTCTGCCAGACACAAATGGCCCGAGGGAGAAGATGCGGCACATTCTGCAGTCAGGACCATGGCTGCCCTTATAGCATTATACATGCACATGCAAGTTTGAAGTTCTTGCAAGAAAACAGTCTCCACCCCTTGAATAACTTAAACTCTGCCTCAGAACAGTACAGTCAGTTGCAGCAAAGGAGTTGCCAGCCTGAGCCCAAGAAACTTCACCAGGCAGTTTCTGGTGATGGCCAAGACCAGCTGCATATCAGGAGAACTGAGTGCCCTGCAGAAGACCAGTCTTTGTTAGGATAATGTCGGAAAGGATAAGCCTCATACAAATCTTTAACAATTAAAATTATTTTCAATCCTGAAATATTCAGTTCAACATACCTTCCTGTTTTCCTGTCTGTCACTCCAGCTGTACTCTGAATGCTTTTTATTAGCAATATAAAGCTAACATTGCATAAAGCTGATTTAAAAGAATTTTATGTGGCCGTAAGTGTTGTTGTCTTCACTGCAGGAAAAGAAAAAACAAAAAAGCCCCCTTCTTCCTAGGCAGTGAGATAGCACTCAGAGACATACACCTATGGTAAATTAAAAAGTAAGGGGAAAAAATAATAAAGGATCTTCCTCAAAATGGCTACTGGAACTTTACCCCACTGAAGCTGACAGAAATCTGTCTATAGATGTCCATGCATTGCAGACAGGCTGTATGAGACCAGTTAAATGTTTCACTGGAGTTCCAGTTTCACTTCTGTTCATGTTGAATTTGAGAGTGCAACAGCAATTAAGCAAACAAATAAAAAAGGGGAGACTAGCTCTAACTGATTATTGTAGTTTCCAAATGGAGCTATCGTTTCAAATGAAAAAAGGGAAATAAAGCCTGTGGCTGTGACAGGGTTAATAGTAAAGACTGCTTTTTTTTTTTTTTTCCTTTGAAATGGCTCCATGGTTCGAGAATGACTCTTTGCTTCCCCTCTTAATCTGTATTTTACGAGTGAGAAGCTTTGCATTATGCAAATCGTTAGATAGGAACAGGTGACATTTCAGCAAAGAACATGATCAGCGGCCCGGGCCTGGATTGGGCTGCTGATTTATACATTAGTATTTGTCACAAGGATTGCAAGTAACTCAGTCTACATTCTGCAATTTGCTTTTCTATTTTTTCCTCCCCACAATCCTTAAGGTGGAAACTTCATCAAAGTGTTTAAAACACACTGCTGAGACCAAAGGGAGCTGCTTTTGTTCTGGAATTGGGTGTGAAACAGCACAGTCTTGTTTTGGTGACTGTTTGCTGGTGTTAATTGTCACTGCGTTGTTTAAGCTTGCTGCAGCTTCAGGACCACGCAGAGCACATCTGCACAACTCCAGAGCCAGATCCTCTTGAACCCCCTGGTAGTCCATTGGCCTTCCTGCAGAACAGGGACCATCATCAGAAGGACAACTTGGACTTTTCTTTAAACTTTGTCAACCGTGTAAATAACAGACATCTTCAAAGTGAAAAATGTGTCACAATGCAACTATTTATAGTCTATGTTTATTTTTTCCCCTTCTGGACCTTCTCTAATAGCAGGCAGGCTCAATACAGATTGATTTGTATGCCATGAGATACGTTTTGGACTGTAAATTATTTCAGGAAAAAACTACTGGAAAAAAGAAGGGGATTTACTGCCATTGAATTTAACATCAAGAACAGTTGTTTTTCTTCCTTTCACCTTCTAGTTCTCTGAAGCATTTTGTGTTTTACTTTTGTAATGGCTTTGCTCCTCCCCTGCTAAAACTTTAAACTGTGACAGTAGCTTAAATCAGGGAACAGGAGAGGTTGTTAAATGGCCAAAGTGTCATTCAAAAGCAAGTTAAACAATGCTGTTCACAGCAGTCTGCCCGTGCTCCCCAGCATGGACAGGAGAAGCATGTTTGGCATGAAGGACATAGTGGTTGCATTCTGTCCATCGTCCCTGCCTTGTGTGAGAGGCACAACAACATGGCTATTACAAACACTGCATTTGCCAAATGCAAAATGGTGGCAAATTTACCCAAGTGCAGATTTCTCATGTGTTTTCACAAGAGTTTTTAGCGCAAATATAATCTCTTGGTCTTCTTTTAAGATGTCCTGCTGCTCAAAGGCACCTGGGAAGGGCTGTACGTGCTCTATGGCACAGCCCTCAGTCTGACACTCTGGGGACACAGGGACTCTGATGGAGGAGACACCGGTAACACATTTGCTGCAATTCAGGGCAGAGGGGGAAGGCAGAGGCATCTCTTTTCCCGTTTGGTGATCCTGTTGGCGTCTGCTTCTCCCTGTCGCTACCTGTGCCCATCTGAGGCAGGGACCCTCCTTGACTGTGCATCCCTTATTGTGACTTTTTTTTTTTGTTCTCAGCACTCATCCAAGGCTCTGTGGATGGCTCCTGTAAGGTTAATAAATAAATGACTGGGCTGTGGGAACCTCTGCTCCAGGCTATGTACAAAGGCTGTACTGTCTTGTGTCCCTGAACTGGGCAGGAGCCAGGCAACATGAGCTGCTGTGGCTTCTCATCATTCCAAATCTCTCTAAGGTAACGTTTGGGCAACAACAAACTCTCAGTTTTCTTAAGGTTTTTCCTAATGGCCATGCTACTTAAGAAGCTGGTATGTGTCCTTCCGCTCCTCTTTCTCAGTCTGGTCTTTTGTCTATTTCTTTGATGAATATAAGCACAAAACCAGTTCTTCTCATCAATGCTTTAGGTTCTGGACATCTTACATCTCTTATAAATGAAGCATATTAGGTCACATGAACAATTTTGTTTTACATCTTGCCGTATGCTTATGATGTTAACGGTTCTTTTGGGTTAAACTTGAATGAGAAGCTACTTTCATAGCTTCGGAAAGGTTTACATTAACTCACAATGCTGTATTTTCTCATTTCTTCTGCTTTCATCTCTATGGAGTGCAAAATGACATACAAATAACTCATCCCAGGTGGTCCTCTTTTCTACAAGCCTCTCGGGTATGTTGACAGTTCACTATCCATGAAAGCCATGTTTCCCTGACCTTTGGGTACTTTTCTGTTTACAAATGTCTCCTTTTTAGGCCTAGTGGAGACAAACAGTGTCAACCAGGTATAGCATTCAGCATATGGCACATACGTTCCTGCAGTGATGGCCACTAATCCTTCAAAGTGATGATATTTTATTTTTAGCACCTTGGGTTTTAGCTGAAATAATGGCTTAGGTTCCTTCTTAACGTGTTTCCTTATCACCGTAAGGTAACTTTAGCAAAGATAAGAATGTTCTTCGGAGAATGGCACCAGCCCATAATTCATTCATGTCAGAAATCATCACCATTTCTTAATGTCATCCCAATTAAGCTTTAGTTCAGATGTTCTCAGCTGTGGTCATGGCAATGCCTTTGACGTGAGCCTGTGCTATAAGTGATTCTCCCCATGCTGTGGCCAGCTGTGTGAAGGCTTCTGGTGCTGGGGGCAGGAGGAGCTGCTGTTGGCCATCCTGAAGACAGTCCAGGTACGTGGCACCGCTGTGCCCAGTGTAAGTCTGGAAAGGTGGCTAGCACAGTCTCCCATGCCAAGACGCACCACTTGGGCAAAGTTTGCTGTGGGCATTGGTTTAGAAGCTTGTGGACTTTTGCCAACTACCCAGCCACTACATACCAAAGCTGTAAAATGATTTACTGATGGCAATTAACACAGTGAGCAGTAGCAGACCCCGAATAAGCCAATCCCATAGCACTGGCACAAATCACATTGTCATCATATTTAATGACACCTACTGTGAATGACTATGATCATTTTTACAGCAATGCTTTATATCAGAAACGTTTTTGATTGCCATATCAAATACTCACTGAGTTTCCCCAGGCTTCACACTCAACTGCATTTCCAGGACTGGATATCTTATGCTTATTGCACTAACTTCATTTGCTGCATTATTCCTTTATCATCTTTCTGTTCATATTTTGTGTTACTGTAACACAAACTGTACAAAGCTCTTACGGCTTTTCTTGAAGAGTGGTTAATTTGTCTCCATGTCAATGAGATAATTATGATCATCCTCATTTTACAGGATGGGAAGCTGAGGAAGAGATATGACAAAATGCTTTGTCTGGAAGAAAGATGTCTACTTGTAGGCAAAGTTATCATTCACAGTTCTGTATCTCTTCTTATATTTGTACTCTAGCCCATTTGTATACCAGTTTGCTGAGGCCAGAAGCCGTGTGCGTGTGTGCGTGTCTGGGAGGAATCCCATCCTAAAGCAGGTGTGAACAGCAGGTCTCCCACACGCATCTTGACAGAAAAGTCAGCATTATGAATTATCATGTTTTTGTTTCATTGTTAATAATACCCTAATACCAAAACCTCTGTGTATAGAGGTGATGCTGATTTTATAGGTTTTTAAGGACAGTCGTTTCTCTGATGAAATTAAAATGGAAGTAAATAAGAAAGAGAGAAGAAATTATATATTATTAAACTTGAGGCACTGAGATGCAGATCAAATTGTCTTTCCCAACAGAATCAAAACCTTGCCCCAGTCCTCCAGCCTCTTGCTATAACCGCAGCAGGGCATCATCCTTGATTTCTCACTAAGAGGGACTAGCAGTTAAAGCATTTATGCCATCTGTGGATTTTTAAAGTAACAGATAAACTGCATATTTTGTATATACTTGTATTCTTTCAGATGAGTTAAAGTAAGGCCAAGTTAAGCAAGAACATCTTCACTGGTATAAATTTAATTCCCGTAGATGTCCCCAGTATGGGATGCTTTTAGAGAGCTCTTTTAATTTACTCCCTGATTGCCTAAGAAAAGATGGATTTTACGTGCTAAGGGACATTAAGATGTGCACAGCAAGGTGCAGTGACCCGTTTGATAGTTGTTTTTTTCTTGATAGGTTCTTCCATGCTGGCATATACTTGTAATGCAGCTGCCACCACAGTCTGTGAGGACATGTATCTTGTCGCCACCCTGCCTCTGGTCAGCACTGTTGATGGGGTTGGAGACAGTCATCTATCCCCAGTCGTTTAAGAGCACAGGGGAGTTGTCTTTTCACGGATGAATACAGGAAAATTGTTTATGACTGTTACCTACAGGATATTGGTAATACAAGGCAGAATGAGAAGAAGTTGTCATTTGTCAGTCTTAATGTGGAGTGCTTTATGGTGGAGGGCACTGCCTGTATATTTGGGGTCGTATTGCCTGTGCAAAGGAATGATGTTGACTTAATTGAAATCATCAGTTTCTATCTCAAAACTGTGGATTTCTTATTGTTTTAAAGCAAAACAACAGATCAGATCAGGCCTTTTTTTCTCAGAAAACCTATGAATTGTGAAAAATAGGTAGTAAATTTGATCCAAATACCAAATTTGTGACAGAGCTTAAAATAATAAGAAAATATAGGATAGCTGATGACAAGGACCTGTTGGTCTCCTTGAATTCATTCACTGAGGAGAGAGCTCAACAATTCTTCTAACTGAGGCTAAGTGTGAACTTCATGTGGGTGTTGTTCTATTGTCAATTTTCTGTTCATCTGTCTGTTAATACAGATGATCTATATTGCAAAGTAAATCATTGCTTCTGAGTGCTTCATTTATTTAGCTTTGGATTGTATTATGCTTTTTTCAGCATTGGCATTCTTGAGTTGTCCATAAAAGTTGTGGTTTCCTCTAATGGTATTTATTTGAAAATATTTTTAATTAAATTTGGGGATACGGCTTATTCATCGGATGGGGTATAGAAACATGATCTCCATTCCTGCTTGGTTTTGGGGCCTGCTTAGTTCTGTAATTCCCCTAAAATGTTAAAGTTCCCTGACAATCTAGTCATAATTTTTCATATTTAATTCTAAAATGTGAAAACTAGTGCTGAATAAACAAAAGACATTTTGGCAGGTGACTATGAAGGTGTGTGTTCTTAAAGGCAGTGCATTCAGAGTGATCTTACTTCACTGCTAGCACTTGCCTAGTTAAGACAGTTTTATGTTGGCAAGAATTTTATTGCTTACTGCACATTCATGTGAAGACTACATGAAAGATATTTGAAAACAGTGGACAGTAAACAATCCCTTGAATACACAGATAGATGGTTGCCCTTTTAAGTCAAGATACACCCTGCTACATTATATCACAACAGAGAACCGCATCAGGAATCAAAGCCATTTTAGAGAACTGGAGGAGAGAGCAAATGTTGGTTTCCATTGAGACTATCTTAATACTCCAGTGCATAAAAAAAAAATAATACAATATAACTTGATCCAAAAAAACACTGACCTGGTATTTGTCCATTTTGATCACACAGGACTATATGTGCTACCATGATGTCTATTGAGTTAGTTGGACTTATACTTTGAAATAAAATGTTGGCTAATATATGAATGATAATTACATATATATATAACTTACAATTACAGATGCAAGAAATTAGATGTACAGCAAGGTCATGATAGGGAGTGGTCATTGTGTCTTTACTCCCCTACAGAAGTGTGTATTAAACAACTGCTTCCTTAGCAAATTGAAAAATGCACAAAGAAAATATTTTTGTCCAAGCAGTTGAGCTATTTCATCATAATAAAAGCAAAGGAAGGATAAACACCCATTCCCTGCCTTGTGGCCATGGCCAAGAAAACCAACAGCATCCTGGACTGTGTCAGGAATAGTGTGGCTATTCACCAGGGAAGTGATTGTCCCCATGTACTCAGCACTGGTGAGGCTGCATCTTGAATGCCGTGTTCAGTTTTGGGCCACTCACTGCAGGAAGACATTGAGATTCTGGAGTCTGTCCAAAGAAGGACAACAAAGCTGGTCAAGGGTTTATAGCACAAGTCTTATGAGGAGTGGCTGAGGGAACTGGGGTTGTTTAGTCTGGAGAAAAGGAGGTTGAGGGGAGACCTTATAGCTCCCTACAACTACCTGAAAGGAGGTTGTAGTGAGGTGGGGGTCGGTCTATTCTCCCAAGTAACAAGCGATAGGATGAGAGGAAATGGCCTCAAGTTGTACCAGGGGAGGTTTAGGATGGATATTAGGAAAAATTTCTTCTCCAAAAGGGTTACCAAGCGTTGGAACAGGCTGCCCAGGGAAGTGGTTGAATTACCATCCCTGGAGGTATTTAAAAGACAGGCAGATGTGGTGCTTAAGAACATGGTTTAGTGGTGGTTTTGGCAGTGTTAGGTTAATAGTTGGACTTGATGATCTCAAAGGTCCCTTCCAACCTGGACGATTCTATGATTGTATGAATAACTGCATAGTATCAGCTACTCATAATCCAGAGTAAATTACATAAATGTGCTAAGTACCCAAATCCTTTTGCATTGAAACATGACAGAATTGATTTTCATATGCTTTGGAATTGTCATCTAGAACTGAAAATTGCCCCCCAAACCCTTCAGCTCTTTACAGTTAATCCCAGAAACATGGTGATGTCAGATCTCCTAAAAAATCTGTCCCTCAGAAGATTTTTTGCTTTGATTTGCTAGTCAAAAATCCACAGATAATTTGGATATAATTAATGCAACTGTTTGCAACTCTGGATACTGATCCTAATCCCCAGCTTTACGGAATCCTAAGGAGGAAATGTGCTTGGGCCTTCATCCGAGCATTTGGGTTGGGTCCCAGGAGTCTCAAACTGCAGAATGGAAATATACATCTCCTGTACTCCCATTTTCATAGCAGTCACAGCATCCACAGTAGTCCAAGTGCCATTCCTTCCACAACTTTGTTGTAATCTGCTGCTAGAATATAAAACAGCAAGACTTATGCTGCCAGAAAGACATGTGCCTCCCAACCCCAATCTAAGATATTAGAAAAGGAAGAATGTCTTTATTTACCTAATATTGGCTTCCAAGTGGAGTTCCCAGCTTGCTCGCAAGTTCCCTCCCTGCTCAAATTTGCCTACAATACACTTTAACTGGCCCTTATCTGACAGTATTTCTATGGGACCTTTTACGGCAAAGGACTTGGCAAGCTATAGACATGTAACGCTGCTCTTTTGCAGGCTGAGGGAGAGGTAAGAGAAAGACTGTGTGGCAGGTGGAAAGCCTGTAGCCAAGCAAAGTGGGGAAATGTTCCCACACAACTTCTAGAACTTGGGTAGGTCAGGTAGGGCTTGGTTTTTAAGGGGTTGCCCCAAATGTCCCTTAGAACAATAGCAAACTAAGTGGTGATTTGAGACCGGGGATTTAAACCTGTGGTTCCACGAGTATTGATAATCCTAACATGACCCCTTAAATCACTGAATTATAAAGTAATTATTGCCCCAGAAGGTAAGGAGTTCTAATGTTGAAATGGCTTAATTTGCCTTTGCAGAAGTTGCTGAAGATGCATTTTATAGGAGAAGTTCTTGTAGCTCATGAATTGTTATACAGATTCCACCTTAAATGGATTTTATCAGACTGTGCACTGGTAAGCTCATGCTAATATTGGCTCCAATAAAGAACAAATCAGTGCCCAACTCGACTCGTCTTATCGCACAGTCAAAACTGATGGCTGAAGAAGTCATAAAGATCCCATTTAATCTCTCGCCTATCTATCACTGTGAATGTCTTTATCCTCTTTGTGCAGTGGTAATATCTGCTCATTATGAAAGCAAAATAGATCTGGCATGAATAAAAGCGGAATGAAGTGCTCACTTTGATTTTGACAGCATGATCAGTGGAAGCAGTAATCTGTGAGAATCAAAAGGGCTAAATTATTCCATAACAGTAATTTGAGGGAACAGCTCAGAGCATACACATCTGCTTTCATATATTGTGACGTGCACTGATAAAACATCCTTCCCAATTTACTCTCTCTGTGCTTGACTAATCTGCAACAGCTCTCACAATGTCTAATCATGCCATCAAAAAGGAGAAGAAGTTCAATTGAGACTCAAATGAAAGAAGATTGGAAAACTATCCTCAATTGAAATTACATTTGTAAATGAGCCATAGTTTTTCTGTTCAGAGTGCGTTATGGTAAATCTGCCTGAAGAAGTAGTTATGCTGAAGAACAGCAATGTGTATCTAGATTGTATTTATTCCATTACCGCTCAAGTAAAATTATGGCAGCTTGGAAACCCTGGGGCATGTTTTCAAAACTGATATGCCAAATTCATAGTCGGATTCCTGTAGTATAATTATAACATCTCTGGCCAGCTGAAAGGTTCCCAATACATATAAATTACACAGCCAGGTTACAGTTATAGGATTTTTATTTTTAAACATTCCCTTTATGGGAGACTTCTTCCTTTATTTGCAGGCTAGGCCATGGCCGTACTTTTCTTACTTCCTTCTTTTGTTCATGGCTTTTTCTAGAGCTAGTTAACCGGGCCTCTAATATACCCAAAACACGAAAACTAAGGTCACTTTGAAGGTGATACAAGGATGTATCCTGCTGATCCTCATGGACAAAACCATAACCCGAAGCACGTGTGAGCTGGGGTAGAATATATGTTACCCAGACTGAAAATGAGACAGTCACATTAAAGCCCCTGTACTGGATATTCACATTTTGGTTGTTAACGTGCTTTTTAACAAACAGTAAAAATCTCTTCTTCCTAAAACCTGTGGGCCTTTTTTCTGATCTTTGCTAATTCAAGTCTATTCTGTGGCACTCCAGCCAATGAAGATGTAGTGTCATCTCTGCTGGTATTTCACTTCAAGAGGTGTTATCCTTCCCTTAAAGCATCTGTTCCTGGAGCCATATGATTTTGTCAGACAAGGTATTGTATCTCTCTATCATTTTGATTGGATTCACACATTACTGAATTTCTTAAAGCGGGCAGTACTGGGTAAACTGCTGCTGGCAAGATCAGTAATGAGCCTCTCTCATATGTCCATTTTACCTGGTACAGCCAAAGAAATGGTGATTGCCCCCTTGATAGACCTGTCATCGGGTTCACTGATGCAGCTCCCCGTATTATGTGTTTCTACAATGAGGATGTACCTACAGATCTGACAGGGCACAGGTAAGCAAATAAAACTGCCGTCAGCTCTGCTGATCCTGCTTGCTGTTCTGTTACATGCTTTGGAAAATTTGAAAATACTAACCAACAGGATATATTTGTCCTAGGAAACCATGGTTGGACACCATTCTGCAAATATTTAGGTCATGGCGAAACCTATGGAAGTCTTACCCGCATAAGAAAAACATGGCTGAGCAGCTGACACTGCTCTTGAAGTTGCTGCTAGAACAGTATTAACTTAGCAAAATAATTCAGTGAATATTCAGTCCTGTATTTAATCATATTTTGTTAATTTTTATGTCATTTTCTGCAAACACTTCAGTTAATATCTAGGGCTGACTTTACCATTACAAGCCTGACCGGTCAGGATTTTTTTTCAATCTGCTTAACAGAAAACTAAGTCTCTGCAAAATTGAAGTAGTGGGAAAGTTTTGAGTTTACTAAGATTTTTTTTTTCCATTTGAGAAATCAAATCAAAATGGTTATTTTGCATTATTTAGTTGATCTTGAGCTGAATCGAAATATTTTCTTTGGGTGTGTCTCTGTACAGGTGCACTAATGGTCTATGGAGATTATATTTCAACTCTTTTTTATTCCCATTGCTACTATTGGCTTTACTACTTATCTCATGATAAAATGTAATGTCCTTTCACCTTAAACCTCTGTGATGCATCAGGATAGACCTGTGACCACGGCAAATGTTGGAGAATGTGGTTGAGTGAAAGTATATACGAGTCATCCAAAGAACTTTTCCAGTGGCTTACCTCCTGTCACTTGCTGCTTCTCATACGTTCACTACATCTACTATTAAACTTACAGCCCTTGGATAGGGATCTGAATGTTTTATTGTCCAAAATAGTTAGCAAACTTTTGCATGCTGACTAAATAATATGGCCTGCAATTTTGACGTAAGAAAAAACATCAGTTGAAAGTGATTTTCAAGTATGCACATTTGACTAGTTGTGTTGGGAATATGCACTCATTAAGTCAGAGGACAGATATCATGTGGCAAAAAAACCCATGTAGCTCACACCGTATGTCCAATCACTACTTAGTAATAAAATTAGATGAACAATGAAATAAAGGCTATCCTAAAATTTTGTATAAACTAAGGAATTACACAAAATTTTTAATAACTAAACCAACTGACTGACTGCTACTCTACTTTTGAATATTCTGGCAGGAGTCATGGTTTTAGTGATTTGTTTGTGAAATTTTCACCATATATGTGAGACACACAATAACATATGAATAAGAATTATACGTATTTTGATTCATCAAAATGTAGAAAATACTACTTCATGACTTAAAATCAAGGAAATTAGATTAGTGTAGAAGTTTTGCTACCTTCACCTGCAATAGAAAGCTATTTTTAAGGTTCCATTGTAAGGACAGCTGTGTAAATGCACTGATTCAGAGTGTACTTGGTCATGCAGCAGCCGATACTCTCAGTATAACTGAGACGATTTGCTTTACTGGTCAGTATGTTTTGTGACAAAGTCATGCATAATTAACCATGATTCCTCAAGCACTTCAGCCCACACCCAACTTTGCCCATATAATAAGCCTAATTAAGTTCAGTAAAAGTAATTACACCCTAATTCAGGTTTGTGCCTAAGCATTTGCAGGATCAGGGCCTAAAATGTCAAGATCTTGGGGGAAATGTCATGTCTTTTTCTTGTTTTTGTTCCAGCCCTAACGCATTTTGAGATATTAAAAAAATAAGAAGAAAGGATGATTTTAATCTGTCTGCATAAATTCTGCTGTTGTCAACATCTCTGCTTCTGGACTGGTTCAAAATTTAATTTTCTTTTGCCTGTTCACATCCAAGGTATTCTGAAGTGACATGTATATCAAGAGTTAGCGTAGCACATTGTTTTTCTTTGCCAAAGACCCACAAAGAGACTTTAGGGATAAATGAGCCTGTTATGGTGATTAACAGCACAGTGATGCATAGCAGACAACTAACTACAAACTGCTTTAGTTACAGTACTCGTGTTCGTTCCTGATTGTCTCTGTGGAGCATCAGATTCAGGGATGAAGTGGTGGACTAAACAGGTTTATGGCTATTGGTTTGGAGAAGAAGGAAAGAAAACCAAACATATGCTGATAAAACCCTGGCTATCTCTCCTGTCGGTGTTACAATTTAACTTCAAAATATTTTAGACTCTCAGTCTCTCTTGCTGGCTTATGATGGCTCCTGATCTCACTGCTAGAAATTGTTTTTCTCTGTTGGTTTGGCTGTCACCCTTTCACGACAGACCCCTGCAGTGTTTTTGACACTGCTGCCGTAACAGCTGGGAACCATAGGCTTTTTAAAAATCACCATAATGCTGTTGTGTTCTTTTTCTCCCTTGCACATCATCACAGATTTAGGCAAAATATGATTCTGATGAGTGCTGTAATGTGTTTATTTGCATTACAGCATCCAGCCACTAATTGTCTCAGTGCTGTATGGGGTTGCAGGCAGAGAGCAGACAGGGGTAATAAATGGCAGCTGCAGCCCAAATTTAAAAGTATGTAGAAACTTACTTGTCCGTGTTTGTGTTCTGAAATGCCTCCCACAGATTCTGTGTATCTGCTTGTGAGACACACTTAGGATAACTGTAGAGTTTTTGACTTGCTCTTTCTCAGATAGCCATAAGTATATATTTTTGTTTTAGTACGTAGGCTTTGTAAAAAATAATGATTGCTTTAAGAGATAAAGATACTGACATCTCACAGTGGCAATGAACGTGCGTCAGAAGATATTTTGCACCTAAACAATTTGTAGTTTTCCTTAAGCAAGCCTGAGGAACATGGGTACTCTTTTTCCAGTTTTTATGAAAAAAAAAAAAAAACAACAAACCAACCCATGACGATATTTTGCATTTTTGTGTCAGCTGCAGCTGAGTTTGAGCCATTTCTACATCGTATAATGCCAGTGTTGTCCAGCCACTGGCAGTATGCAAGCTGAGGATGAATGTCCATGGAAGCACAGGAAGTAGTGAGCGTTCTCAGCAGTTTGCTCAGGGTGGGTTCACAGAGTGGGTTTGGCCCTGGGTTTTTGGCACACTGGCCCAGACAGCCAGTATGCCACATAGGGGAAGGTCTAAATTTAGTAGCCAACCTGTAGGAATGGCTGAGTATACTGGTATACCCAAAGTAGAGCTTTTGCATACCTACAGCTCCAAGTCCTAAACCTTTTACTAAAGGTGAACACTTGCATCCATTTGTTGAAAAAACAGCGGTGAGGGATGACGTGCCCTCATATATGCTAGCTGACCGATCAGAGAGCTTAAGCAGGCCGTGGGAGATGTAGGTTCTGGCTCCTCCTTGGCCTGAGAGAATTCAGACCAACGTCTTCTTCTCCGGGCTGTGCTGAAAAAAGGGAGAGGAAGGAGGCTGTGTATGAAACTGGTGATTCACTGGGAAGAGAAGGGGAACGGAGGGGAAGGGAGGACATAGCTCTGCAGGCAACACAAGAAAAAAATCATAATCCACAAGGTGCAAATGGAGCCCCGGGTTCCAAATCGCTCCCAGGACTGTTCCTAGGGTTTTGCCTAGGTCACCCCGGTGAGACCCCAGTGTGAAGGTCCAGCCAGGCTGCGGCTGCTCTAGCTGTGCTGGTAGAGCCCCTGGTGGAGAGTCAAGATTGTGTTAACTGAAAGAGATTTTCTGCCAAGGCAGCTGCGCTCCCAGCCCAGGCAGATCAGCTCAAGCTGCTAGAAGTGTTCTTTCTCAGGCACAGCAGCATCCACAGATGGGGTACAGCTAAGCCCCAGCTCTGTTAAATAGGACAGGGTGGGGACCATGATTTTTTCTGAACGCTGTTAGCAAAAATCTAATAAGGGTCACCCTGGTCTGAAAGTCAGCCTTTACCCATGCTTAGGTCTGAAACAAGCTTGAATTCTGGCCTGAGCTTTCATACCTTTGTAATACTACTAAATGCCACGGTGCCCGAGAATTCGTGTTTGGTGCAGCATTTGTGCAGCACTCTGCTTCACTTTATAAACATCTTTTATGTAAATCAAGTGTTAATTATCCCCGCTCTGTATTTTGTGTTGAATATCATTTTTTTAATTACAGGCTTCATCCCAGGTTAAGCCTGCATGCCTGTTGTTGAGCCAATTATCATAAATTCCCCTGTAACAATTAACAATATTGGTACAGAGCTGCATGTATTTTAAATGTTATAATTATGCTCAGCTCTTTTGTTAATTGGCCTATCTGACTCTTTACTTTTTATGCTGCTCATCTGCTCATTACCGCAGCCATTTAATTCAATTAGCACCTTAATTAGAAGAACAGCCATGTCCAATGTCGTAGGACTTGTCAGAGTACGCGGCTTGATTAGCAAAGACAAACACACCATGCAAATCAGGCTGTAACATTTGGGGGCGGCAGGAATGGAAGGCAGCCAGCTGGTGAAGTGGAAAAGGAACGTGTCTTCATCCCCCAAAGCTTTGCCAGGAGAGAGAAAATAAAGAAGGCATCAGCCTGAGGAAGGAATAAAATAATTTACAATTCCACGAGTTAAGGCATCACTTAACATGAATGGTGTGTAACTCCTGAGGATGGTGTCACTACTAAATTATCTCCCACCCCCAGTGCTCTTAAAAAAAGACAGAAAGTGAGAGAGATGTGTAAAAATAATACAGTAATCTCCTACCATATCATATGTCCTTTTCAGAGGAGGAAGCCAAACCCCGAAGTCTAGATTCAGAGGGTGAGAGAGGAACAAAAAGAAACACCCTGATCCCAGGCTCTGGTGTAAATCCACAGGGCTCCACTCATCAACGTCAAGTGAGGAGTGGGCCCGGGGTACTTTAAAATCACCCATTTGACCCAGGCCCTCCTGTTCAAGATAGCAGCACTGTTGAGGAGAGATGTGTGAGGCTGTAGGAACTGTATTTTAAAAAAAAAAAAAAAAGCTTCATTTTCCAAGAGCAGTTTAAGTCTCAGTTTTGTTTTGTGCCAGTCTATTTAAATCTTTATTCCCTGCCTATTAATTCTCCTAATTAGAATTAAATGAAGCATGCTAAATTGCTAGATTAACCAATAATTAAGCAGGCAAAGCACTAACGTTTAATACACACAGGCAGCTCTTTCTCTTCTGTGATAGCACCGTGTCATGCCTGCTCATTTTATTTGAAAGGAATTAAGAGGCTTGTCTTCCGTGATCAACACCCCCCTCCCATATTAACTTACATAAAATAAAGACTTTTCCAAAAGGGGATCAGTTTCCAGCTAGTTATCAAGGAACTCTTGATTTTATTTTTTAATTCCTTATCTGTGAGTCCTTGTGAAACCTATTTGATTCGGTTGGCTCAGGAAATCCAACAGCTGTACATATATTTAGCAGATAGTAGATTTTAATTAAAATGATATATAGTTTGTGTGGTGCTCCTTTTATTCTGTGTTCATTTCTTTATTTCTGCTCACGTAATGAGGTCCTACACTTATTTTCAAAGGATGGCAGCCCCTCTCCCTCCCCCTCATCTCTCTGTGTGTCCCCCCCCTTCAGTATTCATTTTACATATTTATACATTACTTCGTCTTTATGGCATATACCTTATTGTGGGATCTCTCAAGACCACGCAGTCCTTTCGGTGTGTAAGCATGGGGCTGTGCAGACTGTCTAAATCAGTAGCCTCCGGCATCTTTGGCAGTCTTGGTCATTTTGAAGGTTATTGCTCGTGTGTGTAAGTGCCGGCAGCGCTGGGGTGGGAAGCAGGACTGGCAGATTCAGAAGGGTGTTTGTACCTCTTGCAAAGGTGCTTGTTGATATATATACATTGAGCATGTAACTCCTTCATGTACAGAGGGCAGCAAAGACTCATGATAGGGATTTCATAAAGCTGCTCAGTCCCATGGTAACTGACCACATATGTTCTTGTCTTTTATTCCTTTGACTTGAGATGTTAGCCAAAATTTGGAATAGTCTTGGTGGCTCCTCCCAGGATTGGAAAAAATGTGATGGAGTCACATGTTTCTCTAGGTATGTCTACGGAATATTTTGCAGACAGGTCCAAATTTATTATGCCTATGTCTTGAGCAATCTGCCTTTGAAAAGGAAAGTGTGTGGCCATATTAGCATGCCGCGATTTCTGTTTTGAAACCGCTTTGCAGCTGTTTGGCTTGCATCACTGACGGGGTAACTCCGCCTTTGATGAAATCACATAACAAAAAAAGCTGGCCCAGAAGTCCTGTTTCCCAGAGATACCAGACAAGAGGCTATGTGTCTGCTCACAGTCCCAACTTTCTTGTGGCCAGCACTTTGCCCCAAAAGAGATCTCTCAAAGGGGCTGTTTAAACAATATAGTTGAAATGATGTAATGTCTCGCTGCAGCTGAAAGAGGACAATCTCTGCCTTGTTTCTTCCCGCTCCAGGTGATCCTACCCCTTTTGGTACTTGTATGAGCATCTTCTGGGTCAATATTCCTCCAGTCTGGAGGATAACCAATGCGACAAAAAAGAGTATTTTTCTCTGGCTTAACAAATGGGACCTGCATACTATAAGGCCAAACGGGTATGGAGGCATCGTGATGGACCAGAGTAGGATCTGCAGCTGGTGAAAGCGGGCAGTGATGGGACCGCCTCTTTTGATGCTAGTAAAACTGTAGATTAGCCCAGATATCACCAAACTGCAGTTTATGCAGTTAGACACGTTGGCATATGCTGGAGTAAAATCACTGAAAATGAAATAGAACAGATTTAATTTTATTTCTTCTCCTAAAGTGAGTAGTCCTGCTGGCTTCAGGGAAAAGTGAGCATCATTGCTGAAGTCATCAAAACTGCACAACTTGAGATTTTTTTCAGGAACTCAACTCAGACTCCTTAATAACATTAAGAATTTTAAAACTCTTGGCCCCAAACTGGAAAATTTTCCAAGCAGCAGCCTTCCACCATGTTAGGGTAGTTTTGTGTTCTTGTTCTATGCACATCTCTAACCAGCCAGAGCAACACCAGGTGCTTCTCATTTGGAGTTTAAGCTATGCAAATATTAGCATCTGGCTATGCCTTCTCTCCGTCTTTCTCATGCTCCACAATTTAAGGCTCTGTAGATAAGCATACCCTTGAATGCTTTGGCGTAAACCAATGACAAAGACATTGCCAATGCGTGTATCTCAATATCTCAATATGAGCAAGTGCTCAGGGGCTCCCCAAGGACTCCTTGTAAAGTCGTGACCCAGCACAGGTTTGAGCCTAGAAAAATTCAAGTTGAAAATAAAATCAAATTAAAACAATAGCTCAGAGGCATTAGCGGTAACCACACCCACTAAGAATTTGTCCTGGTTTTGCAGTTGCTTGTGAAACGAACCTCGCTGGGCTGTACAGACCTACGGATTAACATGGAGAAGAATGATACGTGCCCTCTGAATCCTTAATGCCAAGAAACAATGATGAGATGATGGGGCCTTGGAAGTCAAGGTAAATGCAAGACATGAGCAAATTGCTTCATTTCTGTGAGAGGCCAGCTTGAGCAGGCTGGATTTTAATTTCTCAGCTGTCCTATGGTATGAACCATGTGGCCCCTGCAGTACATGCTGAGGACAGCGGAGTCTGCCTTCCCTTTTCAGCTGGCTGGCTGATTGATTCATTCCTCTTCTTTTTTTCGAACCAAGCTTCTTACATGCTTTGGTGAACATCTCAGTCAGTCTCTGGTACCTCTGTCGATTCTCTGTGTGTGTGTCTGTGCATGCGTGTGTGCGTGCACATGTATTGCACTTCATCTGCTTGATGCAATAATATCCTGGGGGAATGTGCAGGCTGTAAACTTCTTCATAACATCCTGTTCCTGCAACTTGAAGATATTGACTCTGAAGGGAAACAATGGCATGAATAAAATAAAAATAAAAAAAGTTAATTATCCTTTGTGTTTGTAATTTAATTAAAGATGCAGTAAAGTTTTACTGTTTTTCCAGGTGATGATGTTTAGGGCTCTGAAAAGCTATTTGTGCTGGTGAGATTAAAGTGCATTTTAAAATGTTCCCCGAGCACTTTCACATTTGTTGATAGATTTTTAAATTAAACTTTAAATTGTAATCTAAATTACCTCCAACAATTCATGGTCCCTGTAATGAACTCCCACCATTCCTGCTGTCATCTGACTATGATATACTGTAAATGGTAACTGCTCAGGGTTTTACTGAATAGTGCTTTAGTATTACTGCACTATATTAGTTGTGTACAACCCTCAAATAGAAATCAAAGCACAATGCAGGTTTGGCTTAGCATAGTAACTTTATTATTTGCTAGTCTTTAGTCTTAGTGAACACTGCTACTGCTAGTCATTTGGGACCTCACAGAATATACTTCCAAATAATTTCTAGGCGTTCCTGTCAAGGTAAAAGTATTTGCATTTTACCAGCCAATGAGCTTTTGGACATTAATCCTTAATGGGTAAAATAAAACTAATTGGGGAATATGAGTTCAAGTGCTCATTCGTAAAGTGACCATGGCTCATTGGCCCCTGAGGCACAGTTAGAACAAAATACTTTCAGAAATGATTGATGTAGATTCAAAGAGGAAGAGAAGATTGCAGTGGGATAGTGGAAATAATTCACCATGGGCTGATCCAGAAGATTATGTCAGTATGCCAAGACCAAGTGCTTTCCAAGGAACTGCTCAGAGAAGAGCAGAGTCTAACTTGCAGATCACTGATTGTCCCTGGTAGATCATATTGCCTGAGGCTCCCAGACATGTTCCTGGGATGAAAGAAAGTCTCCACTTGTAGGGTCAGCTAACATCAATGGGAAGGTCTCAAGGATCTCTGAACATTTACACATGTGGAAAATTAGAAAAAAATTTATTCCCACAAAATAAATTAAAAAACCACAACAACCCTAAGAGCAAAGGTCCCAGGGAAGAGCAGAATGAGAAAATAAGCAGACCAAGGACTGCTTTGCTGCAGAAGGGTGCCCTGTTAGGCTTCAGCAGTCTGTCACATAGGAACTTATTGACATAGGGTTTTGTCTTTCTGCTGGAAAGCTCTTGGTGGACTTTTCTTCCACACAGCTACATAAGCTGTACAAGTCTCAGCTTTTGGTCTCCACAAATTCTGTTTTAATTATATATTATGTGAAACGAAAACTAGCTTGTTTGGTTTCATTTGATTTCTTAGCTCTCCTGCTATGAGAAAAAAGAACACTATTTGTGTTTCCTGTTCACCTTTGCGGTTCGTCATCATTCAATGTGTCAACAGCCATGCTGGTAAACGTGATTGTTAGGTTCACTGCTTTTCCTTATTCCAACATCCTCATTTGCGATTGAGTTCTCCATTTACACACAAAACTGTTGTACTCTTCTCCTTCAAACCTTTCCTTCCTTAAACCCCTCAGCAAGTTAGGCTACTTGAAGGAAAATGGCAGTGTCTATGGTGCTAGCATGCCACAGTCACTGCCTGCCAGGCTGAGCAGCACTCTGCATGGGTTTCCTTTTTTCCTTCCCCATCTGCCTCTTACTGTCTGTCTCCTGTCTACCAAAGGTGGATTGTGCCAAACTAACCCAATAGCTTCCTTCGATAAGATAGCTGATTTTCTAGTCAAAGGAAATGCATTAGATACCATCTATCTGGATTTCAGTAATGCATTTGGTATTGGGTAATGATCAGTTAAACTGGAGTGGATGGGGATGAGCAGGATTAGAGGGTGGGTCAGGAGTCCACTCAAGTGGGGACAAAACTGAGAAATGATGAGATGGGAAATGCTGACCTGAAAGATGGTCACATAGGAATCACTTCTGGACTGGATCTTGTTGAATATTTTCACCACCTGTGACTGTGGTGGCAGGAAGAAAGGAAGGAAGAAAGGGATGGAGGGAGGGACAGACGGAGGGGAGGAGGTTATGGTGATGTTTGCTGATGAACAAAAAACAGGGCCTAGCTATAGTCTGGAAGAGGATCAGAGTATCATAGAGAAAGAACTTGATAAATTTTTCACTGGAGGTAACAGTGAAATTGTACAAAACACAAGGTTATGGCTAGGGAATGAAAATGAAAATGTCAATACAGTATGGGAATGACTGAGAGGTAAAATGAGGCTGTGTTGCTGGTTGGTCACAGCTGACTATGATGCAGGTCTTGAAAAGCAAACATTATAGAATTATCAGGAATAAAACCTTCCAACAGACAAAAAGTGGTGTAAGTGAAGATCTGGATGCTTGTTGTGTAAGTCAGTTAGTGTAAACACCTTGGTGGGAGAAGAAGCTGAAGAAGCAGTGTGGCACGTGAATGTATTTGGATGGAAACTTAGACCATAGAGTGTCTTTGGAGTGGTCTACAAGCAGAACAAAGGCAAAAAAACAACAACAGCAGAAAGATTTTAAGATAGTTCTTGATGATTGAGGAATAGCATTGTTGTCTGTGAAATCAGGCATCTCCAGTCCATCACCCAGGAGATCTCTTCCACTTAGATTGTAAGCAAGTGCAGTGACTGCCTTTTTGTCCTGTGTGCCCCTATCTCTGGCAATGGCTTGGAGGAGTCATGAAAATATTGAAGGTGCAATATTGAGGCGCAGCATCGCCCCACTACCTGGGCCCCTTAGACAGTGCCCACTATGCCAAGAAAGAAAGTATGTGTGGGAGGGAAAAAAAAAGAAAACTACATGTAGGTAATATGGCAGTGAACAGGAAGGCACACTCACCCAACAGCTGTTTATTCAGCTTTTTCGTTGGGTTTTCCTTTACTATACAAACTGTCTGACCAACCGTGAAGCAGAGCTACGAAATGAAGTGATAAAAAACATTTCTTCTCCATGCACTGCTCAGCTAACATTTTACATTATCTGTTTGCCTCTATCCCTTCCATTTTTTTTCTGGAAAGGTACAACAACAAAAAAAAAAGAAAGAAAAAAACATGTTATATGATGGAACCTCAAGAGAAGGAAATTCCTACAAAAGGCATGAAAAATTCTGTAGGTATTTGACATGGATGTAGTTAAATATTGGCAGTAGATAAAGGTGTTGTAGCCTATTACTAATGGATCAAAAACTGGTTGACTATACATCGGGAAAAGTAGCTGGGAATGGGAAGTTTTGTCCAGGAAAACTATTCAAAAAGAGGTAGTTTCCAGCCTATTAAATATATTTAAATTCATTGCTAAGAAAATAGCCATATCTTATGCCACTTTTAAAAGAGAACAATGCAAAAGTTGAAAGGTTTCAGGAAAAAGTTTGCAAACATAACTCAGGTCTGGGAAATGTGTAGTTTTTGAAGATATTTAGGAATTTCCATCTATTTATTTTATCCAAAAATGGGTGTAAGAACAACGGCTTGTAGTAACAGGCCCTTGCATGTGGAAGCAGTCAGTCACTGTTGGTGGGTCTTCAGACAAAATGGTGGTTGGAGAGGAGCATGGGATGCATTCTGATCAGAAAAGTGCAGTGCTCCAGTGAGGTTAATTAGCCAGGAGAACCACTTATGCTAGACACAATTTGTCTCTATAACTTGCAAGCATTGAATCAAGTCAAGTCATGGTATTTTAAAGAAATTATGAATTTGACATGGAGTTTATGGGGTGAAGTTTCTTTGCAGTAGGTCTGATTGAATTGTCCTGCTGATATATAAATCTATAATTTTTTAAACATCTCTGTCTACTGTAGGCCTCCGTGTTTATCAACATGCATTTTTGAAAAATGCGTACTTTTTATTTCCATTTTTCTTCCAATTCAGAAGTCTAAAGGAGCGTGGCTTTCAGTTTGGACTCAATTTCTTCCATTGAAGACAGAGACATCAGAAAGCTTTCCTCAGCTCTGAAAAGCAGAGGCCATGCTAAGCAATCCTCTGTACCTACACACTAAGCATATGCACCTTTTGCAAAAGAGAGCAGGATGCTGCTTTTGTGAAGAAAGTGAGACTGCAGTGATAAGAAAAACTGGTCTAAGATATATTTTGCCTATAGTTCTACTAAAAAAAAAGATAAATATNTTTTTTTTTTAATAAATGCTGTTATTTCAGCTCTGTATTCTTGATGATGAACAATTGATAAGTTAATTGCCTTCCTATTCCCACTGAATTGGAGTGCGTCTGCAAGTATGAGTAAAGCGTTCATTGTTCACTGCTTACAGAGTCCCTGTGCTATGATAGTAAATATTTTCTCCCAGCTTAAAGCAGATGACTCCAGTTTTTCTGTTTCACTGGGAAAGGCCACTTTTTTTAAAAAGTAAAATTAATGAAAAAAGCAAAAAGACAATTTTTTTGTGGGACTGGGGGGGATAAATCTTCTTCCTTTCATGAAGTTTATGCTATGTGCAGGTAGATATTTCTCTGTTATAACTCTATCCCCAATTTGTAATGTAAATATTTTTTCTTTTAAATGCATACGGGCTTATTAATGATGACAGAGTGCCTTAAGCATTCCCCCTAAAGGGCATTTCTTTTTTCCCCATTTGGGAGTAATTGAGAAATGCCCTGCAATGAATCTGATGAATGAATATATATTGCTGTTTTACATGTTGCTACCTATAGACAGACAGTCCTAATTTAAGGTGGGATGCAGATAACAAACTTCACAGTGTGAAACAGGGTATAATCTGTTGCTAATAGAAATTCACTTTCCATATTGTACATCAGGCCGTTGACGTTTAAAATGCTGCAGCGGTTCTAACATTAGAATTCAGAGATATTTGTTAACGCTTCTCTTGAGACTGTTCATACATACACACCCTCAAAGAGATAGCACAAGCCTCAAAATGAATTTGTCGGTGAGGCTTTGGAGCCCTATTCTATTCATATATGGTTTCATTTTTCTCAACGTGACCTTTGGTTCACAGCGGCGATGGGTTTCGTTTGCTACTGGTTTCGAGGCAGCAGCTTCAAGGGAAAATGAGTCCGTGTCTTTTTTAGCTCTTAACAAAACTGTGGTCTTGTAGTGAACAGAGAGATCATATCACCCTCGCAAAGTGATACATGCAGGTTAAAGATGTCTGCCCCGTTTCATGGGAATGAGGGTGTCTCGGACTGCTGCCTGATTTCAATAAAAATGAATGGGAAAGTATGGAAATGTGCAGTGAATGAGCAACTTCATGGATAAGAGACCTTTACTGTTTTTATTATAAAGAAAGAAAAAAAGATATTAGAAAAATGCATGTTTGGATACTTTTGAGTTGCTTGTGATGAAAGGTATTAAAAATATGAAAGGTTGTTTTTTTATAAATGTGGTTAACACAGAATGATGATAATTAAAAATACTGCTATCAGCACTCACATCAATAACTGAATGTCTTAGATTTTTTAATCTTGTTTCATTTTAACTGGTGCTAATAGGGGTTACTGTAGCTCAGATGATAGCAAATATTTCTATTCTAATCCTATCCTCATCATGTTCTTGAGCACAAAATATGCCCCCAGACTATTTATATGCTTTTCACCTAGGGAATAAAATCCTCCTGTAATAACATATAGGTATGTTAATAACAAAAATACAGTTTTAAAGAGGTGTCTAATTGTATGTTAAAGTATTTTAATTCTTTTATATTATTTGCTGTCTTGGCTATTGCGTTGGCTTACGTTAAAATAATCCTGCATTTCTTTTAAACAGAGGATAGTAAAAATGGCTAAAGTTTATATGACAGTAACATTCTCTTAGAATTAATACCTTACTGTTTTTGAAAATAAATACTTAGACTGGAAAAAATTGAAAGGAAAATTTCAGCTGTAGGCAGTAGAAAATGCGTTTGCATCTGCAGAGGTTAAACAATGCTGCACAGTGCGCATGCTTGTGGCTAGTTAACAGCCTGTCCTGCAGACACTGATATGCTTGAGTAGCTGTACTCCCCTGAGTAGTCCAATTTGGGGCAACATTGTTACACACAGAAGTAGTAACTTCCATTAACTGGTGGTTTTGAGTTGAGCAATGGTAACAGCAAGGATGTGGTACAGGTTAAGGCTGATGACCATGCGAGATGCACAATTTGAATATAGGAGCAGATGTGAAGCAATAATTCAAAAGGTGTGCAAACTTAATAGGTGCTGTTGACACAATAGCCTTTCTCTACACAATTGGAAAGATGGCTCAGTTGGTTAGTTATTTCTCTCCTTTCTCCTCCCACCATTTTAAAAACTTTTAGTAAATGGAACACAAAACCAAAAGTAAACTTGCTCCCAAAATGTTAACATTGAAGAGTACTCAAAGTATGTGAGAGTTCCTAGGTAATCACAGTAATAAATGAATATTATATTTAAAAGTAAATACAAAGCATAACAAGTGTCTGAGATGGATTGTTATGGACTCAGAAAGGGGACTGGGAAATTATATTTTTCACGTGGGGAAATTCTAGAGGCACAAAAATGAACTTAGCAGCTTCATGAACATATGTGGATGAAGAGAAGCTATGAAACGGGGCTGCCCAGGCAGCTGAACAAGGGAAGCTAACATCAGTCTCTACAATAAAACTCAAGAAAATTGTTGAAAACTGTCCACAGGAGATGGTATCAAACACACAGAAATGATAAAACCAAAATATGCCTGCCTCTGGCACCTATAAATGATGTGTTAGACGAAATGCCAGAGAGGAAAGTCACTGAATCGATGTCAGCAGCTCTTAATGCGGCCTGGTCCCTCCAAAATGCATTTGTTATTTATTCTTGTTGCTTAGTTCTAGTCACAACAATAGGATGAGTCAAATGATGAGAATGATAAATGTGCATGTGTGTTTCCAGATCCAGGGTTTGCACCCAGCAGCAAAATAGGCTCTGTACTGTGGGACGCTGTGGATGAAAGCATTCAACACCCAGATCAGGGGTTTGGTCAGAGAGGTGAGAATTGGTCTTTGATGTTAGCAAAATGGAAAGAAGACAAGGAAAAAAGAAAAATCAGTATGAGTGACTCTGATGGACTCACATACACAGAAATATGCCCACTCAGATGCCAAGCTGAACTTTTAGCATTTAGCTTCAGCAATGAAGTTTAAAGAAGATGGCTTGTGGTTGGTGGGCTCTTCAAAGGATTTATCACAAGTCCTAAATAAGTTCCTGCCAAAGTAACCAATAGATTTCCTATTCATTTTTATGAGAGTGGAGTACTTTTGAAAATCCCTTTACAACATATGTGCATATGTTCATCATCTAAAAAGACACAGTTGCCCGAGTTTACATGCTTAGGAAAAATGTGATTTTAATGGGGTAACGGTTTGACCATTTGGCCTTTTGGTCCACTATCACTTTGGCCTGTCTGTGGTGCTTGTCCAGATCCTTTTCAAAACTTTGAGCTGTGTGTTATTGGAAGAGTTGTGGTGAGACACGGAAGCTTTTACCAGCATGAGGCAAAGCCATGTTTTTCCAAACAGTCTTTCCACTTTCAATTTCTGAAATTCCTGAAAAAAAATTCTAAATAGGTATGGGGTCACATC
>VZSZ01007850.1:173707-214508 GCA_013398815.1 Ibidorhyncha struthersii
TTTAAAACCTAATTTTCAGCATATATACATACACACATGCATATATGAAATATGTGCGTATCTGATTATTCTGCTTCAGAGCGGTCAGGTTGGGAAGGTAGTTGTTACTCACTTGACTTTCAGGGCCTTGTGAGATTGAGTGAATCAACAGAAGAGCACCAGCAGCCAGTGACTTCCCACGTCCAGCAGCTGCAGAAAGTCAGACCTTCTCCAGCTGGGTTCTTAACTAGGGATTTAGGTGCTTGCCTTTAGTACCTCCCCTTTTGCAATTTTGAGGATGAAAAAATAGTTAAAAGAGGTATAAAATAACATTTCTTGGAAGTCTGTGTTTTTAACTGGGACATTATGCTGTCTGCAGGAAAATCTACCCTACGACTTGTAAGAACGAGCAGCTGGCTGCACCACGAGCAGTACTGGGAGGATACATTTGTCTGCAAGCGAAGAAATGCGACGACAAAAGTCACAGCTGTATTACTGGTGACTCATTCCCTGCTGGATTCACCACATCCTTACCACCTCTAGCACACTCCGTTTATTCACCTTTAGCATGGAAGAGCTGAGTTACTCTTTGGGTTTTCTGTTTTCTGATCTTCTTGTTGCACGGTTGCATGCACGGTGTTTGGTTTTGGTTGGATTTTGTCTTGCTTCCTGCTATTTGTGCTCCCCGTCGTAGGAAGATTGTGTGACAATCCTTAGCATTTCTGTCTTCAGAGCCCTAATTAACACGAAGCATTACTGCAGGCAGAAGTCAGTCTGAGACTTATTCAAGGGGCTTTGGCCAACACAGTCAGAGCCAGGTTTAGAAATCAGAAATTTGTGACTCCTCAGGTGGAGTGCTCTCTTCTGATCCCACAGACCTTTTCCTGTGCTATAGGTAGCTCTTCTGACAGGGGTTTTCCAGCAAATTGCTTTAAATTCTCTACTGTGTTCATTATACAGTGTCAGTTCATTAAAGAGTAAACTCCAGCACCGCAGCTCTTTGCTCAGTCAGCACCTGGGGACTGGTTACCTGATCTCGCTTTACCTACGGCACTTAATCTGGTGTTTGGAATGATGCTAAAAGGCTGTCTTTGTCAGCCACCTTTTAATAAATTATGTGAAAAAGACTAGACCACAAGGGATTACCTCGTTGGCATTATCTGTGTTTACTTACCTAATGTTAGTTTTGGTTTGCTGCAGTCTTGACACTACTGTTATTTTCACACAGTGTGACTTCATTCAGTGCAATAGAGGATAACGTCAAGTACAGATGTGGAAGAAATACAACACTGTTAAACCTCTAAAGCAATTGTAAAAACAGCTTTAACTCACTAAATCAATAATTTGATAATTACTGTGAGCTAGCTGACCTCTGTTTAAGATACAGGAGTAGCAGGGAACATGCCCCTGAAAGAAATGAATTCAATAGTTTGCCACAGTTTATTTTTACCAAGTGTGTGATATGAACACCTCCAAATGGGATGGCAAGCCAAAATATGGAACAATAGACCAAACTGAGGAGACAAGTGAAAAAAATTCCTTTTCCATTTTCTTCAGCTTCATGGCTTGTTTGTCCCATAAAAATGTAAATCTTCTCCAAACTTTCAGAGTTGTACAGCATTACAGCCTTTGCTGTAATGGCAAAGGTAGCTCTGGCCAGGACACCACTTCAAAAGAGATGGTTCTTGTAAAATCTATGGTGCAGATACAATTGAGACCAATTTTAGTACATAAGCCGCTACTAGATCTCATAAACCTTTACAAAATAATAGTGGCATTTCCATATTTTATCTTTGTATCTCTGTTGAAAACTTGTTTTTCTTATTTTACCCCATTGAAATGTTTGCAGTACCTTTACACCAAAAAACTTACCACTATGAACTTGTTTATTTGTTATTATCTTGTATGTAACTTGTTATTATCAGCAAAGCAACAATATATTATTTAAATCCATGTCATATTGAAAGTATTTATGGGTTTTTTAAAAATCAGTGAAATTTTATGTCATTAATGATCTCTCACAGAATTAATCTTTGTTCGTTTTGGACTGTGGCAGTTGTGAGATGACCTACTTTCCCAAAAAGAGATTTGGGACTTACTGTGTCAGGCTCTGTACAAATACACATCTGACAATGTATTTTTGTGAACAAGGAATGTCACTACTAATTCTGCAAAGTTAGGGAGTACAACAGAAATGTAGAAAGATACTGATGTTAAGACAGGTTACCTACAGCTCCAACTGTGAGCTGTAAATTAGACCAGAGAGTCACGCTGTGAATAAATAATAACACAATATATTAACATAATATATTAGCTATTTCTAAAATTTGGTAGTCATCACTGAGTAGTTGATTCCCTGCAAATCTTAAGGCATAGACACATCCTAGAAAGTGATTGAAAGATACAATGGAGGCCTTACAGGTGGTTCCTGGACAGTGTTGCACTTGGAACAGGTAGCAAAGAAGAAGACGCAGAGATGTTTTGAAGAGAAACATTGAAAAAACAGTGAGGGACAGAACTTTTTGGTGCAATAAGCCATTAGCTGAATAGGTGGTGTTTTGCTGCTGGACAGGTCAAGAAACTTGAATTTGACTCAGTGGTAAAGTGAAGCCACCAGAGACACCGACGGTCTGAGTAACCATTTCAAAGGTTATGGTAGAAATCTTATCAGTGGTCTCTGTTGTTGTTGCTTTCATCTGTATCTACAACACTATATAATTGCCTAAAACATTACTGATGATCTGCAGAGAACTGTGGTCGCAGTGATCCTTCACCATCTACCACATCAGACATCACCCTGACTCTGCATACCTAACACTTCATCATGACTCAGTGTTTCCAGCACTGCTGTAGGCTGCTGTTTGCAGAGGAAACATGTGATAAAGGAGGGTGCTGTTAGCATCCGAGAGTAAAAGTTAGGAGGCACAATTCCTTTTTTCATATCCTTATGCCTACATTTCTACTATAAACCGCTCTCTTCCAGGACATATCCTGGCAGTGCCACCAGCGTTGAAGGACCTGAGGCACAATGAAGTCTCCGGGTCCTCTTGCATCCACCTTGCATCAGCCTGCTTTTCCCATAAGGGTTGTCCCAGCTAGGCCAGTCCTGCACAGCTGCAGTGTGAAGTTGGAAACTATGTACTTCTACTTGACCACCCTTGCAGAGTGTCCTATCAGAGTTAAATTACAGTGCAATTTGGGTTGAAACACTGACAAAACATCCACTAGTTTTTCCCATTGTTGTGAATAATCTTTCAACTAGAAGTAGTTCATGGAGGTCGGATTTTCTGTTTTTTCTGTGATTTGGATAGTCATGTAGAGTGAGATGTAGATGCCTGAGCACAGGTGTGCAGTGCCATTTTAGATGCTCCAGGGTATCTGAAACAGACATATGAGGCTAATAGATAGGACAGAGGGCCCACAGGAGACCCATTACTCCCTGGAACTGCATCCGGGGGCAATGTGTGATGCCCCGAGATGTACAAAATACCACTGAACACCAGTATTGCATCCTCGCAGCCTAGAGTAACTACAGTGGGGTTATAAAATATTTCTATTCTCAAATGCCTTCATTTTTCTTTGAATTAATTTTGCACTGGTAAATGGCAATATGTAAGGCAATACAGAGTCAAGTAGATTCCTATTTGCTGGTATCGTTGTGATCCTTCAGCTATGGGAGCTATGTAATCAGGGATATTTTGGTAAATAAAATCATAGACTTTTAAGCTAAAGCCTCCGTAAGAAAGGATGCAAAATACATTATGTCTTCCTTTTCATGCCTTCAGGACCCTTTTAAATGTCTTGTGATCCCCCAGAATGTCGGTTTGCAAGGCAAAATGCTAGGTTTGAATGTATTATAAGGTACACAAAATGTATCAAACTTCTGAGAAACTAGGCTTGAGAACATTCATTTTCCTTTTGTAACACTGTGTATAAATCCTGCATGATTTTCTTTTATGCAGACACCTGATCAATCAGAGGATCAACTACAGAATAGAGAAAAAAAACCCAAAACAGATTGTGAAAGAAACTCAGCTCTTTTGCCCTTACAGTCTATTTTTAAGTATGAAAAATTGCAGCAGCTAGACTTTTCTGGAATCTACTATGTCTCCTGTATTTGATGCTTTTTCTCTGCATAGTAATGTGTCTTTAAAAAAACCCCACTGATATATGTTACAAGGAGTGTATCTCTTTCACTGAGACAGAACATTTTAATTTCCCGACACCTTTTAGTGATTGCTTCAATTTCCAAAGATTTTGATAAAATCATGTGGTTTTAGAGTATCAGGATTGAATACCCTGCTCCGGCGGCAATTTAATGAAATGCTGTAGTTTCACAGCATTTCATTTGACATAACCTAGCTCAGAGGTCTAATAAATGCAGTGTGATAAATGTTGGAGCTACGATTGTAAAAATATACTTGTAATTGGGTTAATATGCCTTAAAATACTACCCATCAGTTATCTTTCTTCTCGCCGTTATATGGCTTGCACTGTAAAGTCTATGCAATGCAGTTTACCCTTTTCCCCTGCTATCTCCTTTTCTTTCCTGCTTTTGTAAGAGTTCCCGTTTTTTAAGCATTTGATTATAGCAAGATGTACATTTTCTCCAGTGCTACAAATCCTTCTTCATACCCTGGAACCTTTTTCTAAACTCCTTATATGCTTTTCATAGCCATCTGGAAGAAATATAAAAATATAAGACAAACTCTTCAAAATGAAAGACAAATCTAAATAAGCATGCAGAATACAACACAAGCTGCAAAGGTAGGTTTTGAGAAGTGTGCTTTTCCTGTAGTATATCAGATGTGTTTCAGTAATAAATAATTGAGGTATCACAGTTAGGAGATTAGAACCTGCAATACAGCTTGACCTTCTAATTATCAGTAGTGTGTGTGTGTTTTGTGTGTGCACACACACACGTGTTATATCACAAAAATGCCATAGGACAAAAACTGTTCTGCTATAAACTGGCACTTTTGCATACTGTGCTTTAGGAGGCAGAGTCACAACTTAGTTTCAGCTAAATTCTGATGTTTGGTGTGTTTCCTCAGGTTGGAAATGTTCCTGCAAATTTTCAACACACAAATTAGAATTTCAAGGACAGCTAATTAATTTACAGTGATTATTTCAAGCAACAGGCTAATATACATACCTTCTGCTGGAGTCTGAAATCCCTTGTTAGCCTTTGAAAACAGCTATCTGAAGATATATCGCTGTAGCTGAAATACCGCTGTGTGAAACTGCTGCCTCTGGGGCTGTGTGCATGCAGCATTGCTTATTGGCCCCGCAGAACTGATAATACTGTACCTATAATTTTGCTATATATACATTGCACATGCATGTGTAAGCAATCTGTTATGCAAATAGTGCACAAGACAGGGCTGATATGGAGGGGCATGCTGTCCTTTCCCTAGCGTCCAGCTTAGAAGGAAGAGTTAAGATGAGGGAGCAGAGCCAGAACTGAGACGCTACCTGCCACGCTATATAGGGTAACAGAGGTGATGGAATGGAGAGGCTTCTGAGGCTACGAGAAGACAGTGGGGAGCCATTTGACAATCTAACTGTGAGCTCGAACAAAGACAGAAGAAAATCAGCCTGTGCTCTACATACACTGGGGGTAGCCAAGCCGTCACTCCCATCTAATGGCCAAAGATCAAAGAGCCAAGAAATAGCTGTAAGCAAGTGGCTCGGTCCCTACAATCAAGTAGTACAAGTTCACACATTTCTTTGCTGTCTTAGGTGAGTCTCAGTGGTCAGTGCTTCCCAAGGCTTAACACCAGGTAGTAAGGATAAATTACTGTAGAGCTTGTAGTTGAAATTCTTTGTGGCACATGAGAATAGCCACATAAATCCAGCCTTCCCATGATTTACATGGCTTCCCTACACAAGGAGCAGAAGATGGCTTTTTAAGTCTGCTGTTCTACACACATGCTGTAATCTACCATTACAGTCACATGAAAATGGGAAAGATCCAGTGCTGGAAAGGTGATCAGCATATGCATAATAAGAGATTACAACTTCGAATGCAGCTACAGGAGAGGTTTGTCACTGAGAATTTCTTCCCCAACTGTCTGTTTTCATCGGTGAGAAAAGACGTTTTCTTCCCTTAAAGCAGATTTTAAAAGACAGATATAGCAATGCTGCTGTTCCCTCCATTAAGAGTCCGCAACTGGACACTTAGACCGATGTAGTTAAACTGGTGCACAGTCCAGAAAGTCTAAAACCAAAGAAAGCGTTCTTCAACTCGAAGGACCGTCCCAGAGGTAGCCAGGAACAGTAGGTAATCTATATGAGAGAGAGCTCATCCGTGGCCATGGAGTTATGCCTGATGCTTGTCTAATAAGAATGATAGAAATGGCACACTTGAGTGCTTAAAATTAGTCTTCTCATTTACACAGTGTCACATCTGTCTTCGTGGAGGGTTTTTTCCTCACTTAGCTCCAGCTATTTGACTGTGACTCTACTCTTTGCCAGGCAGCCAACCCCCCTCTATAGTCACAGGAAAGATCTGCACCTCCCAAAGGCAATTCACCCTGTCCCAACATTGCTCTGACAGGCGGGATGAATCATAGAATCATTTAGGTTGGAAAAGACCTTTAAGATCATTAAGTCCAACCCTAAACCTAACATGGACAAGTCCACCACTAAACCATGTCCCTAAGCACCACATCTACCCATCTTAAATATCTCCAGGAATGGTGACTCAACCACTTCCCTGGGCAGCCTGTTCCACTGCTTGATAACCCTTTCGGTGAAGAAATTTTTCTTAAATACCCAATCTAAACCTCCCCTGGCACAATTTAATGACATTTCCTCTTGTCCTATCATTTGTTACTTGGGGCAAGAGACTGACACCCAGGGTCCAGAGATACAACTTTTAGAAAGAAAAAACTAGGTGAGATGAACTTAACAGTGCTTTGTCAGAGTAGTTGCACTGATATCATTTACTAACAAAGTGCTTTTTTGCAGAGATATGGTTTATAATCAACTGGAGGTGGTTTTGGAACCATTATGGAAGATCCTTGGGCAAAGGAGGCTCTGAGGACATTCCTGAATGAGGCAGTTGTGATAGGAACTTTTTCTGCCATAGCTGTGCAGATAACTCAAAGCCCCTGTGTGTCCCATCATTTCAGCAAGAATGTGTAGCTTGCTCATGTGAAACACCGGATACCCGTGTGATGGGGCAAACCAGCTCTGGCTGAAAGAGGCAGGGTCCAGCCCATCATAGCTGCAAGCAAGGGGTAAAGTAGGAAATGAGTAGGGTATGAAATGAAATGAAATGAAATGAAATGAAATGAAATGAAATGGATAGACTGTTGGACCCTCAGAGTTTCCGCGGGGGAAAGGCCACGCTCCCATCTCCTGAGGCTTTGGCAGCAGATGCAAGGCTGCCCCACTGGGGAAAGTCCCACTTGCAGCTAGGCTGGAGAAGACCTAGGAAGCCTCTTCCAGCTCTTATTGCCATACCTTCTCTGAGCTTTATAGCCAGTGTCCTGCCTTTCCGCTGCTGTCACGTAGCCTGGGAGCGCATTTACATTTTCTGAATAGGGCAATTAGTGCTCACTCCTTTCCCCGTGTCACTTGCACCTGGTCTCTGACATTCGTGCCTCATCAGTACTAATGGCTGGGCCATTAGTGGTGATTACTGGTCATTGTTTCTATCCCACTGACCCCCCTGACTGGCAGAAGCACCCCCCTGCCTTCCCCCCCAGCACATGAGCCTGACGTTTAATAGCCCAGTTTAATACCAGAACCTCTGAGTACATAAATAAAACCAGACAGGCCCTACCCATATTTTATATGGCTAGTGAGAGATGAATACATGGGTTTTTTGATTATGATTAATGCTGCTGTTTATTATTTTTATTGCAGTAGTGCTAGGGGGTTTAGATATCATATCCTATCTAGGTGCGGTACAACTTCATCAGAAAAAAGATGGTTTCTGTTTCAGGCAGGTGATAGCCCAGACCACGGGAGCAGTGAGGATCTGGAGCAGCTTTCTTCTTGGACAAGTAGCAAAAAAATCTAAGTACTTGTAAGAGGGAGTTCAGCAAGTTTATCAGATTATATAGTAGGTACCTACATGGGCTTGGTTATGGTGACTTCAGAGATCACTTTTAGCTCTACGTGCTTATATTCTGCTGGGCAGGAACCGCCCTACTTTCTGCACATCATGCAATAAAACCCTGGTACCCGCTGTATTACAGAAGAATGTGCTGTATTAAAGAGAATAAATAGTTTTAATATTATACCTCTTTCACTCTGCTGTCCTGCTTCAGCCAGACAGTGTGATCCCTGAAGTGTTAAGGTCCAGGCACTTATGAGTAAGAATAGCAGGAATTCACCTTCCCTTTGCACAGTCACCTATTTTGGCACATAGAAGAATAAAGACTCATCTCCAAATTGCCTCAGCCCAGTCGTGAAGCAAATTTTAGCCGAGTTCAGCTGAAAACAGCTTTGCTCTTCCTTATTGCATGTGGGCTGCTTTATTCCAGCCGTGCACTGGCACCAAGAAAACTCGCTCCTGGCAAGCCTGCTCCTTCTGTGCTGTCCACAGCCTGACTGCAAGTGTGGGACCATAAGAGGATTCCAGCCCTTTAAGGCTATTAAAATAACGTGCATTAAGTTCGTTAAGCAGCTAATCTTCTCAGTACCTTTCTGGAGGGCACCTGTCTTTTTGGAAATTTATGCCAGTGTTAATGTAAAATATTTAACAGATGTTGTCTGAGGCCCAGCTCGCTGCTCCACCCACAGCTTCAGAGCTAATTAAGCCCTACGTTAAGGGCTTTTTTAAGGCTTTCCCGTAAACTGTGCCACAGGATTTGTGCATGGCCCCTGTGTTGATTTGGATTTTACCTTGAATGAATAATGTTATCTGTATTATAGCTGTCACAGATGAAAAAACAACTTCTACAGATGAGTGAATCCATTTGTTGGTTTATGGATCCCAAATCCTCCAGGGCAACAAATCCATCTGTCATTGCTGAATGCTTGTGTTTTATTTGGTGCTGCGAGTCAGCTGACAGGTATTAAAATGCACATCGAAGTGGACAGATCTTTGCTGACTTCCCAGTAGAGGAGGCCCATGGGTGTTTTTATTCCAGCACATGCAATGAAATAACATAAAGTCAGGAAATCCATTCCTAGGGGATAATACAAATTGAGCTAGTAAGCCATCGATACTTGGTCCATAGGCCTCTGACCTAACGATCTGCCTAGGTCACCCTAGCCCACTGTTTTCTTCCTTTTCCTTACTGCTCTTTACTTTTCTTTCCAGCTGGATGCATCTCAGGGAAAACTGCACTCCCTGGGCCAGTCTCCTGTGTTCCCCTTCATCTCTTCTTTCGTGTTCTCTGGCTTTAGTCCTCCATTCTCATTTCCTTGTTTATGCTACTGTACTACAGGAGGAGCCAAATAAAAAGTTGCTGATAAAAAACTAGTCAGGGGAAAACACTGTTGTAGCAATGTGGGAATTTCTTTCTCTGTGGTGTATTCAAGTGAGAAGAGCCCAATTTCTAAGCATCTGTTCCATTTTCTTAGATGAAAAGTGCAGTACTCTGTTTGGACAGTTAAGGATGAGTTCAGTTGCCTCATCATTGGTGAGTAGTGCTATCCAAGATGCCCCAGAGCATCCAGAACTTGTCACTGGGCAACTAAACTGTGTCATTTGGCTGAGGAGAAGCAATGTTCCTACCATGGAGCTTTAGACACCTACCTTAATTTGTTGCCTTTCCAAAACTCTTCCAAGAATCTCTCGAGATGCTGAGTCAAAGCAATTTAACTTACTTCTTGCTCTGCATCACTCTCACAGGAGCCTGTCTTGCCCCACTGACTAAAAAGAAAGCCCAGTTAACTAAGTGAAGTGTCCAAAGTTGTTATGAATAACCCCTGTTTTGACCAGCCTACGCACACAAGTCATTTAACCTCGGTTGCACTGTCTAGAGTGAAAGCAAACTAATGCTTTCTATCTGAAAAAGTTAAAAGCCCATGTCCATATGGACAGAGTTTGAGGGTAAAATCTGCAAGACCATCATTTTTTACAAAGGTCTGCTGAACCATGTCTACTTGGGTATTAGCTCAGGTTTGGTCATCCATGGTCAGCACCTGATGTCCTGTAGAACCAGATGGAAAGATTGTCTTCCTTCAGAGAGAAGGTAATCCACAGCTAGGCAGGGACTGTGTATGCCCCTAAGAAATCCAATTGCCAGAAAGCCTCAACTTTTCAGGCTTTCTGCATGGGTTACTTTACCAGTTACTGCCCTTCAGTGGCTGAACTTCCAGCAGGACAAAGGCCCAAATGACCCATTCAGAGATTTGCCCTTCTTTGCTGACCTTTCAACTCAAACAAGATACCCCTATCTTAAGAACAAAGGTTCTCTCTCCTTTTGTAGAATCCATCTCATCCCAAGAATCCCTGCATTTACAGCTTCTTTATTACTGTTGGTTATTGTTTAAATAAAGCATGCATTCTGGTAAATAGCAATTGCTCGAACATAAGCAGCTTTAAAGGCAAGAAGTAGCCCTTCCAGTCTCTAGATGAAGGATGATTTGAAGTGAATTGACGTGTTCTGACTGGTGAGTCAAAATAATTCATTTTTTTTTCCCCCCAGTGTTAAACCAAGTCAATTTTTTCAAACCATATTTGATATCTTATTGTTTATTTTCGGTCAGCAGACAGCAATTTTCAAGAACTGCTCTTGATATACAGCTCAGATATCTTACAGGTCACATGTCATTCAAGAAAGGTCAACGATTCATTTAAAGTTTCATCATTCTTCACATAAACAGGCAAATACCATTTCATTCACAGTGCAGGCTTTTGTGGGTGTGATAGGCCTCTGTAGTAACAAAGTCTATGTAATCTTATTCCCTGCCTAAGAAAGAGCAAATTGACATTATTATCATTACCTTATCATATATATCAGATGCGCTCCCAGTAAAAGTATGTGCACCTAAACAGAATTTCATTTAGAGTCAATTCTAAGGAGTTTTTTAGATCTCTGTTTCTTGCCCTTATTTTTTCTCATCATTCGTACAAACTGAAATAGTGTTATACGATTATACCTTCCTGGCTTGTTCAGTCTGAATACCTAGGGGCAAATACTACAATCGAGCAATACTGACATATATACCATTGGCAGCTGATTTGTTACTGTTTGCTAGAATTAAATCAAGACTTTCAGTGTTGGTTTTTTCCTTTAGAAACAGCACCTTCAGTAGAAAATTCACATTTTAAAAACAACTTTCCTATATTCAAGCACTAATGCCTGATTTAATTAAACCTGAAAGACTTTTAAGAAAGAAGATGCAGTTTTCATAGGGTAAGTGATCTATTTTCTATTTTCCTCCTGCGCTGTTCTCAGTGTAGCATTTCAAGCTAGTAATTTCACTGAGTAGCCTTCACAAAATAAATAGTAATGCCAGCCTCTCAGTTTGGATCCAAATGAACCTGCCCAGCCATCATCTTAAATAATTCTCATTGGTCTTTTAGAAACAATTTACTTATCAGAAGTGAAAAAGCAGATCTAAAGAAAAAAAGTTATAACTTTTTTCTATAAAATTAAAGATAGTTTTAAAAAACATTGCTGACTACTGATGCCCTTCTGCTCCCATTAAAGATCTCCAGATGCAGAATTGAAACAAGACATTAAGCTGTTCGGTCTGGGTCTTTGGGTGAGTTAGGCTTCAAATGAGACTTTTGAGTGTGTCTGTGTGCCTAGTTCCTGCTCGCCAGTGTTTTGGTAGGCACCCGCTGCATCTTTTAGAATCTAAACGCTTTTCAGCATCTATCCCTTCCTGCTCAACATCACCCGCGATCGTTTCCACCAATGCAATCATTTAAAAAGATGAGCACTGAGAACCTTTTGAAAACTCCATCCAATATCTTCTGTCTCACTAGCTGTTACATTTCTTTATAAATCTGGCTGTTAGTCTCCACAAGATAGTGATGAGACTGCTCATCATCACTTCCTCAGCTCAAGAAGAGGTTTGCAGCATGTTCTGCATCAACTGATTATAAATGCAAAAGTGTGAACAACAGAAGTTACAGCGGTATTCAGTTAAAGACCTCATCCCTGTGCAATTCACATTGGCAGTACAGAATAGAAGATGAATTAGTAGTAGCAGTTAGAATATCCAAAGGTACTCAGCAAGCAGAGATTGCCAGTAAGAAGTCCTTCTCACTGATACATGCTGAAACTTCCAACCTGTAGTGCAAAAACCTAAGTTAATATTTTTATTCTTGCCTCTGTTTATGTTATGGAATGAGAACATTTATTGCTTGAATCTCTCCACATCTCAGTTTTTCAAAAAATACATGCAAGTAAATAATACCATGTAATGAAGTTGCTGCTTTAGTGTTGGGTTCTTTTAACTACTTAAAAGCCAAAAGCTTCCAAGGCTATTGGCACCTTTTGATTTTTACCATCATATAAGTGTGTTCATGGAAAGGCAATTGTAGAAACTAATTGTTAGAGCTTGTCCCTGGAATATTCTGAGTTAGCTGCCAGCATCTAAAAGGGAACCATAGGACAGTCTTTCCACTGACTTATCGTAATGGGTTTCATCGCTAGACAGTGGGACTGTCTCTCCCATGACAGCCCTGGGACAAGCCAGATGGGGGCTCATTTCTTCATTACTGGAGTTCCTCAATTTGTCATTGTACCTGTGTTCTCCTTTTTGCATCTGTGGAGACGAGCCTTTTATCACATAACCTAACACACACAAGTTTAATGAAATTCCTGCAATGAAGGTAGCATTTACCTCTCTGCATATACTCCACAAATCATTTAATTCAGGAGAAGATCAAGATAAAGCTTACTTGCACTTTGGCAATTATCTGGCACTCAGCCCATGTGTGAACTTCATTTGTGGAGGAATGAACTTGTCCATTCATATTGGAAACTGTTGGCAGGATAGGCCCTTCAGTGAGAGGAAGAGAAAGCTGTTTGCATTTTGCAACTTGGCAGTGAAAATGGCTTTGCTAACTAGGAGTGGAACGAACTTGATAGATTGAATATAACACAGCAAACATTTTCACTTCATGAGCTCTTTAAAATGTTTTGGAATGGGGGTCCTCTTTTTTAAATAGTTCTTTTTAATTTTGGAAGCCAAAACCAATTTCTCTTTGACATTCCTATTACTTGGGAAGGAAGATAGCTTGTTGAGTGGCTTGAGGTAGAAAACCTCCTCCTTGACCTGTAGTGGTTCTTTGCAAGATCTCTATGTGCATCACTGAGGGCCTTGTAGAAAAAAAAATCTGACTGAGGGGATATAGCTATACATGCATATGTGATTTATAATGAAATTTTCAAAATTTTATTGTTGACATTTTCCCACTTTTCAGTTTTACAGCAGCATTAAGGATATACTACAGACTGCATTAAGGAGGTTATTATCTAGTAGAGTGTGGAAATACAGGAAAATTTTGGCAGGTAGAAAACAAACAATATAACTCTTTCCTTCACCAGAAAAAAAAGGAAGCAAAACAGACAAAAGGCCAAATCATGTTGGGGACTTTCACAGAGGAAGAAGTTTTCAGAACACTGGGTTACTTCAAACCCCCTGAGACCATAGTCATGTTCTTGAACAAAGTAACTTTGATTTTTCCGTTCTTGCTTTTGTCTGACGTGAGTGATGCTGAGCAGTTCCTAATGGATGCCACACGCCAATAACTCCTACAAACATCAGCAAGGACCAAGGGCATTCACCCGCTCTTGGGGTGGAGTATGGAAACTCACCAGAGCCCTTCCTGCCTGTGCAGAAAAAAAAGCATAACATTGACTTAGCACCACTCTGAAGAAGTTGCTCTAAACATCATGAAGGTGCTGCCTCTGAACACAAATTTACCTTATTTTTAGCATTTACAGTTAGTAATAAAAACCAGAACATAAACCTGAGACTGTTTAAGATTTTTCCCCAAGTTTGACTATTCCTAGGTGGTCTCAGTAGGACTCTGCCCTTGTTCTGCTGCTTCAGCAAGACAAGCAGACTCTGAGTGAAGTTAAAATATTCCGTGCTAAAACTATTTCCTTGTTACTCTCTCCATAAACCAAGCTAATATAATAGAAACAGAAACCAGTAGGCAGGATCCTTAAATTTGCTGCCTTATTATAGCACTTCCTTTGTATTGTTTGACTCCTTTTACATGTTTTATAATCCAGGCAGCCTAGGGACCAAACCAGCATCGGGGAAGCCAGGGAGCATTTGTTGCCAACTACAGCTCTTGTCTGGGATGAAATATTGTTTGAAATTGCCTTGCTTTGGGAGAAGGATCTTGTAGTACTTTCTTTATCAAAAACAGTGCTCTGGAAGTCGTTGTCTCTATCCATTGATGGGCCGGAGGATGTGGAGGTAGAGAATGTGCTCATCTCCACCTGCAACACCGAAGTAACCAAGGGTACAACCTAGCCCAGCAAAAAAATACCCGTGAACGTATGAGAAAAGTCAAACAGGGCATCAGCATCTGACCCTCAGCGTTCAGAAGGTGGATTTATCACTCCCACAAAATTTTAATAAAGCAATAAATTACAGCCCTTGTAGATTAGCACTTAGAGCCTGGATTTGAAATGACAATACAGGATTGAAGGGCTTTCTGGGCCTTATTATTGATCCATGTGCTGGCCAGTCAGTTAAGAATCGTTTTCAGGACCCGGTTCGTTAAGCTTTGAATTTGCATCTGCACACTGAATATGTGCGTGTATTTCTGTTTGTGTACAAATTGAGTGACAATGCAAATAGCACCATACTGTACTTAAAAATCTGCTTTCACAAGCTTTAAAAATAACTGAAAGTGTTTACTTGAATTTTGCACTGAGTAGCACTTTGCACAGAAGATGTGACTGCCATGCACCATCATTTGAAGAATGCACTTGATTAGTGAAAAAATTCAATTAAATTGGTGTTTCACATGGCAGATGACAATTAACGACGCTTACAAACACCACACAAATAGATGTGTATGTGTTAGCAAGCTCTTCCTGACTTTTGGTGAAGCTATTTGGAACATACCACTAATAGTTTCATTTGTTGTTAGTTGCCAACTTGGCTTCTTTTTGCTGTTCAGGTCCAATTGAAAGCAAAGGAAAAAGTGATCTTATGTACCTTCTTTTGCCATCAACATGAAGCGAGGTGGGACAAAACAGAAGGGGCTCTGTGTAAGTACTGGTCTAATGGATGATTTCAGTAACTTTGCTTTCTCTTATTTTCAGGGTGGGGCCCCAAATTAGGAGGTGCATCAGCAAACATTTCCTTGACTTACTGGTGTTATTCCTCCAATAAAGTATTTTTTAAATTTTGTTTTTTTTTTTTTTGTTTGTTTTCAACAATCCACTGGGTAGCAACACGCATAATTTGAGACTGTTGTTAAAACAAATTATACTCACACATAGAAATCTCTCTTATAATTAGCAGAGGTCTTTAAGATTGATGCTGATGTAAATGAGAGCAGAATGTGGCCCATAATGGGTCAAATGGGTACCCTCTCGGCACAGATTAATAAGGATGAAGTTCGAATTCCTTGTTGGGTTCTTGTTTTGGGTCAGGTGGAATCTAGAGCTCGGGGCCTCTACCAACATATTTATGGTGCGTGTAACTACAAGCAACACAAGCACTGAATAGCACCTATATTTAATTTTCTGGGCTCTGAGATTCTCTGAAAGTTCTTATTACAAGAACTTGTTTTATATGGCTTATAACTTTTTTGAATGTGAACTGGTCTGGTTGAAATTTTCCATGCTAGGTATTTCTCCTGGCTGCATATTTTGGGAACTTTTCAGCTAAAATATTCAAAGTGCTTCTGAGTGTGAAATTATAGGAAAATACACTGTGTTGCATGCAGGCAAATTTTTCTTTTTAGTAGTTTTGTGAGAAGATGTACCTTCATTGTGGTTTAAAGCACAGGACTGAAAATTAAGAGATAGCTGCTCTGCCTTGATCAGGAAAAATCTTCTTAAATGTGCCTGCATTGTATGAATTTGTGTGAGCCAGAAGAAACTTCCTAGATGAGAATAGCCAGCGATTCCAGTGTACTAGGCAAGGTCCTTTCCAAAACTGTGGGATATGAGTAGGACTTTCCTAGCAATTTCTTCCAGCACTGCTGGAACAAGATCTGATGGATTTTCTCTCCAATATGGGACATGGACTCAAGTCATTTAACTTGAGCATGATGAGGGAAGCGAAAAGGGTAGCCTGTAAGAAAAGCTGAAAGCTGTTGAAGGAAAGTGTGTTTGGCTGGGCAGAAACTAGGAATAGAGGACTAGGGGAGACGGTGGATTGGGTAAGGAGATGAGGGGTGGAAAAAGAAGACTAGCCAGGCAAGGAGACTGGAATGAGGACCGTGGAGCCCAGCAGCAGGCAAGATCTTTCTGACCCAAGTTAGAGGGCTAGTGTGTCAGCAACAAATCCCCTGGAGTCAGGAAAGGAGACTGTTTCTCCAAAAGGGAAATGTCTGCCATTATATCACTGAAGGTATTTTAAGTTCTTATGAGGTAAAAGCTCCTGGCTCTTGCTTGAGCTGAATCAAGGTCTCACAGATGCCTCTTCTAGTACACTGCAGATCCCAGTGCTGCAATGTGCTCCTGGAAATGTCTGGGTGTGCTGCCTTTACCTTCCCGTGTATAAAAGCAAATTAAACTAAAGTTTGTGTTTCTGGGTCTACCGACACTCGGCCTCTCAGCAAGTACCCATGAAGCTATGGGGCAAAAGGCACCTCCCAGCCCAATCAAATGCTAAAACTTGCTGCCACCATGATTTATTATAGTTACGACAAGCAACCAAGATTGTGTTTGAGGCCTGAAATCCTCATCTCTCTTACGGCATTTGTGTAACACAGTGGTTCCTTGTGATGCAATTCTTGCTGTGAATAAAAAGCATTGGAAATTGCATTTCATGCCTAAGTTGTGTATTAAAAAGCTTTTAAGATTGAAAAGCCAAATACCAACAAAGAAGAAAATATCAGTATTAGTCCAATCCCTCCCTAGCAGGCAATCTCCTAGGATGAACTGCTATTCCTAGGAGCCATTCTGATGATTTGTTCCCATGGAAGCTGGAAGGCACACGCTGAGTGGGATCAGATCTGCAAGAAGAGAAATGTAGTGGCATGCCAAACTGGAGGACTCTATCTCTGCCTTGGGATTGCGTGTCTACGTGATGCTGTTCATGGTATCAACCAACTTTGTCCCTGACATGCCAGTGAAAGAGTGGTAACTTGAGGCTGAGTGAGGCAGCAGCTTGAAGCTTGCTCAATGGAGCCAGCAGGGACTGCTATTTCCACCACAACAGACCACTCCTGCAGAAGACAGCAGCTCCTGTTGAGTTCCTAAGTTAGTGGTAAGAACCATCAATTACATGAACAACTTACCACTGTCGGCTGCTCAGTGGCGTCTGTCCCAGGCAGCAAAATAATTATACAAAGTATGGCAGCAACCATGTATGCTTCACAGCACCCAGAGGACCTTCGCTCGTGCCAGGACCTGTGCTGTGCAGCGGAGAACAGGTTTTGATTCCAGGTGGGAGCAGAGATAGGGAACACGTGGCTGGGAAAGTAGGCAGGAGAGCAACAGAAGCTCTCAAACTCGGTCTTGGTTTAGGCAACTGAAGATGGGAAATGGACAAGGGAAACCGGGTAGGAAGACACCCTCTTTCACATTATATTCCAGGTGAAATTATCCATTAAATTCCTCTGCAACAGGCAGAAGAATCACAGGTCTTATATATTCAAATAACCCTAAATATGGGCAAGCAGGGTGACAATTCTTTCCAAAGGATGGGATGAGGGTAATGTGTAGTAAACTAATCGCAGGGTCACCCACAGAACAAGAACAATAAAACACAATATTGACCAGCTGCTCCCTTTGTGCTGAATACGACAGGGCTGCTGGGGAAAAATTAGATTACTACTAAAGACTGTGTCATGGTGTGCTAGTGAGCAGGACATGCTAGCTCTGGCACTTCCCAATCTTCAAGTGCAATTTTTCAGACTGTTTCATGCCGTGGTGTGCACATGTATACACATGTAAGTAGTCATATGTCTCCACCTGCAGAAACGCACATACTGGAGGGTTAATACTAATGGTACACATACAGATAAAATGAGACTTTGTTCCTGCTTCCGGTCCTGCCCAGTCAAAGCCAGTTCTATAAATAATTTCAAGGTTTTCCTTTTGGTTTAAACGTACAAGATGTGGTTTTACATACAGTAAAATCCTGACATTGATAATAATCATAAGCAGAAATGTGCACTGCTGTAACACATTTTCCTCAGTGCTGTTAAACATGGTACAAATGAACACACGTTTGTATTGGAGCAATGCCCAACTCTCTTAGCTGAGTTTCTGATCCTAACATTTTGGATGCTTGAACAGCTCCATTGCCTGGAGTATTGTTATTTTGGGGCTGGTGGCTTAAAGGTAGTTAGTCTATCATCATTGTCGTTCCCATCCAGGAAAGGTGCATGAACACATTTTGCTCTTGAGTCATATAGTTTGTCCTGATGATTATGCAAAGATGAAAGGAGATCAGCAGAAACAGAGAGGGAAGACTAACCCCAAAGGATGAATATATTAAATATATTAAAAAGTCACTATGTTCCAAATTTATAAGGATTTATAAGGATGCTGAAATTTTACTTCAAAATGAAAAATTAATTCAGTTAAAGCAACAACTTTCTTGTTTTAGTTCTGAGTTTCTTGAGTTTTTCACCAAATATGCAGAAGCCTACATATACACCTACATATGTACTCACAGGGAAAGTTTTCAACAGTGTATTACACACAAGAGCAAGCAGCAGATTGCTTAAGATTACCCCGACATCCTGGACCAGTCTTGGAGCAGTAATATCTTCATGTTTGCTGTCAAGGCCCGTCACCCCGGCTGACCAGCAGGGACGCCAAGGCAACCCACATTACTCAATCAACTTTAAGTGTTATAAATACTGAGGTCCATAAAAAAGTACAATGTAATGATGACTTAAACAAACCCAATTCATCATCCCAGCTGCACACATATCATTTCCCTCAGGGTGACCAACCAACCAGCAGTGAACATAACCCAGGCCAGATTCAGATTCCATTTCTCTTCATCAATTTGACTTTTGGACTTACCCCCCTCCAAAGGAAAAGAAAAAATATCCCCTCAAAAATGAATAAAAATCTCACAAATCAAATACAGCTCAGCTACCCGAGTCTCCTTTTTGTTGTCGTCGTACTCATGTCCATGCATTTTGCCGCTAGTGATATAAAGGGAAACCCTTCAATTTAAAGGTCAAATGGGGGCCGTTTGTTTTAACCCAGTGAACCGTGACAATGGTATTCACATATATTATCTTTTGTCCTTCAACAGTTGTTAGACTTGTAGCCAGAGGGGAGGCTTGGCAGATTTGCTTGCACTGATTTTTTTTAAGATATAAAAAATACTAAATTTCTTCAGTTAAGTGTGCTTGATTGAGTAATATTCTGAAAATCAAATCGATACCAAATCTGAGTTTCAGTCAATGATAAGACACATTCACCAGCACTATTAAAGTTTATTGGTTTCATTCATTTAAAGAGAAAAACTAAAGATTCACAATTCAGTGTGTTCAGTTCCCTGTCCTGCCTCCATCCTCCTCAGTGTCCCTGTCGTCATGTCCCCCCTGCCCCGCCCCTGCCTTGATTTTATGGTTCCCCCTTTGCTAATCAAGGAAATGTTCTGTAAGAACCCAGCTAATTATTCTTCCATCTTTTCATTCCCATGCCCTCACGCCAAACTCCCTCTCCTTGTATTCCAATTACAGGGTGGGCAACTCAGCAAAACTAGATTAAGGAGAACTAGTACAATGTGCTAGTGAAAGCAAGGTTTCAGCTACTTTTCCTTTCCACACAATTGTGGAACAAGCCAGTTTGCTTAGACTGGGATTAGTCATTTTTTGTCCTGAATTGCTGTGCATGCTTTTTCTGCTGTAGAATTACTACTGCTTTCCTCCCTAGAGGCAGCCGTATTTTAAATCAGACACTTATTGCAATAGGTGCAGAAGCACAGTTTGCAAAGTTGGATCTTTTCCACCCCATTGAAATTAGATGAAAGGGATATGGTAATCAGAGGGGCTGGAAATCTGTAACAGGCATCAAAATTTGGCTTTGGCCTTTGCTTGTGTCTGCAATAACATCAAACTGGTGGGGAAGCTTCAGTACAGAGCACAGTGCAGTGGCCGCTTGTGCTAGAAGTCGCCACAGCTTTTTTCTTCAGACCAAAAATTTAACCTGAGCTCAATCTCAACCTTTCCTATGAAAAGTTTCGATGGACTGGTATTTTCTGGCAAAATAACAGTTTGCTAAAATACACATTTGTTAAAGGACCTTAAAGAAATGTTGCTGATGTCCTTTTCCCCAAGGATCATGCAAACAAATATTTAGAATGAGACAAAAATAGAAATACAACTGTGGAAGAAACTTAGATATTTAAGTTTATTTTCATTAGAAATTCATGGGGAAAAAAATGCTAATTTTCAGCCCTTCATCTCTGGAGGTACAACATCCTGTTCCCTCTGTTAAGACTGTAAATGCTTCGTAGCCAGGCTGTTCTTTACTCTGCATCTACACAGCCTTTAGCACAAGGCCAGAATTTGGCTCTTGGCTCTGCCATCAAACACTTGCTGCAAATAATATAAATCTAAAGTGGTTCTGCAAACTGCTGCACCATTTATTTTTGTCAAAGGGCACAACATAGAAGATGGGTGAGACCCAGCTGGGGATAAGTTTTCATGGAACAGAAATGAAAATGGAATCGAGATGTTCTTGCAGAGCCTGCATACTGCACTGACTTGTCTAGTTGTATTTTTCTCTGTCGTACCACATGGACACCAATCAAAGCACTTGCCAGGAGGTTTTTGGCTAGCATATGGATTTCAAAAGCTATTACTCTGGTTAACTTTTAAGTGCTTAGACAATAAAAACATAGTCCTTTCAGATAGAAATTACATCAGTATGTTGGAGTGGTGGTGGAGGCCTGAGTTGTCCCTGAGCCTGAGGAGAGCACAGAAACCGTCATCTTCTGTCCTGGGGAAATAAAAAGCATAAAATTCCCCAGGCAGGGCAGAGTGATGAGTCCTGATGGACCCACAGAGCTGCCCAAGAGTGCAGACGTGTACTGTTGTCCCTTCGGCACCAGGAGGGTTAATCAGTTTGTAAATACGTCCATCAGTTTGTAATTCTTTCCCACCAGCTGTCTCATCCCTGGCTTTGTACAACAGTGGATTTACTAAGAAATCAGGAGCTAATATTATGCAACTGGTCTTTGATAGACAGCAAATGTTGGTAAATACAAACCAACTAGGGATGTGATGTTGCAAAACACTTGAGGCCTGTGTGATATCTTATCTGCCTCATAGAGGGGTATGCAGCATCTCACATGCTTCATCTTGTAGCAAATACACTTAAGGGGCTGTTTGTACCTTATTGAAACATGTTGGTATTTACCCCATTTCAGGCTGAAGGAGTTCAGTGTCTTTGTTGTTCTGTTCTATAATTACCATGATACCCAAATTATGCTCGGCATTGTTCCCATATCTCCTATGAAGATCTAGCAGCAAAATTTGGATCTGAGTGCCAGGCTGAAAAATAATTTCAGAAGAAATGGCAAAATTCAACCCATAGAAGCCAAACTTTGTGACTGTTGAATAAGTTTGTGAGGCTTTTTAAATTGACCTTGGAACAGAAAATAATCTAAGAGGTATGAGGTGTGCTCTAGACAGGGTTTGTGTCATTCATGTGTGTATTTTTTTTCATGCCATGTAGTTTTCACTTTATCCAGATTTGCTTGTCCTTTGACTATCAGGTAACTCCTAGTGATTCTGTAGGATCTGGGCAGTTGCAGCTGATGTATTCTCCCTCCAGCTGTGCACACTGCGGCTTGTACTGGCACAATATTTTTGAGTCTTGCAAAAACTAGTGAGCTAATCTGGCAGCCTGCTTGCTATCTCATGTTTCTCGTCCTGCTAGCTCTCTGTGTCATTTGCACAATCCCCTAACTGATATCTTCCTCTGGACTCTCGCCATCCATTCCTCTTGGTTATCAATGTCTGCTTTTGTGAGAAGACTGGTACACTGGAAAAATACTTTAAAAAGTCAAATTTCTGGAGGCGCTATCTCCAATGGGGCCATTATTTGTTGTATTGCCGTATCCTTCGCTCTTTCTGTTTCACCCTCATAGAAGAGTGACTATTCATGGGAAATTTTTGTCTTGAAATCAGATGATCCTTTACATACCTTATTCCTCTGTGATTTTTCATTTGCTTGAATATTACAAAACTTTCTTTGATATATGGCTAGTATGTTTATTCTTTAAAAATGCTGAGCTTCCTGAGACATGTGCAGTACATACATTACCATTTCGTCTTTCATCAGTTCTTAGACTCATAGCTGGAGGCAAAGATGTTAGGATTTGCTTGAGCTGAGCAATACAATATTTTTGTTCAGCTGTGAAGTTGATTAATAATTTGGAAATTAAATCAATATATTCTTTGATTTTCATTACAGTGGGGTTTGCATGTAAACCTTTTGTACTGGCATTCCGAGTCTGAGTAGGGAAACATGGTAAAACTAACCTAACGGTTTTGGTGTCATCTTCCCTGTGACATTGCAAAAATTAAATGAAACTCCAAGGATTAGCAGTTTGATGATAATTTTTGCTGTTTAACTTCCTTGATTATTCTTGATTGTCAAAGCAGAAAAGGTTTTGGATACATCCAGTTTGCGATGTCAAGTATGAAGTAACATATATTAAAAAATTTCTGAGACCCTCTTTATCAGACAGTTTGGATCCTTTAGATAGTAGTATGAAAAATAAAGCTCAAAATTCAGTGTCCTTTGCTGGATAATAAAGGCTAATTTTCAGAGTCAATGAGTGCTCTAATTATTCAGCAACACTGAAAAAAAACCCAGGTAACTTACCTGGGTAAGAAAGTGTCTTAAGAAATCAGAACCAAACTTCATTGAAATAAGTGAGAAGACTGAACATTTCAAGAGACTTGTGGTAAAGTCTTATGTACTTAATTCCAGTTAAATATGATCGAAAGCTTTGCCTTGAAATTCTTGCTGGTGCAATTTACACAGTAAGCTTTCTGCAATGGGAAAGGCTTTATAACCTTATAAACATATTGTGTGCTCTTGGAAGGATGCTTCAGAGTTTGACTCTGACAACAGTTCCCCAACACCAGTCAAAGCTGGGACAGTCAAAACTGAAAATTTCTGCTGCTGCAAATGTTGGACTTTTTTCCTGTTGGCATTTTTTTTTTTGTCAGAAATGTGTTGTATCTGTGTACACTGCAAAAATATTAGACGGGCTTTGCAATGTACCTTATGTAGTTGACAAACAGATGCAAGATGTACAGCCACTCTCTGACAGGACTGACAATACTTACATCCAACTCTGGTCTTATTCGACTTCTGCTTATATGGCATTCAGTGCAATTTAAGGCTATATTCAGGCTCTAAATGTATTGGGTTACTAGAAATCCATTAAAACCAGTAGCCCGTCTCTTCAAGTTTCAGTCTGAACCCAAATGAATGTCCCTCTTTCTCTCTCATGAGTTTTCTGAAGTAGGTCATGAAGTTCAGGAATGAAACTTCCAGCTCACTGAATGGAGGTCTATTTGGAGACAAAAAACAAGCGCTGCCTCTTACACCATGATACTATGACCTTCCATGTCCCACCCATTCCTGCAAAATTACATTTAAACACTGGGATCTGGCAGTCTTCCCACCTTTTGGCCCAAGAACATATCCCAGCTGTACTCCAGCTACATGCTGGAACAAAATCTAGGGGATGAAATGAGGCCATACTGTAGTCCCTCCAGAAGTCATTGATTTGGAGGACCAGGCCTCTGTACTGGCTGTTTATGTAATGTCATTTTATGTAAAGGTATGTTACTTCCCCTTGTAGTTCAGATGGTGCTTTAAAAAAAATGAGGGAGTTCAAAACAATCAAGAAAACCCATCTCCAGAGGGCCTCTGAACCCAGCCATGAAAAAACATCGCGCGCATCAGTATCTCTCAAATTCTGCAGTTAACTGACAAAGCCTTTTATGAGACAGAATTTAAACTAATTTTATCAGTCTTGGACTGAGGTTAAGCAGTGCAATTGTGCTTGCTTTTGTGAAACCACAACCTGCTTAAATGGATACTAGTCTATTTCTAGGTACTTCATTGGCCAGAGCTACATACAGAATGAGCAGCATTTCAGATGTTGCTCCATCATAACATGCTGAGATGTAGCTTAGGCAAGATCTTGTTTAATAACTTTGTTCCAGAATATTCCACTAGGTCCCTAAAACTAGTCCCAAATATCTGCCCATGTTCATGTATCTCCTTCTTGGCCAGGTTGCCCATGCACTGCCAGCTGCCCTTTTCTTTTATCCCATTGCCTCTTTTGCTTTACCAGTGACACCAGCCTCACTCACCTGACACTACTTACATAAAAACTGTTATCTCCACAGTGCCCTTTACTCATCTCTCCAGGAACCTGCTGCACTCTTCAAGTCTCTGGGCATGTATGCAATCACTCAATTAAGAGTAAGCTGATGGGTAAATGAACTTTGTTACTACCAAGTGCAAGTGGACTTCACCAGAAGTCCATCCAAAGAGTTCTAGGTATGGCCTTAGAATTTAGGGAGAATAACAAATGAAAGTATATGTGTCCCCCTTCTTTTTCTTAGGCTCTGATCCTGCAAAATGACCTCTGAGACCCTCCAAGATAGTAACTCGAACTGCACAACCTTTCTAAGGTAACTGCTTTGTTATGTTAGGGTCTTTTTTCTTTTTTTGCCTTGTCCAAAGGAGATTTGATGGTCACAAGTCTCTTAGAAGTTCTCTGGTTCAAGCCATAGTATCTCGGACAGCTCCCCATTGTAATCCCCACATTTATTTGACATGATGGCTCACACCAAGAGAAGCGACGGGATTGAGGATGTTAATTTTTAAGGGCAAAGGTGGTATCTTCACATGTGTTTACACAGAATCTAGCACTACAGGGCTGTAGTCCCGAATGAGATTTCCAAGTTATGTTGTAATACAAATAAACAATAATAATAGAGAATGGGTAAGGGTAAGGGGAGGCGGGGGAGGTTATGATTAATTTTTATCAGAGTTCCTTCTACTTTCCACAGAGCAGTTCAATGTGAAGTCAAAGTTCATTGACACGTTCTCTGTAGTCGGTGGGATGATTGTTTTATATTAGCCATTGACTTGGCCTGCATTGATCCTTGAGAATGTATCGCACAAATCATTTTGCACTAAACTGCTGAATCAATGAAGAAATCTCCTGGAAAATTTATATTAAAAGTCGCTGTTTGCCTAAATGAGTTCCCTGTGCCCCATATTGAATATTTTGCTGATGAATTGAATGAGTTTAAATTTGAACATTGCAGACCCATTAAAGAATGAATTCTTAAATCAACTTCTGCCATTTATGATTGAAATGAGATTTCCCCTGCAATAGACTAGCTGTTATATAAATCAGTTGTGCATTTTATACTGTACCATAAACAAGATATAATTCTTTTAAATACACAACAGGTGCCTTAAATCTTTTGATGCATCTTGTATTTATCTGATGTTGATTTTAGTATATTTACACCAGGTAACTAACATGGGTTTATAATAGAATATAGTTTCTGAAGGTTAAAGGAGCCATAATCTTTGCTTTTAAATGCAACTGAGTTTTCAGGGGTTATACTCTACATCACTGTTCACAGCTGAGATCTAATTTTAATCTAAAATAAATAATTGTCCCTTGCACTATAAAAAAGCAAACCATCTTGAGTAAGATTATGATTAGGGGAAATTTGACTTTTAGTGTGACATAGAGGAACATTTTTTCTGCTATCTCATTTTTAATATTGCAGTGAATATTTGAATTTCTTTCCTTTCTGCTAGGACTCTGCACCTTAGGTGACCTCTGGAGAGAGTCCAGCGGAGGTCTATGAAGAAGATCAAGGGAATGGAGCACCTCTGTTATGAGGGAAGGGTGACAGACCAGGCTCTGTTTAGCCTGGAAAAGAGAAGACTGAGAGGGGATCTCATCAATGCTTAGAAATATCTAAAAGATGAGTGTCAAGAAGATGGGGCCAGACTCTTTTCAGTGGTGCTCAGTGACAGGACAAGGAGCAACAGGCACAAACTGGAACACAGGAATTTCCGTCTCAACATGAGGAAAAACTTCTTTACTTTGAGGGTGACAGAGCACTGGAACAGGCTGCCCAGAGAGGTTGTGGAGTCGTCTTCTCTGGAGATATTAAAAACCTGCCTGGACGCATTCATGTCCAACCTGCTCTAGGTGAACCTGCTTTGGCAGGGGGGTTGGACTAGATGATCTCCAAAGGCCCCTTCCAACCCCTACCGTTCTGTGAGTCTGTGATTTACTAGCTCAAGTAAATGACTCAAGCTGGTATCAAAAAACTGGTCAAGATTTGAAGTTATCCCAGATACAGGACTTCCACTGACAGTTTGCTGGAGTAACTGGTGGTTCTTTGCTTTTTCCACAAATAACAGCTTTTTACATAGATCATGTTCAGCATGAGAAATGGCTGTTTCATACTCAAGCTGGAGTCAGACTTGACCTTATGGGATGTTCCCTGTGTTTCAGAGATTGGACCAGGTGTATCTCAGAGTAGCAGTAAGCTCCAAATCACTGTCCTCTTCCTCATGGAAGAAATAGAAGGGGGACTTAAACTGAGGCTACTCCATCAGCAGCTGGAGTAAATCAATGCATTTTATTTGATATGTAGGAATGATGCCAATGTAGGCTCTATGTACTCAGCAACTTTTGAAGAGACAAAAATTGCCAAGAAATAACATGGGAAGCTTCAATGACCTACAAGTGAGGAGTAGCAGCTGCATTGTGGATTAGCAGATAGGCTGGTCTGGAGGTTAATTTGACATTGCTCTTTTCCTATCCTAGATAATGTGTCATTTAGAAGTGCTCACAGATTAAAATACGAAAAAAATGCCAGCCCCAGAGGAGGGACCGTAATAAATATAGAAAATTCAATAAAATCTGGAAGCCAAATAAGAAATACATGTTTTCACCATCCATCATTTCAGGACAGTGTATTTCCTCATTGGTGTTGCCTCAAACACACCTACAAGGCAGTTCTGGGCACTGATGCACAGACCTCTAGTCTAACCCTCCTCCAATGCTTGTCCTCATCTTCCTCTGTCCACAGCTGAGCACACACTGGATTTGCCCTATGGACTCACCCAGACACCATGTCCCTGATGACAAGTCAAAGTCAAACTTCAAGGTATGCTGCAGCCACTTCTCAGTTTGGATTTGACTCCTTTCCTACAAGCACAGCACTTTCCTTAGCCAAGTATGGAGAAGGGGTGGGTATAAGGTACTACGACTGTTTTTTGAGAAAAAAACCCCGTCCTTATTTTCGTCCCATTCTTGCTAGTAACAGGGTTCAGAAGCAGCTTCCAGTGTAAAGATATCTTTAAATCACAGGTGTTGCAGAAGGGCTGGAATCGCTCACTTTAACCAGGTTGTAAAATCTCACTATTGAGGGTAGTAACTAATGTTTTATCCTGTGGCTTCTAATGTTTTCATGTCTCTGTGGGACTCTCTCATCCAAGGACAAACATCAAGGGTTTTATAACTATCAGTTGATCATTTCTGCTGAAGTAGGGGAGGTGGATTCTCAGCAAGATAACAAAGGTGTTATCTCTATCCAGGGAGGATATAAAGGATATTGGGAAGATAACATCTAATTGAAGATTCAATTTTCCAAGTGTCAAATTGTTTTGATGTCTAATTGATTTACATAGACCGAATTCATCCACAGAGCAAATATTTTTTAGATCTTTCTCCCTGTCTTCTTCTGTGGCAGCAAATAGGAATTGATGCTCATTTTCTTAAAAAAAATAATATGATAGACTAGGATTGGCATGGAAGATGTTACTGAGTTTTAGCTCTTTATCTTCTAGACATAAGCCACAGTAGGTCACTAATGTCAGTAAAGGTGTGATTTAGGGATCTAAGCACAAGATTAGGAGCCAGAAAAGGTCAAGATCTAATTGCTCTGTCTTGGTGCTGAGAGACCAAGAAAAGGAAGAAAACATGATGGCCTCAGGGAAAGCAAGACCTCTTTGGCTCAGTTTAAAAGACAGATAATGGTGTTTACTTGCTTCCCTCAGAGGGATATTATGATAATTAGTTAATGCTGGTAAAATGCTGCAAAGGTCAAAAATAATATGTAGTGAGAATGCAAGATGAAGTGGTGTGGAAGATTAATTGGGATACATTTAGAATAGCTTTAAAAGTGAGATGTGACAAAAACACCAGTGAATCCTGCTGTAGTGAAGCTTTTTTGCGCCCACCTCAACAAGTTGTTCTGGTTTTAGTGACAGAATTTTCAAAGCAGTTTCAGCAAAGTCTTTTTACCAGGAATTCACTCTCAGATCCCTCTGCTGATAACACCAGGCCACTTTTCAAGGGCCTGGGCAGAGGCAGAGGTGTTTCTTCTCTCTCCGATTCCTCTCATCCTTGTCTTTTAATTCCTGAGGACTGATTGATGATACACTTCTCCAGAAGGACTGTGTTGAGAGAATCATTGTCACTAGCAGAGGTAAATTTGGATCCAGGGCCGTGCTTATCCCCTGCTTCCCCAGAGTTCCTGATCTGCCAGACAACAGGTTCATCTGGGTTGATCAGTGCAACCTGTTTTCTTCCAGCCAGCACCATAGGTTCAGAGAGAAGGATTTGGAATGGCCCTCTCTAAACACGGTACTGGAAATGTTTCTCTGGGATGATGGAAAAAAAGACTTAAATGCCTTGGAGCAATACAGACAGGTCACTACAGTCCATGGTTCAGTCTTCAGGAAAGGCAGGTTTCAGGTTCACTTTCTCTTCAATCTTTCTCTTTTGGCAAGAGCCCAAAGCCAGTCCTCAGCCAGGACGTCCATCGTGGGTTATGAGGAGCCTAGGTGCTCTCAGACAGGATGCCAGAGCCAGATACCTCAAACATAAATGTTGCCAGTCAGCAGCATCTTTCCTAACAGGCGCTGTTATCTTAGACTTGTATGCCATCCTTGTGTACTGCACGGATCATCTCAGCTGAGCTCAGCTGCATGGAGATTCAGGTGCTTGGTGGTAGTTTGATATGTGTAGCAGGAAAATTAGTTTTCAAATTTTTGTTAAAAAATCGTAAAACTTTTTTCCCTGAATTTGTCCAAAAAAACATTTTTGATATGAACTGTTAGGTTTGGAAACATAAAAATGATGCTTTTATCTGGAGCAAGACTTGATGTGCTTGGACGTTATGTCTTCTTCATGTAGCTATACCTTTTCCCCTAAACTATGACTTATTACATACATAATGTCTTGGCAAAGTGTACCAGCAGATGGTTTAGACAGAGATCAGTTGAGATTGGCTTGAGGCCACCACACTTCTTTCATTTGTAACCAAAGAGCTACTTCAGCAGCAGGTTTCTCAGGACAAAGCTTAGCAAATCAATGCTTGTCCCACTGATGTTTGTAAAATAGTTGCTTGTACATCAGCTTGTGTGATTTAATTCAGACTATGCATTCTCTTTTTGCTTGCATTTTTCAATGTTCTTTTACACTGGGAAAAATGCCATAGCAGGGCAAGTGTAATATTGTCTCAATGTGACACTGTTCCCAGTCAAATAAAACACGTGTGGGTTTTTTTGTAAATCTGAAGAATATTTTCATTTATGTTTTCACTTTCTGAGTGGTAATGAAGAAAGAAGAGGTCCTTTGAGAAGGAGTGGCTGACAGATAATTGCTTTCACAGGATAAACCTAGTAGATTTCCTTTTACCTTGTAACATTTCAAATAATTTTACATATACAGAACATTTGTGTCTAATTGGATGAAGGATCTTAATTCTTGTTACCAAAAAAATACTGTTAAATTGATATTACTTCATTGATTTTAATAAAGCCTTTGAAGATCTGAGAACAAAGGGGCCTATTGGTTCTTTAATTAGTAAAGGATTTATTCAATAAGTTATCGGACAAGTTAATTTACAGGACTTAATTTTGCTATTGAAAGGTTTAGCCTCCTTCCCTCCAAAATTGGGACGATGGACCATTCCAATACTGTGAAGGTGATGACCTTGTGATAACCCGTGTGTTCATCAGTCAAATTACTGTCCCCAGTAATGATAATGCCAAAGCTCTGGAACACTGGGGCAGCTAATCTGTATTCAAATTACACTCAATGAAACAGCAAGCACAATTCGAGTAATAACTCACTAGCACTGAGAGGTGAAGGGAGATGTTCAGACCCCTTCATGCAGATTGGACATTATCATACATTTCTTAGGTGTTGGACAGGTCTGCATGAGAGGGTTGTTAATGAAAATATCAATCAAAAACTCTGCTGACTTAATGGTCAATTTAAATTAATTAATTGGAAAGGAAAAAGTTGAGAAGGACAGCATTGATTGTTTAGCTCAAAGCAGTTGGCAGGCTAGGAGAACAAGGTTGCCCAAATAAGACAATGTTTCCTATGTCAGCTGATGCCGTGTGTAAAATCTTCAGTCTGAAAAGACAGGGAAAAACAGTAGGATGCTGTAATTCGAGCACTTTGATACTTTGAATCATGGTTCACTGGGTTTGGGGATGGGGTGCTGACTGTAATGATATAATATCAGCCTTGGGAAGGAAATCTACAGGAGAGGTAGAAATGGGTCGGTATGCACCAGCTGAGGATTCGACCCTCACTTTGCAGTCACATATAGGAATCCTTTCACTCATGGATTGTTTTTTTATGCTTGTAGCTTGTAATTTCTAGCTCAGAACATGTTTGTTAGTTGTACCTGAAAGGCTGACTGTCTGGAGGTCAGTGGAGGACTCCTATTGATTTAAGGGAGTGAGAATTTCAGTCTGTGTCTGCAATGGGGCTCCTCATAAGTAAACCTGTGTTTCAAGACAACGTTTAATGCCTGGAAGCATTTGTAGAGAATTTTTCGTATTAATGTGGAAGGAAAAGGATCTGATGTTTTGTGAAACTGAGGTAATGTCTTTCAAATGAATAAAGTATTCAAAATGTATTTTTATTGTCTATTTTGAGAATAAGTACTTCAAATGAAGATACTTCCTATAACTATGTCTATATTTATACATGTATGTATAATTAAATATCAGCAAAATTTTACAAGAAAAAAACCTCCAAGCTATTTTAAAATACATTTTGTTAATTGCATAAGCAAAGGTTATAGCGATTTGGTGTGGGAACAGGCTAAGGCTTGAAATCAAATCAAGATCTTATATCAGATTCCTGTGTTTTGTACCCAAAACTTAACATTGGTTTTGAGCTTAATGCTAGGGAAATACAGCAAGATTTGGTAAATCCATGTGATTTTAGCTGTCTAAAGCACAGTCTAAACTTCCTACTACTTGCATTGGGATCTAAGATATCAGGGTCCAAAATATTTTTGGAGATCCTGGGAAATCCAAAACTGTTACTCCAAAGCATTTTCATCCGAACACTGGCTTGTCTTCACCCAACTATTTTGTTTTGGTTTTAATCTGTTTCCTAATTCTAAATCACACATTGTCATTTGCATCAGAGCAGAATATAGACATCAACCCCGAGTATAATGCAGCAGGAAATAAATGTGAGATGTAAAATGAACTGCAGATGAAGCAGCTTTAACTGTGGAAAGTCTGACAGGCAGCACTGGGGATGGCTCTGATGTTGTTATTATTATAATTATTTTTATTATTACAAAATGGATCAGAACAGTAGATTTGCCTAATGAGACAGAAAGGAACCAAAATAAAACAATTAGCCACTAAACACAATATGGTGATTATATATTTAAGTAAATGACAACAAGTGGAGTAGTACATGACACATTATAAAGGAAATAAAGACACAGGACTGACTTTCTATTCCTCCTTTTGGTTCTCTGCATATCCCTTCCCCAAATCAGTATTAAAATGATAGTAAGGGACTCAAATAAATGCATTCTCAACTAAATATAACTTAGTCCACAGTAGACTCCAGGGGCAGGTTTCCAACCAGATTTCATACCTGACTTCTGGAAAATGTTTAGCATAATGGGTACACAGTGGATGAGAGCTGCACTGCTACTGAATATGCTGCAAAGAAAATTTACCAAGGCTCAAAAAGCCCAAACAGACCATGTCCCTCAAAATCTCCCCATTGTCACAGTGTAAACCTTGTTCATCTTCAGAAGCACTGAGGCACGTTTTTCGTTCTGTACAATAGTTACCACTCACCTTTTCAAAGCTATCTTGGAGAATATTTCATCCAGGTCCCAAGAGAAAATGTTAGGTGAAAACCACTCTGACACGGGAAGGGCAAGCAAAGCCCACAGTGGCATGGCTTTTTCAGCGGAGCAACTCAGCACAGCCCAGACCTGATGATTCTGCAGTTTAAAGATGTGCCTGATTGAATAGACTTCTTTCTTGCTGGACTGTGTTAGTATAATGGCTGCACAGCTAAAATGTAATCTCAATAAATGGTGTTTGCTGTTTGCAAACGCCCTAGCTTTACTTTCACATCTAATCTCCCACCAAAGCCATTCAGCGTGGCTTTGACTACTCACCACCCTGACAGCAGCTGAAGCCCTCTGAGCATGGCTCTTCCACCCAAACATTCAATCTGTACAACCTCTCCATACAGCTGTGGTTATACCCCCATGGGGTTATGTAACAGCTATAGAAGATCTTTATCCAGAGGTATATCAGGGGCCTTCATATGGTTGTAACTATATCTATACCTGCATTTACTGTTCTGTTATACTTGTGGATTTGGAGAACCACATTTATGCAGGGACGAAACCCATGTTGAAGAACATTAATGAAGAGTAGGGCAGAAAATATGTGCAAAAATATGGCTACTGGTGCTTTCATCCCAGCACTGCCTCAGTTTTCTCATTTAGGAGCTAAAGATAATAACCAGACACCAGAAAGTTTTCACTTCTAATCTCAACACTGATTCTTGTTATGGTTTTGGACAAACTGCTTCGACTGATCGTATCATTTCACTGTCTTCAGGAGGGAAATAGCAACATCCAATGCACCCACTGTTCATGGATGTCCAGACATCTTCCCTGCACTAGCTTTCTTGTGTGCAATATGAGGACTGGACAAATTTGCCCCTTCATTGCCTTGTAGTGTCTTGCTTGGGGGAATGGATTCCCCAGCATGTCCCAAGAGCCTTAAGGCTGGAGAAATGAGGGGTTTTGATGGGATCCAGTGATAGGTGCTGGATTTCCCCTTTGGCATGAGGGTAATGCAAAAATATGTATGAACTATTTTTAGTTGGGCTATAAAGAGAGAATTAAACTATCAGAGGATATAATTAGAACACAGCCACCATTCTAAATTTGGGGATTAGATACTATGCCTGTGTAATCAATCAGGCTGAATGAAGTCATCCTGGAGTATAATTACATGGATGGTTTTATTATTCTTCTGGCTCAGGGTAACAGATTCTGTGAGTACTTGTGAAGGGCAAAATGGTGTTGGAGTGAGTCAAGAAATGGCCTTCAGCACTACTGGAGATGCTGAGGGTCTCAGCCCGGCAGGGACCTAGCCTCGTAGCTCTAAGATCAGCCACAGCGGGGCTGGTTCTAGCCTGTGCCTCTGTGCACTATGCTGGGAGCCTCTCCTCAGGCTCCATACAGTCTTCAGCCTCAGTTTTGCAGAGCCTTACACAATGTTAACATTACCCAGCACAGAAAGCAAAGCAGATGCAAAAGAATGTATTAAAAAAAGAAGGCCTTTGCTATGTAAGTGTATCAGGACCTGGCCATGAGCAGAAAGTATTACTACTGTTTTATTTTCTTATGAATAACAATAAAATATTACACTGACTGCAAGCTTGATGTGAACGCTAGTAATATTATTGCTCTTGTAGTATTTAGTTTGCTTGTATTTTCTCTTGACTCCAGATGGATTTTAATTTTGCGTATGGTAGCTACACAGTGTGCATGTAAAAGCTTTAATAAATCTGCTTGTTCAAACTGAAATAGGCATTTTGTATTATGAGACTGCCTTGCTCCAAAACAAATCCACATGATTAGAGTAGTGGATTTAACTAATTGTCCTCCAAACAGCTCCTATGGGAAAACAAAATGTTGTCTATGTTAATAGTGCCTCAAAGAGGGATCAGTCAGGATCAGCAAAAGCACGGTATCACGTGCTTTAGTATTGTATTGTTTACCAGCTGGCATGAGGATAATTTACATAAAATCATTATCACTTGCCTTAGGGTAAGTACCATCATAAAAGCTGGTGTCTGAACTGAGTCCAAAATCCCAATATGTAAGTACTATTGAATTTCTAGAGAAATGCAGTTTGATATTCAAATCCCTGAAATCAAGCTTTGGATTTTTCTCTGGGTGAGACCCTGAAGTGTGAGGGGTCTGTTTTCCAGACTAAACCCTGATGTAGTTGTTCATGTGAGATGTTACACTGACAGATGCTTTTCAGAGACTTCACTTCACTTCACTCCACTCCACTTCACTTCTATTCTATTCTTCTCTAGAGGCCAGCAATATCTACTATTTATTAACACTAATATTAATTAGATTATTACAAATGATAACAATACCTAAAATATGCTGTTGAAACACATGAGAACAAATACCTAAAACAGTTCAGATGAGCTGTGCTCTAGAAATACCTTGCAGATTGCAAGGGGAGTCCAGTTTTATGTGTGAGCTGTGGTGCAGATGTCCACATGGTTTCTATTTAAAGGTAGGTGGCATGGGTCCAGCCCTCAGTGCTTCATTTTTTTGCTGTAAATTGGGGAAAACACTGCCCTCTGTGAGCTTTGACATGGAGACACCATGATAGGAGAAAAGGCTGGGTCATTAACTCTACCTGCTCAGTGTTTTTTTTCAGCAGGGCAAAGGTAGTACTATCACTGGAAAGATCACTCGAGGACCACTGGCTCTGGCAAATGTTGTTTTAGCTATATTAGGAAGAGGCCAGCTAGTAAGTTTACTTTGTTTTTATGATTGGCCCTTCTCATTGAGTGATGCAAAGAAGTGTCAGGGCACTGGAAGGCTTTTTTTCATTAATGGCATAAATATAGGCAAAAAAAACAGATGGAGGCATTGTTAATTAAGAAATTCTCTGGCACTGCAGTGAGAATTGCCTGACCAATGTTAAAGCAGTGCGATGAGGACATGCAGAGTTGCACAGAAAAAACAGAGCTGCAAAATCCTGCGGAGAAACCACCCACAGATGTTCAGGGTGGCTCCAGAGATGATCAACAGAGACGTCTGTAGGTCTGATCCTACTGCAGGTGTTGTTGCCTAAAATCCGTGGTCTCTACCCACGTGACCTACACACACAACTGCATGATCCTGCTCCTGAGATGATATGACTAAAGAAAGGTATGGATAATTTTGCGTGCTGTACTTAGTTTATAGAAAAATTCAGGATATGAGTCTCCAGGGCTTCTAAACTGCCACCTCTCCTGACCATTTAGGCCCTTCAGGGAAGGTTTTCTAAAGGACCTGAATACTTGACTTTCACTGTGATTTGGGAATGTCATTTTGTGACACTTCTTTGAAACCGCCTGCTCTGTGTTCACACTAAAACTGCAGAGACAAGCCAAAGTACAAGCTTTTCATATTTACATTGGTACTGTCGATGACTGGCCATTTGTGGGTCACTTTGCATATTCTGGAACAGAGCAGGCAAAGCCAGTGTGTAGCACACTCTGGCAATATATGCTCAAAAACCACTGAAGCAGATAGCAATTCTCTAGTAAAATTTTTCCAAATTAGCTCTTTTTTTTGGTATAAGTTATCACTGTCAGAAGAGGAAGAGCTGACCTTTCTTCTTTTTTCCCTGAGTCAGTCATGACTTACATTTCTTCCCAATACAGCATGCTCCACCTTGCCTGTCTTCAGTGTTATGTCCTGTGTCATCATTTCTCTGATTATCTGTTGCTCTGCAGTATTTGCTGGAAGAGCAGTCAGGGTGCTGCTGTACCCATACTGTATTGCTTGCTGTCAAACCAGTGGCTTCCATTAAAACATATCTGGTACCATGCATAAGTGAAGAGCAATGAATGCAAGCTCCAGTCAGCAGAAGTCTAACCAAAAAGTCCCTGCAAGATACTGGAGAACACCTAAACACCAAAGGCAAAACCGTGACAAACCTTCCTTGGCATCTGGGGTGAGACTCAGCTGACCTAATTTACAGTTTGGATAGCTAGGTCTGAACTACTTGCTCTATAGTTCCTTCGTAGTCAGTGGAGAAAGAGATATGATGATAGCTGGCATTTGCACAACCTAAAACGGACTTTCCTCTCCATTGACTAGAAACCTGGGAACCCTGGAGTGCCCTGGAGGACCAGCTCAGCCACAGAGTCCCAGCTGCGGAGACCTCAGATAGTATAGCTGATTCCCTCCCAAAAGGAACTCCAGTGTCCTATTTGGGAACATTCTGTGAGCAGAGAAATAGTTTACCCAGCTAGTTTTCATCACTGGCAGTTACCAAGCGGGTCATTAATATGCTATGTAATTCCAACCTAACTATTCTAATGTGCATTGATTTCATCTTATGTGGAAAAAAGAGCTCATTGCTTATTATTGGTTGTAATATATCTCCATGGAAAAGGTAAAAGCTAGCCGCTGGCCTCACACAAATGACTCTTAGAGGAGCTAGCAGTGCTTATTGGAAACAGAGCACCGTGACTGAATACCGTCCAGCAGACCACTGGGATGCTGGAGACTCCCCTGCTGTGGGGAGAGATGCTCCAGTCCCTTAATCACCTTCATAGACCTTCCTTGGACTCTCTCCAGTATGTCCATGTCTCTCTTGTACTGAGGAGCCCAGAACTGGACACAGTACTCCAGGTGTGGCTTCACCAGTGCTGAATAAAGTGGAAGGATCACCTCCCTCAACCTGCTGGCAATACTTTTTCTTTTTCACTGTCCAGTGATGGGTGAGGTGCTGGGAAGGTTTTGTTGGGGTGTCACCAGCGGCAGAACCCCTGCCACTACTTTGCCATGGCTGCTAAATAAAATCGTACTGCAACTGGAAAATGTCTCTGGGATACAGACCAAGAAAGTCATGGATGCAAAGACAACAGTAGAACACCACTTTGTGCCTCGTGATTGTTATCTTTTCCACCCAGTTATAGCCCCACCATTAGCTTTCTTGTGAAAATCTTATTTTTTTTTACTTCATATAAATTTTTACTTCATATCAGCTGTTACTGTTGAGAAATTTTTCTATGGCCTTCTCTGTGGAGCTCAATCCTGTCTAAACAGATATCCAAATTTTTAGAGAGGTAATTCACATTCCTATCTGACACCTTATGTGGACTTTGGGAGCTCACTGAATTTTGCTGAGGGTGTGGAGAAAAGTAAGGTGAACTTTTCAGCCACATTTAAAGACATTAGGTGCAACCGTGAGCAGGTTACCTCCATCCACGACCCCATTGCTCTGCCAGGCTGGGTAAGGCCAGGCAGCCTTCGCAGGGATGCTCGTTGGGTGGAGAGGTCAGTCCACCTGCATGTGTACATGTGTGTACAGCCTCAGTGCCTTGGCATCAACAGCTTACCACTCTTCAGAAATGCTAAAAGAGGCTCCATGTAAAAAAAACTCTTTGAACCTCCACAGAAAACAACGGAGAAGTAAATAAAAATAATGTTGTCAAACTATATAATGTAAAGTAATCAGCGTGGCTTTTGCAGAGGTTAGGGTTTTGACCTTGCTGGTCCTTCCATGAGTGTGGCCCACATCGTTTCCCACCCCATGTACAGTAGCTAGCAAGCCTGCAAGGCTCTTTTCAGACTAATTCCTGCTAATGTCATGCATGGCTAGTTAACCTCCATTTGATCTGTCTTTTAGAGATTTATTCATCAATAAAGGCGTTATTACTCCTTTGATGATAGTTAGTATCATTTATATGAATTGACGGACACATTTAACAAAGGGTGTTTATGTGCTGAACAATCACATAGTTTATTTATCCAATAATCATATAATCGATTTGAAAAAAAATTCAAGTTGAAGGACTTCTTTGAGATTTAAAGATTTCACAGTTTCCATCTGTGTCTAAGATGTTTAATTTGTGTTAGTTCTGTATTACATTTCACTAGTATTGTTCCTACAAGAGGATCTTATAGATCAACCTCTGACAGCTCTCAGGTAAAGACTGAACCTGGCTAGCTTGTTTAAGATGATTGCTTAGGTATTTTTAATCACAAATGACAGTATAAAAAATTAGAAATACTGTGCAGAGAGTGCCTTGAGGCACTCTCGGAGAAGGTTACCACTGATCACACTTGCCTTCCAAAGCACTTTTTCAGCACTAAGACTATCATCTCTACAATGGTTACAAATATCTACTGATGACTGAAAGAGAAGCAGCCTATTTCTCTCATAGCTTTCCCTGGCCGATGTCATTACATTATCACAAGGCATAACATTGCTCACTTATACTCAGCTAAAAATCCCAACTGAATCAGAAAACCTTTCTTGTCTAGCAAGTCCTGTAGGGCTTCTGTTGTTCTTGGATTTAAGCACTCCTAGATCTTTTGCAGGATGGCAATGCCAGGTCTCCAGCAGGGCACATTCAGTGCTCAGATGCCCCTGAAACCACCAGAATTGGCACCACAACTCTTCTGGGAAGCCAAGGAAATAACCTCGGTATCGAATAGTGGACCTCTGCTTCTAGCGATCAACATTAATACCCCAATGTTCCCCAAGCCCCAAATATCAAGCCATCCATCACTATGTTGTGTTTGACTCCTAATACAGGCATTACAAATGTTCAAGGAGTGGCTGTCAAGGTTGCACTCTGTGGTGTGGATGGGAGAGTCCATTGTTTGCCTGGGTTCAAATAGTGGATGTTTTATTTTCCAGGGTCCTGACCCTGGCAGATCCTCTAGGTCAGTCATGTGTTCACTTCTCAGAAAGAACAAGACTGCATTGACTGCCTAGAGTTTCCTACAGGTAGGAGGTGAGGCTGGGCTTTCACCCTGCGAAGAGTTACCAGTTGTGCTTACTTGGAAGCACATGATTCATCCTGGAGGAGTACAGAGACCATTAGACATGAACGATTTTCACGGGCTGCACAATGCAAAGCCCAGCAGGGGCCTTTCCAAAGAATGGCTCACAACACTGGCACCAAGGGATGCTCAAGGGACAAAAAAGCTTTGTGAAGCAATTACTAAACTATACAACTTATTCCTCAAGGTGGGGAGCAAAGACTGCAGGAATGCAAGAGAAAAATCCCGAGGACTGGGCTGTTGAGCAGTTTCAGAAACCCTGATTTTTTCATGCCTTTGTGCCACAGCAAGCAGGAACTGAGTAGTCTGAATTCATGTTGGGACCTTACAAAGAGGCAGGGCGGCTCTGCTTCTGTGCTTAGAGCCTGGGTCTGGTTATCACTTCTGGGACGTCTAGCTGTGGCACGGACTCCCTGTTAAAATACCCTCATGCGCAGGGAGGTCTAAAGAGGATTGGTTTGTTATTATTAGTTACTGGCCAAAAGCTTTTGCACTCTGGTTTGAAGGAATTTTTGATCTTTTGATTTTACAGGAGACTGGAATTGATAAGCCGTGTGATTTCAAGGGCTGCAGTTTCAATCAGACCTCCCCTCCCCACTGCCCACCTGGGAGACTCTGACTCACAGGGAAGGACAAGTCCTGGGATTTGAAGGTTTAAGTTGAGGCCACCTAGTCCCATAGCTTGAGCACTACCAGATTCGTAAAAGCCTGAGCTAAGCTCTGGGAGCAGCAGCTTAGCTGGCTGATGTCTGTGTTAGATGCACTTGCAAGTGGTAGAGAATAAAACCCTGATCTTGTGAAATCTGGTGGCTGGAGGGCAGCCAGCTTTCATCACTGAAGCAGTGTCAATGGGGTGGTGAACTTGCTACCACCCAAATTAGAGTCAGCATGTCCTGCTTTCCTGAAAATAAATGCCACAGAAAACTTTCCTTGGGAGCAATAGGAGATGGGGACTGGCAAAGACAAGACAAAACCGTATGTTACACATAAGTCCTTCCATACCCTCTGTATGGCTGCTCCTCTGAGACCCCCTTCCTACAGGTGACACTGTGAGCTGAGTGTTGATCTCAGACCTCTAAATCTGAAGTGCTTTTACCCTTACTGTGGTACCCTGAAATCAGACTTAGTTCCACACGCTTAACTAGATACTATTTTTAAAATTATTTGTATGTTATTTTTGCTAATTCTCTCCCCTAAGTGAAAACTGAGACAAGTTGATACTTTGCTTAAACTTTGTACTTTAGAAATAGCACTTCCTTATCTTTGCTCAGAGACTCTGGTAAAGTCTTCATATAACGCAAATGACAGCAGCAGGAGCAGCAGCAGCAGAGAGAGATGCAGCCGCTGAGACCCAAACCTGTGTCAGTCACGAGTGTGTCAGAGTGGAGACACGGCAGCTTCAGCTCCTGCTCATGTTCCCTTTCCAGGAAATGTGAAAAAACTTCATCCCTCCTCGGCAAGCAGCCTGGCTGGATGTGCAGGGCACTTCTGCCACCAGAGGCAAAGCCAGTGTTGTTTTTCATATATATCGCTCTGTATTCAGGTACATGTGTGTATTACATATATACGGGAATGTACATTTCTGTATGGGCATGTATATGTGTGCGTGTGTATAATCATGTATACATGTTCATGAATGAATAGCCATGTCCAGGTGTGCACAAGCACGGGCACATGAATAACACTGTGGGGGAGTTTCTGCAATACTTTGCAATGCCTTCATAAGGGTGTAGAGACTGTGCTTTGTACACAGAACTGTGTAGAAAGAGAATTATTAAATGCATGCACTTTTGTTATAGGAAACAAAAA